>JACXIL010000238.1:0-363180 GCA_014737365.1 Bombus soroeensis
AATTACATTGAAAATATAGGTATGGCGAAGTATGAAGTGTCAAAGTATTGATATGTATAGATATATGTATACATATGTTTTTTGCGTTCCTGAAGCTATTTCCTTGTTTGTTTCTTAATTTATTGTTTTTAGTTGTAACGCGTCTTCTGTTATCGGGAACGAAAACGAAATACTTTAAACCTTATATTATAAGGGATCAATCGGTATTGCTGGCAATATGTTAATCATATGATCAAATAGTCCTTGTTATTCGCGAACATGTCGCAATTTAGCCAATAAAAGTCTCCGCATCCTGCTCCGTTAAACGAAGCAAAATGTTGATGATGACTGATATTGTAATTCTAAAAAATCGAAAGCGTCATGTAGTTATTCGGCATAAATCCTATTTAATTGATACAAAATTATGTAGATAAAATCGTAAAGCCAAAGATGAATAGAATAATAATTAAAGTACATCTATTTAGGAAAACAATAATCTTTAGAAACCCTGTTACTCTTTTTACTCATGTCGCAGTGTTCTAACACTTTCCGTGTGAATTACAGACTTTTACAAGGTGTTATGTCCATAGAAATAAAGAAGAAATGTTACGTAAGCGCATATCGCTTTAGGTTTTGTTAGAAGATTATAATAAAAATACAAAGTGTAGAATTAAATTTATTACTGTACGGAATTCTTCTGTCATTTGAGTTCCTGTGATATATTTTGTGGCACGTTTTTCAGATAAGGAACTTTCGCTAATTAACCTTTCTACCATTTTTGGGAATTCCAGTTACAGAAACCGTAAAAGAGATAAACATTCTTCGTTGAAGAACGTTCGCGACATTTCCAGAGCAGATTTGACAATTTATTATTACAATACAGTTTTGAAAATCTCAAATGGTAAAACTGATCACACAGATAGATAAAAATGACTGACATATTTCTTCTTTATATGATAACGCATCTTTATAATGAATATATCTTATATCAAACATTCCCGTTACGCACAAATATACCGCACGTCTTATTATATATGAAATTTTAACAATTATGATGTATTTCTAATAAATATAATAATTTTTATACCAGCAAGTGATTCTTGCCATAGTTTATCTTACGAGCTAATTATTCTAGTGACCCCTTGCTCGCTACCAAATAATTGGGCTACTTATCTTTATAATTATGCTCATCAGACCTTTGATTTAGTGACAGATGATCTTTGTCAAGCACTTTATTTCACTGGCAAATACTTGTCAGCTTGTCGTTCAGATGGCAAATAATTTTTGATGTTATATTTCATATGATATCTTCATATCCTATTCATAGAACATTGATAAAGTACGATTATAAAAAATATAGAAGCAAAATTCCAACCATTAATTAAAATATTGTTCGTATGTAATTTTTGCGTATTAAAATTAATATGTATAGAAATATTCTCGGAAAGAAAAGTGATCCGTTATATTGCGCTATTCGCGTTTATGATAAAAGTGAACGTGCATTAAAGCCTGTTGCATATGAAGCTATGCATTTGGATCTATGATAACACTATAACAGTAGTCTGCGTCGTCAATCTAATAGCGTAAACTGGTAATAGAATACATATTTCTAATATACTTTCTCTATGATATTTATTATTTGCTGATTTGAGTTATGTAACAACAACTTTTATGTAACAAGTGATTTCTGTCATTGCCACTGATAGATAAAATAGTACTAAATACTAAAATACGAGTGTGTTATATGATTGCAACATAGTGGCGCACAGTTACATTACATGACATTGTGATAAAGATTCTATATCAATAATTGATATTTTATCTCGCCATTACGTTTGTATTTTATACAAGTATTTTTTATCATGATATTTATCATACTTTCTCTCGTTTCTGAATCGTGTTCTAATTTTTATACGAAAAGTGAGCAAGAAATGGCGAAGGCTATAGGCAAAAAAATACTTACATTTCTTACGATCACTATTGGAAATAGCCATATATATATTCGTATTATCAATTGTAAACGATACTTTACAAATTCCTTAGTTTCTGCGTTTTATCATTATATACAAACACAAATTTTACAGATGGTGAACCATGCATTAAATTGTTTCAGACATGAAATATTGTTAAATATATCGTATAATATATAATACTCTAAATACAAATACTATAAAAGCGCACAATTTAATAATCACTGCTGATATCTATATGATATGCTTTATATGATACAGTAAAATAACATATCCATCGCGCACACATACCTTGCCATTACACGTACTACGTAACTGTACTAGCGATTTGAAACGGTAATTCTGCAATGCCGGTACCATTTGAAAATTACAGCATATATCGATATCGTATCATTAGTTTATAGATTAGGTAATATGGCGATAACTTGCAGACGTCGTGTTTAGTAGATCCATAATCGAGACCAGCTTCAATTCGTCTCGACGCGAGGAATATGAAGCACTACTTCTCTTGTCTGTTGTTCGTTCTGTGCGTCTCGTACATCGTGAAGCAGTCGGAATGTTACAAGATACTAGCCATCATTCCCTCACCATCCTACAGTCATCAAATACCATACCGACGATTATGGCTGGAACTACACAAACGGGGTCACCAAGTTGTACTAGCCACGGCGAATCCTATACCAAATATCAAATCACCGAATTTTACGCAAATCGATGTTAGCCAATCTTACGGAACACTAAAGAGTATAGATTTTGTTCAATTGCGATTTGAGGGGAAACGCTGGCTCTATTTTATAGAAGAAGAAATGTTGCCTATAGCCGAAGTTGTTGCGGAAACAGTGCTCAATTCTACAGAACTGCGGAAACTGTATGCTCCAGAGAGCAACGCAACGTTCGATGTCTATTTGACGGAATTTCTCCACATGCCCTCCATTTACGCTTTCGCACATCGATTCAATGTTCCCATAATAGGTATGACTTTTATAATTATATTTACATTTATTCGTTCTTTTAGGTTTATTTCGTTCTGAAAATCTGGAATATATAGGATGGTGCACGTAGCACGTGCAGTCTAATACCTTTCGACGTAGCATGTTCCGAAGAATCGACATATGTAAAAATAGTTTCAAACGGCCTTCATATGTCTTCTACGAATGCTCGCACAGAAGAACTAATCATATCGAATCATGCTTCCGAAACCATGCAAGTTCTACCTAGGTTTGATACCATCAATGCTTTTCAATGTTAACGTTCCAATGTCAGATACTATTTAGAAAAATAAAAAATGTTATACGGAAACAAAGTACAACATTTATAGGAAAGATAACATCCATAGAAAAATTGACAGATTGTTTAACATAAATGCAGGGCTATATAATTTAATATACAATATTTATAATTATATAAATATAAATGTAAAAAATATAGATGTATAAAATTAAATCAACACAACTAGATGTAAAAATTGAAACCACATAAATTAATAATTTTGGAAATTGAAATAATTAGACTAGGTACGTGAAACATTTTAGTTATTCTCAAGGTTATATGGAGGAATATCGATGTAGTGCTCTTGTCATTATGTGCTTCAATGATATGTATTTCGATAAGAATACATGTAAATGAGGTGGACATATCGATGGCTATTTAATGCAATTCAGACGTTGTGTTGTTACGAAGGCGACGGCCTTCCACCGTACGCGCCTCGTGTTTTAACTTGTTAACCGTATCATATCTTACCCAAAAATTTCTGTAATTGTGAACTGAAAATGTAATGGTGAAAAGAAAACTATTTCAATTACGTCAGCTTTAGTGCTTGTTACTGCACGATACAATTTAGTTTTAACGAAAATGAAACTACATGCAAAAACTAAACGATATCTAAATAGGGAAACTATCACATTATTAGTGAATTATTTATTTTTTCCGGCTAATAAAATAGCGTGCAACAAATCAACGACGTAAGTAATTTATTAGACATAATACATCCTTTGTTTGTAGATCTCCTATATTTTAACACGTGATTCTGTTTCAGTTAAAAAGCAAACATATCATATATTCTGCACGTAGTTGAAAGAATTAAAAATTATCCTACTTGAAATTAACATCTCTTTATTAATTTTTAATTTAATCATTGTAGAAATGTTTAAATAAGTATTGATTAAAGTAATAGATTAAGATCAACCATCATTACATTTTGCATGACCGTAGGGTTAGGTTCATTAGGGATGCTTGCCATTAACGAACACGCTCTTGGTGGATTGGTTCTCCCTTCTCACGAGTACACGTGGGAAATGGAGGACAACACGGGTACGAATCTACCGTTCTTGAAGAGACTGTGCAATTTCGTCAACATGTGGTATAACATATACTACACGTATCACGAAATCCTTCCTCAGCAACAGAAATTAGCCGAGAAATATTTTGGGCCTCTGCCACCAATGTTAGACGTATTGAAGAACGTTAGCATGCTTTTCATCAATCAGGCCGACGTTATGACACCTGCTCGACCGAAACTTGCGAACGTAATCACGTTTACATCCTCCCACATAGAAAAACTGCCGAAACCTCTGCCTAAGGTAGGGTTTACACAATAACATAAAACTTATGTGCATATTAAATAAGGATTTATCTAGAACAAATACAATTTTATTACTTGTATGTTTAGTAAAATTATAAATTGTATAGGAAGGGTAATAGCAAAACCTTAGTATGAAAGGATATAATGAATTGGGTAAGATGAAATAGGTGGCGCTAGTTCTTTTTATTATTTTTGAAGTTTTTTGCTTGTTAATTAACTCATAAATTTTTCTAAACCAGCATTACAAAACTCCTGAATACTAACAGAACTAGCTTCCTCTTAATTATTATTTTTAATGTAAAATCTACTCTTTTACACACACTTATCTTTCATCAGAATGTTCTATTTTGTCACAGGACTTACAGGTATTTTTGGATGGCGCCACGAATGGGTTCATCTACTTTAGTCTTGGTAGTAACGCAAGAAGTGCAAGTTTACCAGTGGAGATCCGACGCATGTTCTGCGATGTGTTCGCCAAGTTACCTTATAGAGTTGTCTGGAAATTCGAGGGGGATTTGCCTGAGAAACCTGATAATGTTTACATCGGAAAATGGTTGCCACAACAAACCATTCTCGGTATGATCTTATTCTCAACAAAATATTTATACATCGCAGATACTATTCCTCGATGAAAAATGATCTAACGAATCACATTAACCCGCAGCTCATCCGAACATTAAGCTGTTCATTTATCAAGGAGGCATGCAGAGCAGCGAGGAGACCGTCCACTACGGAGTACCAGTTCTTGGTTTCGCGATTTTGGCCGATCAAGATTATCAAGTAGCCAGAATGGAAGCTCTGGGCATTGGAAAATATTTGGAAATTACGGCCCTTAAAAAGGATGAACTTGAAAATGCTATTACAGAGCTTATAACTAACAAAAAGTAAGTATGAACTGACTTCCTGAACTGACTTATAATTGTGCTATTTTTAAGAGTTTAACGCTAGAACTACCTAATCTGTGAAAATGACGGACAAGTTTCAGAGTATTCGTTTCTGCAATCATACGATCCTTTTGCAAAAATTTATTTGGATCCCAACTAATCAGAAATTTTAGAATAAAGTTTTCTCTGTTCTAAAGTATTTTTATTATAAGTTGGTCGAAATTGTATATTCATCTGAATAAAAAAAGGAAAGAATTCACGTCATTTTCATATTGAAAAGTATTCAAAATTGAAAAAGAATTAGTGGAATAAAATTTTTAAAGCATTTTAGCTACTATATTATTCTAGTAAATCCATCGATGTAATTGGTCGATAATAATGTACTATTATAATTTTCACTTGAACTTATTATGCTTGGTTTCAGGTACAAAGAAAGGATACTTTACATCCGAAATGTCGTTCAGGATACACCGTACGATCCGGTAGAGAATCTGGCTTGGTGGACAGAGTACGTGATACGAACGAAAGGCGCTCCTCATCTTCGCAGTAGTCTGGCTTTCCAGCCTTGGTATCAACGTTGCGATATGGACATTGTAGTATTCTTAACGATCGTAGTTTTCTTCATCGCTTCTACTACCTTTTATTTAATTACTAAGATTGTCGTCTACGTTCATAAGAAAATCAAATCAACTGAAAAGCAAAAGATAAGCTAAGTACTTAAGACGCAATTAATTAAAGAGTAGTACTTATTGCACAATTCAGTCCAAGTGACGCAAGTGTTTATCATTTTATTTCAGCGAATAAATGTTATTTAGTTCCGTTAAGGAAACGATCATCCCACGTTTTATAATTGGGGAGTTACCCTCATCACAAGTCTAAGGATTCTGGTATGAGAAATCTTTCAAATTGTTATTTTGGCTGATTCTCTACCTAACCCAGGTCACACACTGCGAGCAAGATGGCAGCCAGATGTCTACGCATCCTCGGTAGTTAAGGTCCTTCAGACCAAACAAGGGTCTTTGTTCTTTACATATATTGTCCACTACTGGAAGATACGGGAAAGTTGGTTTTCCACACGTTGGGTATCTTTCTTTAGCAACTTTCTCTGGAGGGCAGTTAAAACCCTTCCTAGTCCACCAACCTCTTACTAACCAATCAGAAACAATGTCTAATACCTTCACTTTCCAAGCAAAAGTATCCTTAAGCCATTTGCATCCAAGCGCGGATATATCTGCGCGCTGCGACTGTCTTCTATCACCAAGCACGGATTATTCCGCAATCGGACGACTGTCTACTATCACCAAGCGCGGATTATTACGCGCGCTGCGACTGCCTTTTTTATTTCCATTTTAATCTAAATAATTTTTTTTTAAATAAACAATTTTTACTTTTTTCCTCTGTTATAAAGAATGTAAGATGCGATGTGTGGGAAGTAACATTGTCTACCAATCGTTTTGAACAGTAAATTTTCGATAAGCTCTATAAAGAATTCCGATGTCATTTACTGCACCTACAACTGACCGCACGTGGTGATAGGAACCATCCTCCGAAGTAGAGCCATGATGCAAATGGGTTAACAAGTCAGCTCATCTTGTGCGCTAGGAACATCCATCACTAGCTTTCCTCCACCACGGCATCCTCACAAAACGTCACTTATTCTACGTCTTTAGAATAGTCAACATCTCGTAATTGGTCTCTTCACTTTAGGTCAATCAGTATCTCGGAAGTCTTTAAAATATTACTCGAACCGTTATCATCCACGCTTACGTCGCGTTCTCTACGTTATAATTTTGTACATCAATCGATACTCGCTTACACTTTATCAGTTTACATCTCACTAGTGAACAAGTGTATTCAAACACTTTAATTTATACGTGTTAATCCAGTGTATAATCATTGCAACCACCTGTATTATCGTAAAAGAAATAGGTGATCGATCATTTCGTGGCGTCGATTATATAATCGTAACGGGAATTTACGACTTTCGTTGACGTGCTATCTCGCGAACGATCGAGACACAAATATAAAAAAAGGTTAATCACTTGATTGAGGTTTTTTGACGAAGCGTCAAGTTTATTCTAAACTATTATCAATCGATGATAACATCGCTTTTCGCTTGGTGAATGAGACAGCGCAAGGAGAAATTACATTGAATCCATACGTATGTCAAAGTATGGGTACATCTGTCCGTTTCGTTCCTGAAGTTATTTCGTTTGTTTCAGAATTTATTGTTTTTAACTGTAACGCGTCTTTTGTTATCGGGAACGAAAACGAAATGCTTTAAACATTATATTACAAAGGAACAATCAGTATCGCTGGCAATATGTTTAATCATCTGATTATCAGATAGTCCCTGTTCTTCGCGAAGCTGTCTCAGATTATCCAATAAAAATGTCTGCATAGTGTTGCATTACGCGTCCAAAACGTCAATTGTAATTGATATTAGAATTTTAAAAAATCGAAGGCGTTACGTAATTATTCGAAATAAATTATTTATGTTATAGTACATCTTTATAGTAAGCATATTTTATAGTAAATATTTCTGTTACGCGCAGATATCCAGAACGTTTTATCATATACGAAATTTAAATAAATGTTACATATTTCTAATAAATATCAAAATTCTTATAACCGCAATTGATCCTTGCCATCATTTACCTTACGAGCTAATTATTATAGTAACTCTTTACTTGCAACCATATAATCGGGCTACCTATCTTTATAATTATACTTATCAGACCTTTCATTTAGTGACAAATGATCTTTATCAAGCACTTTATTTCACTGACAAATACTTGTCAGCTTGTCGTTCAGATGGCAAATAATCTCCGATGTTATATCTCTGTAGCCTGGCATTTCGAACAATTTCTCCTATACTAACAAAAGATATGTACCTGAATAGTATTTTGGAGTACTGATGCAAGTATTTAACAAAGTTTCGAACGATGTATATGCACATAATACCTTCATATTCTATTCATAAAACATTGATAAAGTATGATTATAAAAAATATAGAAGCAAAATTCCAATCATTAATTAAAATATTGTTCACATTTAATTTTTGCGTATTAAAATTAATATGTATAGAAATATTCTCGGAAAGAAAAGTGATCCGTTATATTGCGCTATGCGCGTTTATGATAAAAGTGAACGTGCATTAAAGCCTGTTGCATATGAAGCTTTGCATTTGGATTTGTAACAACAATATAACACTAGTCTGCGTCAGCATTTTAATACCGTAAACCGATAATAGAATGCAACTGTATTTTTCTAATAATCTTTTTCGTGACGTTTATTATTTTCTGATTTGGTCGTTTTATCTTAATAAGTGATTTCTGCCGTTACCATTTGACCGATGAAATAGTATTAAATACTAAATATGACAGCGAGTTGTATGATTGCAACACAGTTACGCAATGTTACATTAAATGACAGAGAGATAGAGATTCTGTATCTATAATTAATTTTTTATGGCGCTATTACGTTCGTACAAGGGTTTATTATCGCAAAATTTATTACACTTTCTCACGTTTCTAATTCGTATTGTATTTTCTATAGGAAAAGCAGACAAGTAATGGTGGAGGCTATAGGCAGCAAAAATCTTCTATTTTTTACGATTACTATAAAAAATAGCCATGTATATACCCGCATTACGGATTGTAAACAATTCTTTACAAATCGTTCAACTTCTGCATTCTATCATTATATACAAACAGAAATTTTACAAATGGTGAACAATGCATTAAATTGTTTAAGATACGAAATTTTGATAAATATGTCGTATAATATATAAAATATAGTAAACAAATATTAATACAAATCTGTGACTTAATAACCACTGTTAACATCTATATGATATGCTTGATAGGATATATTAAAATATATACGTTAAAACAACATATTCATCGCTCATATATACATTGCCATTATATATAGCAATAGTTAATAGTAGTAGCGGTATGGGACGGTAATTTAGCGATAACGGATACTATTTTAAAATTACAGTGCATACTGACATCGTATCATCACTGAATAGATTGCGAAATATGACGATAGCTTGGAGATGTCCCTTTTAATAGACCCGTAAGTGGGATCTGCTTCAGTTTGTCACGATACGAGGAGGATGAAGCACCACCTCTCTAGTCTGTTGTTCCTTCTGTGCGCCTTGTACATCGCGAAACAGTCGGAATGTTACAAGATTCTAGCAATCGTTGCGACACCATCCTACAGTCATCAAATACCGTACCGACGATTATGGCTAGAACTACACAAACGGGGTCACGAAGTTGTGCTAGCCACGTCGGATCCTATACCAAATATCAAATCACCGAATTTTACGCAAATCGATATTAGCCAATCTTACGGAAAGATAAAGAGTTTAGATTTTGTTCAAATGCGGTTTGAGGGAAAACGTTGGATCTATTTTATAGAAAAAGAAATGTTGCCTATGGGCGAAGTTTTTGCAGAAACAGTGCTCAACTCTACAGAACTGCGGAAGCTCTATGCTCCAGGCAGCAACGCAACGTTCGACGTCTTCCTAACGGAGCTCCTCTACGTGCCATCCATTTACTCTTTCGCACATCGGTTCAATATTCCCATAATAGGTACGTCTCTAATATTTATTTTTATATATATGTGTCGGTTTTTCTACCTTTATTTCGTTTTGAAAATCACGAATACATACAATACAGTGTGAAGCACGTAGCACGTGAGGTCTAATACTTTCAGACGTAAAATGTTCCAAAGAATCGACATATGTAAAAATAGCTTCAAAGGACCTTTATATGTCCTCTACGCATACTCCTAAAAAGAATCAATTATGTCAGATCATGCTACAGAAACCGCGCAAGTTATATCTGAGACATTCTTCATTGAGATGGAAATGACTTTAGTTATATAGTAGTAATTCTATTAAAGAATTATGCGTTAGAGCTGTTTCGAGCAATCTACTATCTCAATTGGACTTGGCAAATACACGCACACACACACCGGATCTTCTATGAGAGGGTCCGCAACTTGTAATAGAATCTACTGGAGAAACATACCTCTAAATGATCGTTCAACTTCAAACGCATGTTCGCGTCAATCAGCGACAATATAAAGCATCGTCCATCGAACAACGCAATGCCTGAGCGGCACCGAACCAGCATCCAAATATTCGAAACTATCACTCATTTCACAAAAGTATCGAAATTTACTATTAAAGATATGGCTATAATAGCATTGTTACCAATTCGATAAGAAGGAAGATAATAGAAAAAACAGGAAGAGAAAGTACTAGGTACATAGAAGCTTGAAGTTAAGAAACAAGCAAAATGAATTTCATAAACTATATGTATAATCAGCCAATTGGGAACGAATAAAAATACCATCGATACTTTTCAATGTCAATGCTCCGATAATAGATATTATTTAAAAAAATAGAGAATGTTATAGGGAAACGAAATACAAAATTTATAGAAGCAATAACACCCATAAAAAAACTGACAGATTGTTTAACGTAAATGCAAGACAACTAAACTAACTGTAAAAATCGAAACTACTTAATAATTTGAAAAATTGAAATAATTAGACTACGTACGTAAAACATTTTAGTTATTCTCAAGATGGTAAAGAGAAATATGTATGTTGTGCTGTTGTTGTCAAGTACTTGAATGGATGTATTTCGATAAGAATACATGTAAATGAGATGGTCATATCGGTGGCTACTTAATGCAATTCAGACGTTGCGTTGTTACGAAGGCGACGGCCTTCCACCGTACGCGCCTCATGTTTATAAAAAATCTCGTTTTAACTTGTTAACCGTGTCATCCCCTACCCAAAAATTTCTGTAATTCTGAACTGAAAGTTTAATGGCGGAAAGAAATCTATTTCAATTACGTCGGTTTTAAATGTATGAAACAATTCAGTTTTAACAAAAATGAAACTACATGCAAAAAATAAAGGATAACTAAATAGGGAAACTATAATATTATTAATGGATTACACATCTTTTCCGGCTAATAATTAGCGTGCAATAAATCAATTGGATACGTAATAGTTTGGACAGCATAATTCCTTTATTTATAGATATATATTTTAATACGTGGTTCCATTTCTATTAAAAATCAGGCACATCATATATTCTACACATAATTAGAAGAATTAAAATTATCCTACTTGAAATTAATATCTCTTTATTAATTTTTAATTTAATCATTATAGAAATGTTTAGATAAGCATTGATTAGATTAGTAGATTAACATCAACTCTCCTTACATTTTGCATGACCGTAGGGTTAAGCTCATTAGGGTTGGTTGCTTTTAACGAACACGCTCTTGGTGGATTGGTTCTCCCTTCTCACGAGTACACCTGGGAAATGGAAGACAACACGGGTACGAATCTACCGTTCTT
Organism: Bombus soroeensis; assembly: GCA_014737365.1. Taxonomy (NCBI): domain Eukaryota; kingdom Metazoa; phylum Arthropoda; class Insecta; order Hymenoptera; family Apidae; genus Bombus; species Bombus soroeensis. The sequence goes on from JACXIL010000238.1 coordinate 11,809, forward strand.
GAACAGACTGCGCAATTTCATCAACATGTGGCGTAGCATGTACTACATCCATCATGAGATGCTTCCACAGCATCAGAAATTGGCCGAGAAATATTTTGGGCCTCTGCCACCAATCATGGACTTATTGAAGAACGTTAGCATGCTTTTCATCAATCAGGCCGACGTTATGACACCGGCACGACCGAAACTTGCGAACGTCATCACGTTCACGGCTTCCCACATAGAAAAGGAGCTGACTCCTCTACATAAGGTAGGGTTTATACAATAATATAAAATTTATGTGTATATTAAATAAGGATTTACCTACCACGAATACAATTTTATTACTTGTATGTTTAGCAAAATTATAAATTGTATAGGAAGGGTAGCAGCAAAACTGTAGTATGAAAGGATATGATGAATTGGGTAAGATGTAATAGGGGGCTCTAGTTTCTTTTTACTATATTTGAAGTTTTTTACTTGTTAATTAACTCATAAATTCTTGTAAACCAGCATTACAAAACTCCCGAATACTAACAGAACTAGCTTCCTCTTAATTATTATTTTTAATGTAAAATCTACTCTTTTACGCACACTTATCTTTCATCAGAATGTTCTATTTTGTCACAGGACTTACAGGTATTTCTGGATGGCGCCACGAATGGGTTCATCTACTTTAGTCTTGGTAGTAACGCAAGAAGTGCAAGTTTACCAGTGGAGATCCGACGCATGTTCTGCGATGTGTTCGCCAAGTTGTCTTATAGAGTTGTCTGGAAATTCGAGGAGGATTTTCCCGAGAAACCTGATAATGTTTACATCGGAAAATGGCTCCCTCAACAAGCCATTCTCGGTATGATCTTATTCTCAACAAAATATTTATACATCGCTCATACTATTCCTCGATGAAAAATGGTCTAAGGAATCATATTAACCCGCAGCTCATCCGAACATTAAGCTGTTCATTTATCAAGGAGGCCTGCAGAGCAGCGAGGAGGCCGTCCACTACGGAGTACCAGTTCTTGGTTTCGCGATTTTGGCCGATCAAGATTATCAAGTAGCCAGAATGGAAGCTCTGGGCATTGGAAAATATTTGGAAATTACAACCCTTAAGAAAGATGAACTTGAAAATGCTATTACAGAGCTTATAAATAACAAAAAGTAAGTATGAACTGACTTCCTGTTATAATTGTGCTATTTTTAAGAATTTAACACTAGGACTACCTAATCTGTGAAAATAACGGACGAGATTCAGCGTATTCATTTTTGCAATCACACGATCCTTTTGCAAAAATTTATTTGCATGCCAACTAATGCGAAATTTTGGAATAAAGTTTCCTGTGTTCTAAAGTATTATTTCTGTAAGTTGATCGAGATTGTACATTCATTCGAATAACGAAAGGAAAGCAATCAAGTTATTTTCATATTGAAAATGTGCTATTATTATTTTCACTCGTACTTATTATACTTGTTTTTAGGTACAAAGAAAGGATGCAGTACATCCGAAATGTCGTTCAGGATACACCGTACGATCCGGTAGAGAATCTCGCTTGGTGGACAGAGTACGTGATACGAACGAAAGGCGCTCCTCATCTTCGCAGTAGTCTAGCTTTTCAGCCTTGGTATCAACGTTGCGATATGGACATTGTAGTGTTCCTGACGATCGTAATTTTGTTGATCGCTTCTACTACCTTTTATTTAATTACCAAGATGGTCGTCTACGTTCATAAGATAATCAAATCAACTGAGAAGCAAAAGATAAGCTAAGGACTTATAGTACAATTAACTAAAGAGAAGTACTTATTGCACAATGCAGTCCAAGTGACGCATGTGTTCAGTATCTCGTTTCAACGAATGAGTTCTAGTTTCTTCTTATCTAGTTTCTTTAAGGAAACGATCATCCCGCGTTTTATAATTGGCGAGTTACTCTGGTCACAAGACTAACGTTTCTGGCACGGAAAAGCTTTCAAATATAAGAAAGATTTGATCAATATTAAAATTTCATTTATACATTGTTAATCTCATGATTGAGATTTTTTGAGGAAGCGTCAATTTTATTCTAAATTTTTATCATTCATTAAGAGAAACTGCGTTGAAAATATAGGTATGTCGAAGTATGAAGTGTCAAAGTATTGATATGTATAGATATATGTATGCATATGTCTGTTGCGTTCCCGAAATTATTTCGTTTGTTTCCTAATTTATTGTTTTTAATTGTTACGAGTCTTCTGTTATCGGGAACGAAAACGGAATATTATTATTATTATCTTTTAGTCCATGCCTTTCGCCTGTGAAAGAGGTTTCGGTTTTACATCTCTTATCCACACTATTGTATTTCACTCCCTTAATTTCTCTAAGACTATGGCCACTTTTGGGCTTTTGCCTCCTTGCTGTTGTTCCTTATTGTCGTTCCTCTCCGTTTTGTGTTGCCCTTCTCTTCTCTATTATTGCAAAACGAAATAATTTAGTCTTGTATTGCAAGGGATCCATCAGTATTGCTGGCAATATGTTAATCATCTAATTATCAGATAGTCCCTGTTCTTGGCGAAGGTGTCTCAGACAATAAAAGTCTACGCATACTGTTCTGTTATGTGAAACAAAACGCCGATGATTCACATTGGAATTTAAAAAGATCGAAGACGCCGCTTTTAGTATTCGAAATAAATTCTTTTTAATGGAAACAAAATTATATAGAAAAAATCGTAAAACCAAAGATAGATATAGTAATAATTAAAGTAGAGTTATTGAAGGAAACAATAATCTTTAGTAACGTTCTTACACTTTTTATTTGTTACCATTGTATTCTAATTCTTTACGTATGAATTACAGACTTTTTCGTCTTGTTACGTACATAAAAATAAAGAAGAAATTTTACGTAAGCATAGATCGCTTTAGGCTTTGTTAAAAAATTATAATAAAAAAACAAAATGCAGAATTAAATTTATTACTCTACAAAGTTCGTCTTTCATTTTATTTCTTGTGATATATTTTGTAACACGTTTTTCAGTTAAGGCACTTTCGTTAATAATCCTTTTCATCATTTTTTGGGAATTCCAGTTACAGAAACCGTAAAAGAGATAAACATTCTTCGTTGAAGAACGTTCCCGACATTTCCAGAGCAGATTTGACAATTTATTATTATCGTACAATTTTGAAAATCTCAAATGGTAAAACTGATCACACAGATAGATAAAAATGACTGATCTATTTCTTCTTTATATGATAACGCATCTTTATAATGAGTATATCTTATATCAAATATTTCTGTTACGCACAAATATACCGCACGTTTTATTATATATGAAATTTTAACAATTATGATGTATTTCTAATAAATATAATAATTTTTATACCAGCACGTGATCCTTGCCATCATTTACCTTATGAACTAATTATTCTAGTAACCCTTTATTTGGTAGCAAATAATCTTTGCAATCTCTTTCATTTGATATGCAAATGATCCTTATCAGTAAATAAAAAATAATCTTTGCTGCGACATTTCGCGACCCTAGTATCTTGAATAATTTCTCTTATAATATCTAAAAATATGTACTTGAATAGTATTTTGTAGTATCGCTATAACTATTTAATAAAGATTCGAACGATTTATGTTCACATGATATTCTTTTATCCTATTCATAAAGCACATTGATAAAGTAGGGTTGTGAGAAATATAGGAGGAAGATTCCAATCGTTAATTACAAAATTGTTCACATTTAATCTTTGCGTATTAAATTTAATGTCTATAGAAATATTCTCAGAAAGAGAAATGATCCGATATGTTCCGCTATGAGCCATTCTGTTTCATCTTGCTTCTTCTTAAGCTTCTATTATCCCGTCACAACTTCCGGTTTGAACTGTTCCAGAGCCAGTACCTGAGAGTAATGTCCCACGATTGTCTCTCTGGAAGAGTTTCAACTTCATTTATTGGTGAAGTTGAACGCTTGATTGGAAAGCTAGTTATAAACGATTTAACATTTCCCGCTCAAGTCTTTCCTTAAATTTTTCGCGAAACATCTCATTATCGCATTTAAGCTTTTACCTTATCGATATTAAACTTTTTTTACTACACATAAAGTAACGAATATTATAAATAAATAGAAAAAGTTCTTATATTTAATTCAATTTGATTTGCTTCAATCGGAAAAGAAGTATGACTCGTCCCAAATGAGTAAATCATCTTCTATACATATATGTAATCATATTTTATGGATAATCCTCAAATGAACGAGTATTGAGGGGGTGTCCAAGACACTAGGCTCGAGAGATGGAGCAGCAAAGATTATTTGCCGATGCAATGATGAGCAGACAAGTATTTGCCAGTAAAATAAGAGACTACTAAATGTAATTAACCCGTAAGATAAAGGATGGCGAGGATCATTTGCAAGTATAAAAAATTATGATATTTACTAGTGAGTGGGCTGTATCACAAAACTGAACGTGGTTGGTGTGAATGTTTCTGAGTTGACAACGGGTCAAATATCGCATCTAGGGCCCCTTCCGCCATGCGTCAGGTACGGCCACGGTGGAGATTTTAGCCGGTACGAATCCGGCTCTACCCGGCACCCTCTTCCCGGAGGGCGCAGGGCGCCTATGAAGGTTTCCACTACGAAAAAAAAGTATCGCAGGACTGGTGAAAAACTATTGATGAACACTAACCCTAAACTATTCGAGATGAGTTGTCTTATAGTCCCCAATAGGAGAACTTTTGGCGTGGGAGAAAGATTGGTGGTTTAAACATTTTGAGCTTGCAAAGATCGTGGTCAGTTCAATACGACGAGTGAAACTTCTTCTGTAAGTGGCCACCCCCACGTTACCGATCCTCGAGATTACGGGGCGACTCGTGAGGACCTGCACGGGAATTGCATGTGTTTTTGTCAGCGATCATAGCACGCAATGAAACCTTATGAAGCGCGTACGAATACACACTGGGTGTTATATGGTTTCCTAAGGTTATTGGTGCTGGGAAAGTCAGAATTTCTTAGACTTATAAACGTATAAAAATATAAACGCGTAAAACTATAAATAAATAAAAGAGACAAAGACTGATACAAATTCTGAACATGAGACGAGCATAAGGAGAAATTCTGACTTGGAATTTAGAACTTTGTATATAATAAGACGTGTAGGATATCTGTGCGTAAAAGTGGATAAGTCAAAACACGCGGTGAATGATTCAGCGTATTAAAGTAAGAAGCAAAGTTCATATAAACACGCATCCGATATGATCTGGTTTTCGAGTTACAAGGTATTTTACGATACTGGACGTTACTTAGATCGATGATTTCCTGGCAAATGGATAGAAATGGTGCTGGCTTTATTTCCTGACTAGCTCGCTTTTCAGACCTGACTTCATTCGGTTATTAGTTAAGGGATTAGGTTGGAGTTTATGTCAGTATTTAAAATCTCTTGTTTATAGAACGTCAGTTGATAATGTTGAAACTTTTCGTCAACGTGACAACCTTAAGTTTCCGATAAATCCGTGTAAGCTGTTCGAACAAGTTGGACAATTTGTGATGCGACGCATTCACGATCCTATCGAAGCTGGATGTGGTCACTTCGAGCAATTTCTCTCAAGACAGATAAACAAGTATTACAACACGAAACAAGATGTTACTGGAAAACAAGGTCATATCGGGTATATGTTTATACGAACTTTTCTTTTTATTGTAATGTGCTAAATCAGTTGCTGCTGAGTTTTCCATACGTTCTGACTCGGCTTGTGCAATAAAATATTACGTAATCATGTTATACAATAATATTATACGGTGAAATAATATTTTTGACTTACACAGTTCAAAAGAATATTAAACGTTTTGCATCAAATTAACGTTCGGTAATGAGGATTTCAGAAGTTCTATGATGTCCCTACTTTAATGCTTTGCAGCATACAAACAGATAATAATGTTCCGTTTCCAGCAAAAGAGTGGCAGAGTAAACGTTTCCTTTTTGTCTAAAAATGCATTTTCCAACGAACAAACAGTTCCATCATTATTTCGCCATTAATAGCATAACACGTAAGTACGAAAATCCTTTTACGATATACGTTATTATACGATATACGTGATCGAATTAAGCGAAGTAATTTTGCAGGTAATTAACCTACTTTTGCAACTTTTGCGTTTCTGTTTTCTACTAGCATCCAGTTGCTGTATAAGAAATAGTAAGTAAAAGCGTCACATTATGTACTTCATATGTCTTACGTCAACTCACTTAGAGTTATACAATGACAATCACAAGAGAAAACACTTAGAAAGTGCCAAAAGAAATTCTGTAATTTTAAACCTTGACAATATATATTTATAATTAAACAAATCACGAAACAATAATTAACAGAAGCAATAAGTAGATATAATACAGCAAAGATGACCGTAGTCTTGTAGTAACAATTACAACGTAATTAACGAACTTCTTCGTCGCAGTCATCGGAGAAAGATTATCAGAATTCGATGAAAGATGGCATCTTCCGTTCTTTTCGAGCGCTTTCTGCTCGCACAATCTACGCTACAGCAAACTTCTTTGTTCTGTGTTTGATAACGCGCCGTTCGTGCATCTCGAACGACTTTCGAATTGTTCTCGAAGGCAAAGGCAAACGCCTTTAAGGATCGCGATGTCGCCGAACGATAATGGCGCGCGACTGTTTGTCAGAAAAGTATCGGAATCAACTTGAGTAGTGATAAACAGAAAAGAAGAAAAAGGAACAAGAATAGTGGGAACTGCTGCGCTATTGTTTCATACGATTTTCTCGACGTTATTGTTTTGTATGTCGTTGCCACGAACTTGTACAATTACACACTGCGAAACATCTTGAAAATCTTTCTGATATTCTTCGATTGCCATACGTATCTTAGCGATTGTATACCCTTAAAAAGTTACGTTCTTCTAGTTTCTTTAATCGAATTATCGACTGTTACGGTGGAAACATAAAATCTCGAGCTATTACGAGCGGATGATAAAAGAGAAGAGTTCACGGAGAGACCATCTAAATTTAATCAAAAATATCCTTCAGAAGTAAGTACTTTAAGAGTATTTATGGATTTGTATGTAAGAGGAGTTGTAATAGAAATAAAATGGCCCATATTAATTTTTTAAATTAGCCTCGGTCTTTAATAATTCCTAACTTTGTAAGAAGTGAATTGAAATGATTTTTCGTGTTACTTTGAGTTTCATATGTTTAATGTCACACGCTCGTTACGTACTATTACATATTACAATATTTGAATCCGTTCTGTATACGTGCGTCTTATAATTACTACACAACATTCTTGCAATATACGTGATCACGTAGCCTTAGTACTTTTTTGGTTTGTAATTTACTGATTAAGAGAAAACATTTATATGTTAACCTGTAAACGGTAAATAATTTCTGGTGAATTTTCTAGGCAATAGAAATGTTGCATTTTCTATAGTGTTTAATTGGTCGGATGAGACTATAGAGAGTGAAAAATTTTGGAAGAATAAATTTTTGGGTTCTTGAGCGTTTTGCAAAGAATAATAAAATAAAGGTGTTTTGATAGAAGAAGAAGATACGTAGAATAGTAAAACACAAATACTTTCGTCATACTCTTGTTATATAATTATGACTTATCACAATTGGAACCAGTAATAGAGAATAATTTAGTTTGTGGCTATTACATACAAATGACACGTAATATGCATATATTTATATATGAGGAAACATCAGGCATAAACAATACCATATGTTACACATTGTCAAATCTAAACAACATATATCAAATAATGGTGAAAAGAGTTATGTGATGACGTAACAGCAAAATTTTTCATTCGAAAGTTAGACTTTTAAGAAAAAAATAGACAAACCGCTGAGCTGTAATCTTGACAGTTGATAATAAATCAAACAGTTTATATTTTCACATAACCAGGAAACCTGTATTCTACTATCAATGACAATTCTTATCTTCTGATCACTTATGTGCATCTTTTTCCTTCCTATCTTTTTCCTTCAGCAGCCGTAATTGATTCAACAACAAAATGTTGACATTAGGATAGATAATAACACGATGGATAATATATTGTAGTGCGTTAGTAGTGTCGGGGGAGGATGATAACCATTTATGAAAGGTATAAGGAGGAGCTTTTTGGTGGGTCGAAATTAACATCTCGCTAGCCCCACATATCCCATTAGTTCGGGCTAATGGGTCCCTCGAAAAAAGAAAGTAAGAAAAAGAAAGAAGATAATAACCTAGTCATTTCCATATTGACATTATTATTATATATGTGTATAGTCTGGTGTAGATAGGGTCGACTGAGGGAATTCTACATAAAGGTTATTTCACGAAATAACCAGAATTTTATACCGCCAAGAACTGTAAACGAGAGACTCATACTTGTACGAAAAATGAAAACCGCTCACATCGCTAAAGACTAGGAAAAACTGATACCGCCAATGTTACAGAAAGGATTAACATAGACGCGTGGAATATTTAACGCGATAATCTCTTTTCATTTTCCTGTCTACCATTCGTTCTGGCGTATTTCTCTTTCTTTCGCGTAATTCCTCTTTATTTTTGTTGGTCTGCAATTTCGTTAGCCTATTTCCAGAAACATTTATCCTTGTTTTGTATCATCGTCTAATTCTACCTTAATAAAATTAACCGGATATAGCGATACTTCTCGTGGACCTGAATTCTCTGAATTTACTCCTTGCCGGATAAACGATAGCTAATCCCTCTCATGGGATTTCAGAGCACAGATTTTCGGCCTCTCTGCATATATTATACGCAAACGTGATATTTACTCTGGGGAACAAAGATTTCCTTGAGAATATCAAGCCGGCTTCAGGTTCGGCTGAGTTTATTCCGCTCGATTTTTTGACGTCGCGCGTACACCATTACCCTCTTTCCTGTTTGCATGGCCCCTTGAAAACTAGAAAGAGAAACCTCGTGTTGAAAGTGGATATCGCGATTGTACGAAACTACAAGTATATCATGTTATTTATAAAAGGGGAATGGACTACCAAAAGTAAACGCGCATGGCACGATACGAAATGTAAGGTAGAAATAAGAACATATCTTCAGGAGTACTAAACTTTGTTAAGACTAAAGTCGGATTATATTGAAGATTTAAATAGATGTATTGCGTTATACGATTTTCCATAAACATTGAAGAAATATTTATAGCAATGCTATTAATTCCTTTATCACTAATAACAATTTAATCCTTTTATTAATATAATCTAATATATATACTAATGATGATTATAGCTACAACGTTGAAAGCTTGACATAAGCTAAATAAAAACCATGAGCGAAGAGCACGATAAGCAAATTTAAAATTTAATAACCGATTCCGTTTTACCAAACTAACGTCAAAACTATATTTATTTGATCGTGAATGTAAGTAGATATATATTTTTTCACCTCACTTATATATAACATACACCTCCATTCGATTGTTTTGTACGATGTTCAACGAAATCTTGAAAGTTACGCGCACGATGCTATAAGATAATCACTGGAAAACAACTGCGTTAAGTAGAGCACGATCCGTTATTTTGCTTTTCTCTTTGTTTTCGTTAGCTACTGGTTGTATAAAAATGCGGGTAAACAAGATAGGCACTCGAGCATTTACAAGTTGAATTTTTACCTCTTATCTCTAGGCCCTCGTAGCCGGTGCTTTATCTCGTCCTTGCCCGATTCGATCTTCCAATATAAATTGGATATAAACGCAACATGGATAGAAGTCCGATGAATGAAATTCTTCTTCGTGAAGCTGAGAATGTTATTTGATGGCACGAAAAAGGAACAAAATCGTATTCGTATTTTCATACAAATAAGACAATTTCGAAACAAAACCACGAACATAAGATAACAGATTAATTTAATATTAATGAACTTAACGCTCATAGGTCGAGGTAAAATTTTACATGTTTTAATATTATTTTTCTATATACATATCGTTTTATTATTTATAAACACTACAAACGATAATTTTTTCTACTCTTCTACCCATCTTTTTACCCATACTTCTTTAATGTCATACATGTTTTAAATTTAAAACTTATTTGCCGTGATGAATTTTTATCCGCGCTGGCTTTTAAGTTATTAAAACTTCTAGCCGAAGAAAATAAACATGAATGAAGTCAAAGATATAAAATTGTTTCGTAAGATTTTAATGTAAAATGAATGAAAAATACTAACCAAAAAGAAAACCTTTCTAAGAATAAATCTGTGGAAACATTATATAAAAACTCATAAATTATTCTGTACAAATTAATTTATTAAGATGATCGGATTCTTGTACGCAATACTTACGAATATAAGTCGTATATGATTTAAGGTGATCAAAGATTTTAACAGCTCCTATCAATTTTTCCAGCGGCTATAACATTTTGCCACCAGGAAGAAGACTTTTTCATCATTCGTGGTCTCTTTGGATCGTTGAAGTCGACAAAGACGATACCAAAATGTTCGCTAAAAATTATAATACGTACTATTAGTCGCTTCCATCGGCATGAATATCCCGTAAGTTCTCAAAAAAGATATTTTGCAACATGTAAAGTGCAACATATATACACCTCAGAATACTTGGCTTCTGTATTTCTAAATATTAATACGCAAATTTGTATCTTTTATTTAAATCTGTATTTACTGTGTTTCGTGTATTTTGATAATTAATTAATTTAAAAAAAAAATGAATAAATTCAAGATGTTAATTTTATATCTATGGTTCTAGACTATTTTATGATGTAAAAAAATTCACTGTGCTCTCATGTTAATTTCGTGATCGCTTACCTGTATCCCCTGTCCCATTCGAAGTTATCCAGAAGCGACCATAACATATATCCTTTTACGTTCACACCATCGACGTGAATGGCGAGAAGCATCTGTTTTAAGTATTCGCGATAGTAGTAGATTCTGTCGTCGTCGTTGAGTGTTCCGTGATCGGAAACACCGTTTTCAGTGATATACATCGGTGGGTTGCCGTAATTTGTCGCTAACTGACGGAGAATATATCGGAAACCTTCAGGTACAACCTGAAACATGTAACAAAAGATTACTGTAACACGCGTTTTATCCATTAATTATTTTCGTGGCATATAAGTAACGTGTGAATAAGCACGTATGTTTGTTTATTAAATTTATCTTAATTTGCAGAAAGAAATTTTTACAATTACTAAATTACATGTCGTCTCCTATTACGACAGAAATATAATTATATATATTTATCTATTTTCATCATACCGTTGCAATCGTAATAATTTATGTGTATTACGCATATTTATATTAATATAATTGTTGGTAATTTTTCTGCTAAGAGTATAACTATTATCTCGTATAAAGAAAAAGTGTTATTGAAACATACTGTTAAAATATTAGTTCTAAAATATTCCATTTTCTTATAGAATGAAGGATATAGGACGAAGAAAAATTTCAAGTAAAATTTTCCAGTAGAATTTAAAAAGTTTAAATCGTATCTAATTAAATTTTCTCTCGTAACTCTCGACCAATCTTTATTGCTTTCATAACTCGTATAATATACAATACGATAGAAAAGTCGCAATTATAAAGTTCGAATCTTAAGAATCTTTTCGTTAATAATTCATTCTTTTTATTTATTTATTTTTCTTCTTTATTATTTTCTCTATCAAAAGAAATTAAGATCGTTTTTTTTAACTACTCAAGTTCCAAACTCAAGACTCAAATATAAAAAGAATACCTTCAACCAGTCAGTAGCTGACGATTTCCAGAAACTATCGATAGTCTCTGTCACTCCTTGGTCATTTTCGTGGGATGGTACAAGTCCCATAGTACCAGCTGTAACTAGCCTGGAGGTGTAATGATTTATAGCCATAAAGTCTGAGGTTCCACTGCAGCAATAAAAATAATATTAGATATAATTACTGATAATAGATGTTTGTTTCTCCGTACACTCCAATTTCGCTTAAAACATAAAACAATTCAATACTTTATATATTTGATCCACTCTGCATCGAACGTGGGTAGACGAGATTTCCTGTAACCTTGCTCTGCGCTCTTGTTGGCCACCAATTCTTTCATCACAAGTGGATAATCGCCCTCCTTGGAGTATATCGGATGCATGGTCCAACCAACGTTGAATTGAAAAGACGTTTCCGCAGCATCGGCGGACTCAGGATTTTTCGGCATATAGGCGCTTAAATTGATCAAAACACCAACTTCGCCCTGATATTTCTTCTTAAATTCACTCTCGTAGATCCTATAGGCTCTGGCGTGCGATTTCAACACGTTATGTATGCACAAGTACTCGCCAAATCCATGCAAAGTTTTACCAGGAGCGTGTATACCAAGACTGTAGCCATTTTTACAAATAGCGATGGGCTCATTTATCGGGATGAATTTCTTCACTTTCGATCCATATTCGCGGAATATGACTCTCGCGTAATCGCCGAACCAGTCGACCATTTCTTCGTTCAACCAGCCACCCATGTCTTCAAAAACTTGCGGATGGTCCCAATGGTAGATGGTCAATATTGGTTCGATGTGGTTTGCTATGAGCTCGTTGATCACATCATGGTAGTACTGGACGCCATCCTTGCTGATGTTGTTCGAGAAACCCGTCGGCAGGATTCGTGTCCAGCTCACGGAGAAACGATACGAATTGAACTGTTGAAATGTAAGAAGAAAATTAGTTGGTTTTATTACTATCTACAAATAGCAGTGGTGACTGGTACTTCGATCCCAAATTTCATGACTCTAGCAGTCACGAATATATGGGTTCTGAATTTCCATGGACTTAATTGGGCTGTTAAAATAGTAAAGTCTCAGTTAGGAGATTTATTTATGTAAAAGGGATACGTAGTTACGTGAAGATTTATAAGAGTTCTTTTCGTCTGAATTTTGACGCGAATCAAAGCAGTATTGAAATAAATTGGACACTATATGAGAGGCAACAATAGAAGTTTGATAGAATTTATTATTTATCATTAATATAGATTATTCAATTTATTACGATACTTCTGTTGTGCTAAACGTAGAAAAGTTCGAGTCGTATAGAATTGTGTTAAATTATACTGGAAACTGAAACGTGTCACTCGAAGGTGAAGCTTTTTAAATCGAGCAACAACTGGCACGTTCCAAGCAACTCTGTTACTTAGAAGTGACGTTTTGACATATGTAATTCCGTGTAAGTTAAGTGAATTACGTACAGCAAATTCGCGTATAATTTCAAAGGAGGAGGTTTCATTCTTTTTCTATAATATTCAACAATTACAACAGGTATCCGGTATAATTAATTGCTATCAAGAGTTAGCATTTTGTTGCACATTGTTATAAAATTACTCCTTATCTACTTAGGGTTTCAACCTGATCGGAATACAAAGTGCCTATAAATAAATAAATAGTAAAGAATTTTATTATGTATACGTATACAGCACTTATTATATTGATTCTACTGTATAATATGAATGAATCCATTATTCATGACATGTTATGATATATATCAAAACAATTTTGCACACTTAAGTTAAGAAATAAATTCAACCAATTATATCACCGAAAGTTTTATAAAAAATTATGTATTATTAACTAGTAGAACATGCAAATAGAGATACAAGGGATCAAAGGAAACAGTTCAACTCAAAGCTACAGGACTGCAAGTAGAATAAGCATCTTAGAGACTATAGTAGACAATGCATTTGTACAAAAATGAAGAACAAAAATAAAAATACCACTGCTATTAGCAGTGCATTACGATATATTTACCCCAAGCTTCTTCAGAATAGCGATATCCTCCATGTATTGATAATAAGAGTTTGCAGCAACATCTCCCGTGTCGTTGTTGTAAACGCGGCCTTTACCATCATGAACGAATCGATCCCAAGTACTTTCTCCTTTATCTACGTTTTCAGCATGAAAGGAAAATTATTTGAAAAATTCACAGATTTTGAAGTCAAAATTAAAATTTGATCAACCTACCGCTCACATTCCAGGCACCCTCTATTTGATATGCAGCTGTCGCAGCACCAAAGAGGAAGTTGGGCGGGAATTTCAAATATTCGTCCTTATCTTCTGCATCCTCAGCACATGCAGAGCTAAAAGAAATGCAACTTTTAAAAAATGATCGATGATTCAACGAGCAATCTCCGTTTAAAAAATTGTATCGAATCGATCGTCGAAGGGTCGATCGTTACGATTGTAAATGGAAAATTTATTTATTTACTGAATCTTCAGTAACGTAAAAGTGTTCAATGTCAATTTTTTGAAACATAGCTAAGTGTAAAGCTAAGTGTCAATATATGGATTAATAGAACGATTGATTATCGAAACATTGATTAATGGAAAATTTGAGAGTAGTCATTCGTAAGAAAGATTAAAAAATAAAAACTGGAACTGAAAACAATTTAATATATTTTCACTTAAAAACTTTGTTTCTGCTTAACATCAACGTTAGATTATTATTTGAACATCCCTACAAGCGTACCTAAGTATTGGAAGAATTTTCGTAAAAAAGAATAGAAAATTAAGTACTCACATTGCAAGTAGAAGAAGAATGCTGGATCCCAGCGAGAGCGTGGCTGACATATCTGCTTGAAAACTATAAATGAATCCACAATTCTTACGGCTTGCTTATATATTTAACATGTTGCTTCCACATGTTATCGAATCTTATTGATAATACGTAGCTCTTGGAATGTTTGTATATTCACGCGCCTACTCACGCACCCTGCATTCAAGCTGAGGTCTATGATTTTTTAATTAATTGAACGTTTACGAATCTTATCAATATCTTCACATAATCGCCATATCTAAATAATCTTCACATTATTTTGAAAATAATTTCTTATCGATTTACTTTACTTTATCAGTCTTTGAAACATTTTATAATATCTTTTTTAATAATAATATTCGTAATACTATAAAACACTTCCAGACACATACATATATATTTTCTCCGATAAACTTCTACGTAAACATATTTGCTTTTTGTTTAAAAAACAAACAAACTATATATATATATATATTTTTAGACAACTTATATTAGACTACAAATATTGAAACAAATTATGAATTTTTACGCATGTGAAGTATAGTACTCGTACTAATATTTAACATCTTGTCATCAACATGAATTTACCCGTAACTTTAACCAGTAACTGACGTTTTTCTGGTAAAAAATGTCAAGTTTGTAAACTTTACGTAAAAGATCAATTTGCGTGTGACACTAACGTGGTGTCACAGGACACTAACATTTGCCCTGCGTTTGATTATACATACGTTGATAGCCACCGGACGTGAAGGTGTTACGTAAGTGAGAGACATGGCAGATAGAAACAAGACAAACGGACGCATTTAAGAAGCATTCGCCGAAACGCGTCGTTTCTCCGTTCGAAATACCTCGAGAAAAATCATTCCAGCGGGTAATACGTATCCTGACAGGTAATCTCCGCGAAACATTCGGCTATAAGGTTATATAAGCTGGATAGAAAAATACGCGTGGAGGTACGAAAACTTTGTTGCCGCGAAGATACCACCTACCGCCTCCCTTTCTCCGTTCTCCATTTTGTTTCTCGATATCCCGATACGAAATACGTTGTACGTTCGCCGTGCCGTGCACAGGAGACGCAGCTTTACGGCAGTTTGCAAAGAAAGTGGATCACAGGGTATTCTGTTCGGCAGAGGATAGGGAACATTATACGAGCGACAGTCTCGTATCACTGGAAGAACTCGGGTCCGCCGTAATTCCGTCATGCGAACGACAGTCATTCGAACGTTGCACGTGAATGCGGCCTCCACGTGATCCAGACATACGCAATTAACGTCGATTGCGGGTAATTTTTTCTCTAGTTAAATAGACGAGTGTCGTCGATCATCTTTAAAATTTCGAGTGCTCGACAAGCTTTTATGACATTTTATATGTTTGTGTCAGAGTATGATAAAATGGCAAGAAACATATAAAAGGAATAATTTTATAAATAAGATGTTTGGAAATTAAACTGGTCGGCACCATTTTTCCAAAAGTATCTTTAGTCAGTTGCGATCAGTATATATTTAATTCTTTCAATTGCTTGATCCTACCCTTCTCCTTCTCGTTATTCACAAATTATTAATAGTTTCCGAATATTTATGTGCAATTAAATTTTTGCGAATACAACTAGAAAAATACAACGTAAGTAAGAAATGTATCCCACCTAGTGAACATAAGGTTCACTACAACACACGTATTATAGGTACTTGGGATTTTTTATATATTTAACAATGGTATGGGGAACTGAGTGATAGAAAAATGCACGAAATTCGCATAGTATGCAGAACTCAAATTTTCTTTCGTGAAAGAAACTTTATTACATAAATAATTTTCAATACTATATCAAACATGGTAATCACGGTAACCACAAAATATACGAATTCAAAGGTTTGGATCGTTTTATAGCTATGAGACGCAATCTTATACTCGTAAGATACTCCCTACAATGTATTGGGTTGGCAACTAAGAGATTGCGGATTTTGTCAATACCATCTAATGGCAAAACTCGCAATCATTTAGTTGCCAACCCAATAATATCAGAACATATTACACAACCTAATATAATAGATGATCCTTTTTCAAATTTCTTTCTTAGCACATCGCGAATCAGTTGAATTTTATTGATAAAATAATTCTCACCGTAATTCGACGAAAATCTGTTACATTTATTAGAGTAACTGACGTTTCGCTAAAATCTTTTCCTCCACAACTGGAGATTTTCGTCTGATGTTACCGGCGGCGTCTCGATGCCGCTAGAGGAAACGCGATAGAATTTTCTGCGCTGACGTACACCTCCGACCTTCTTAATTGAAATATGATTAAGAAATGTTGCCGCGGCAGCCAGAGCTTTCCCATTTTGTTAATTGTCTCAGCTAATTCACCTCTTTCTTGTGGATAATGCGATAAAAACGTTTTCGTCGCGTTTCGGGTCAACACGGAGAAATGTTCGATAGATAAAGTGCTGCCGATTGGCTATGTACGTATATACGATACTTTGAACTCGCGAAACTTTCACATAGAATTCTACGATACCCTTTCCTTTCGCAGCTCGATTGTGACGAGAAATTAATCGTGGAAAAATTTTAAAGAGGCTCGATGGTAACAGAGTATGAATAATTAAGCATCGAGCGTTGATTAAAAGTACCGATGCAACGTTAAATTAAGAAGAAGCGGTAAGATCTTCGTATACGACTTATGCGGTAGATTTGCTAGAAAAATAACGCAGAGGAAAGTTGAATATTATAAGTTTCTAGTAAAAGAATTGTTTGTTGATATACATATTAGAATGCGAATTATTTTCACAACGCAGCAGGAATTATTACAGTTTCGCCAAGGTTTACGATATTTGAAATTATTGGAATTTTATTGTATTACTAATATCCGAATGTAAATTATCTCGATATTATATTTGGAAAATTGTTTTTTATAAATAACCGTTAAATAATTCAAAGAACGTAAAAACACGCGTATATTATCGAAATTTTTTTATTAAAATGGTAAAAATTTCGAAGTGATGCGGCAAATAAGATACTTAATTCATTGATAGAAGATAGTAGAAACAAAGTGATATATTCGTTGTTCATTAAATAAATCTAACGCGTAGAAATTTATTAGCGAATCAGGTACTTTTACTCCATGATAGAAATAATTAATCGAACAATCAAGAAATTAATCTACGACAATAAATTTGAATACAACAATTTTGTCTAACTGATTAAACCTTTCTATGTAAGGTTTACATAACATTTGTACAAAATATCCTAACAAGTAACTACAAGTTTTACTCTGTTATCATTTATTAATTCATATATTGACCAACATGAAGCAGAAATCTGGTAATTTTATGTGCATCGCGATAACAAGGTACGATGTTATAAGTGCTGTACGTATTATCGCGTTGCTTGTACAAATGATCCAACTTGAAGATAACATTAAGCCTGACTTTATTTCCTGATTACCGTACACATTGCTTGTACTCGAAACTCCACTTATCGTAGGTCAATACGTTGGAATAGGACAACAAAGGCTGTATTCTATGTCATCGTTGAATTTATGTTTACGTATCTTCTATACATACTGTTCAATCGAAAATTTATATCGAACAAATCACATGAGCACGATTGATAGAATGACGAAAATGATAAATCGAATAAACGAGAAGGATAAATCAAATAAATGTGGAAAACGAAATGGGACAGAGTTGAAACGAAATAGAACTGTCGTTGAATGATTAAAAGTAAAATGGATGTCACAATACCACGTTGCAACCACAACAGATACATTCGTTGTATATTACGACGCTGAATATTTGAAGTAACTTTTAAAGAGTATCACCGCTTCCATGCCACGAGACTTTCAGTAGAATTCGTAGACCGTAACATTTTTAGGAAGAAAAATTATTAATGCACCAGTAAGTTTATCTAAAGTTAGTGAAATATAAAGTTTTTCCAAGTTATTCGAGTTTTTAGAAAGAAATTCCGCTGTTAAAACGTATTTCAAAAGGGTGCCTCTGCATTCTCTGTCTACCCTTTCTTCTCTAATAATAAAAATATTCGTAAACGTTATCGTATAAAAAGTTGAACCGATTCCTTACGCAATTATAACTTAATCGCGAATGTGTGTTTCGAAATAATATATTACAGGAACACAATTCCCTCTTTTTCGTAGATTTCATTTTACTAGATGTAGCCGTCTCTTTTCCTTCCTATAAATCTTCCTATTGAATATTTCTCGAAAATAACTTCATTTTCCTTTTCTTATGAATCACTTTTCAGAGCCTCAAAATCTTAAGATGTATTTTTGCTTAAAATCTGTTGCTAAAACCTAGCTACATATATGATAAAGGTACATCTAAAGAAGAAGAATCGCAGATATACTAAGATCCTAACGAGAAAACATGAGTCGTAGTTAGGTGTTTTGAGATTTATAGCCATGATATAAAAAATCAACAGAGATTACTTGCATCTTATCGACACATTCGATGTCGACTAACACGCGGCCTGCCTCGTTTTGTGTCTTGAAAGCACATCCACCAAATGCGGATTATTATTCATTTATGAGACATTTAAAAGTGCAAAATTGCACAGAATCCGCACGATACGAAAGAATGTCTAAAATATCTAAAGTACACTGATTCCTATAATATTTCGTAGGTATTTCAATCTTCCGCCGAGATATTATCTTTCAGTTGACCGATTAAAGTTATCTACTATAAACTTGGCTTATACAACTGCACATCGAACGATCCATAACATAATTGAATAATTAAAGCAAATTCAGAAATCGATTTACATTTGCCAGTTTTTCGTTCTTTGATTATTTACATATTAAAGTAAGAAATATTTTTCATTCGGAATACCTTGTGGTTTTTCAAAGACTTTCACAAAATTTGATAATCGATGGTGATTAACGAGTAATCGCTTTTAACGTAAAATCACGAAACCGCAATTTCTTATGAAATAGTTCACAATAACGTACATTTTTTAGTACAAGTAGACACTCGAGACTGAACGGTATTACAGAGAAACTAAAACTAAACAATCTCTCCTTGAGACTCTACTTATATGGATATCTACATATGTATGAATATACGCGTCTCTCTCACTGTCGTACGCAGACCGAACAATTCTTCAGTGGAAATTGCCTAACAAAGATTACATTCTGTTAAGTTTTCAACAGTTCCTTGCTGGTAAAGGAAACTATGACTCAGTAGTTTGTAATATACATACATATCGCTTCCCTTTTGATATATGTTGTACAAAAATAGTTCAAAATACACACATTTTGATACAGTATGCTACAATGCGTCACGCAGTAAACATATATTTCATATTGCGATATATTGCATATACATGGTAATAATTGAAATGAATTAGAAATAATACAAGTATATGATTCTATCTAAAAATATATGTTGAAATAAGAATTTGAAAGATGAGAATTCTATGAAAAATCTTAAATAAGTATATTAGATTATTTAAAATATTTCTAACAAATGCTAAAGTAAATTTCAAACGAAGAAGACGAGATTGAAGAGGCTATAAATTTGATCAGTAGAAATCAGTATTATATAGTGTACAAAATACTATTAATATTCTGGACAGGATTGTAAAATGTATATAGATATACAAGTGCGTGAGTGATTTCCAATGAATAATTTAACATGCAATGCTCGACAAGATCGTGCGGTATTATACATACATTGTAATGAACAGGAATTTTGTTTGTATCGATCATAACATTTAGTGGCTATCTGTACGTATAGAAGCTGACGTTCGATCGGTATCTGATTTTCTCTATTATCCAGTTCTTCAATATATAGCACGAATATTCCATGGAGAATTCCCGGATACGAAAAATGGGAACTTTTATAGTTTCAGTTTATCAGTAAACAGAATAAAATCTATTAATCTGAGAGTTTCAAAGTGAGATTTTTAATCTGACGAAAAACATGTATGACAAAAAAAAAAATGTATGATTCCTTCATTCAACATGAGTTTCGTGATAACTACATTTTTAAGATTATACCTTTCTATTTTCTATTTACGTTATCCGTAACAATTTAAGAACTTTATAAAATACACGTCTAGTATTAAACAAGAAACGTTTAATTAGTCACCAGTTTAATCCGCCATACAAATATTGTATTAAACTTTACTTCAGTAATTTTTCATTGCAATCACAATAAAATGTACTTACATAATAGTGTCATAAATCCTGCCCATAATAAAAATAACTTCATATAGCAGTTACATTAAAACGACGAGTAATCTTTTAATACCTTTTAGTCGCATGCTACGTTATAGTACAAAAATTCTCCAAATGGCCATTTTTAGCTTGCACAAGCTACTTCCTCCAACCATTTATTATTTATCTATTGTTATACGTCTGATTTGTATACTTTACACGATTTTACTTTACGAAGATCGGCTTTTTCCAAAGCGTTGCTGTTTTAATCATCAAATTACTGTGTTATCAAATTAATCAGCTAACTGTCCGAAAGATCTTCCACAACTAAGGATACTCAGTCTCTCATACGCGACAATCATTTCTAGGTCGATCTACAGAATCACCTTACGACACCCAACTTACATCTTTCATCTCTAACAAACGCGTCATCTTCCTCCTTTTTCTCTCAAAGAATACTAATTTTCCCAAACCTCGTATTCTCGCTGATTGAAATTGAAATCCGCTTAAAAACCAACCCTCTAAGAAACCAAAGGAGCGGCAGGGGTCGAGGTTCATCGTGACCGGAAAAAGCTAACGGCGGAAAAGAGACGAGAAAGCATGCATCGGAAGCTGTCTCGCCCTCGGCAGCTTTCCATTCTTTGTCCAGAACTCGAGCCAGTAAGTAGTAGCTGCTTGTGTACGAGTCAAGGATGTGCGTCAGAGGGTGGACAGAAACCCTGTGTTACGACGAAAGGGCGGAAAGGCGGAGGCGGTGGAACGGGGTGAGAATCTGGTAGGACGTGGCTACCCCCTTTATCAAAGGCCTTGGCACTTTGCCACGTCGCACCGCATAATGAAGCAGCACGTTGGGCTTCGGTTATGGCGGCGCCGGGTCTTGTGTTTTGCCTTCCGTGGAATGGTTTATTGTGTCGCGAACCCGTTCTACATCGCCCTCCCATCCCCTCAACCCCTTGTTAGGAGACTATTCCCTCCTCGAGATTCCGCTCCACGTCCGCGATATACTCGCATCGGCATTCGTTGGCTGCTGCTTACCAGCCACGTTGAACAAAGGAAGCACGTGTAAACGGTAATAGGCGTTATTACGTTTCCGCGAGTGTTCGCCGCGTACGACAATTGAACGTATCGAACAGGAATGTTAAACGCTGAGATAACGATGTAGGATTGCGTGGGTGAAGGATCTATTGCGATCTTTTTCGCGTGAAGATCACAACGATTGAAGGATGAGACGTGCGTATATCTGCTGATACGACCGATTCGATTTGATCAAATTAAAGAATTTGGGATCACCTGGATTCATGTTGGTAATTTTCAACGCGTGGCGTGTAAAATTTCACTAACGATGTTGACGCAATCGACGATATATGATTAAAGGTTGTTTCGACTCGATCGAGATCGATCAATTAGCAAGCTAACAAAATCATCCTTCTGTTTAACGAAAGATGTTATTTCAGTAAAGAAGTTATACCATTTCTATAATATTCACGGTGTTTCACCTGAGGAAATAAATGGTCGTGTTTTAATGCCTCTTTATTACGATCTTATTTTTAATTCGCCCGTAAGAGATAGCGTTTTCCTTTATTCGCGTGTAATCCGATTGGCCGTGACATCGTTAGCAAAAGATACATAGGCTATTATAACAAGATGTTTTTGCAAGGATGAGCAAAAAACGGAATATCTTTTAGCTCAACGGACTCGCTTTAATCATACCTTGTTAGTGAACTACCAACTACACACATACACGCACACATACAAGCGCGCGCATAAGCGCGCACACGCCTTCTTCGGTCCATTCAATTTAACCAGCGAAACTTGCAATGTCCGCTGAAACTTAACGACTTCCGTTCGATATTGCGCTCTTTTTGTCTTCACGGAAATTTCAATGTTTGGCTTGTTACCTCTACACTTTCCGTTTCCCGTGTAACAAGGAATGGCATTTTTATCTCTGTCAATCGAATGCTATTAATCAACCTACCCAAAAAATCATTTTTCCTTGTGAAATCGGATAAATATCGTTTGGGTTGCAATTTCAGTGAATCAACGCTAAGTAATTCGAATCTTCCATATTAAATCGTGGAACTAACAATTTTTGCAAAATTACCAAGTCCCTGGGCCTTGAATTGGTCAGCTACAAAAATGTCATCTTTAACTGCAACATTATATCGTAAATCTTTTTAACGTGTTTTTCATTTAAAGTAATAAACATGGGTAATTTATTGAACTCGTCAAAGTGATCAGGCCCAGATCGCGTCTGCGATGCTTAACATCTATAATTACAGCAGGAAATGCTGTGATGTGAATCGACGAAGTGGGTGTCTCTCTCAAGGTGTCTGAAACGCGGCAGAATTTGAATTCTTCTTCGTTGAAGTTTGCGCAAACCACGATGCAGCGTGTCGCCGGAACTTTGATCAACGTTGACACCAAAAATGTGTTTTATTATTATGGCTGGAATCGAAATTAATAAAATGGTTGAAAAGAATGTAATTTCGAGTTCTACGAGAGTAATCGAAGGAAGCTGTTTTACACGGTACTAATCAATTTTTGTACTTATATAGAATCATCTCAATATTAAAATATTAATCCAATCTAATATTTAATGCAATACAATTATATATTGAGAAAAAAATTGAAGAAGGATATAAAAATTTATCGTAGCAAATATTAAGAAATATATAGTTATAGTTATATATAGTTATATAGAGCTTGTCCTTTCTCTTGAAGATTTTCGTCAGTGTAAATCGAGATTCTCGGGAATCAAATTAATCAACTCAGTCGTTTGTAAATTTCTTAATTTCATTATGCATTTAAAATGAAAGTGTCTCGCTTTCTGAAAGATAAATATTTTATAATGGCTAGCATACAAATAGGAGACGTTTTTATTTCTAATTCAACTTAATAAATTTGTAATCATTATTCGAAATAAAGATCTAGTAGAAGCTGCTGTATTTACAGTGCGCCAGAATCCAAGAGATGTAATTATACATGTCACAGAACGAAATATAAATGAAGCTTTTGTAATAGAAATTAATTTATGAGTAAGCATTTATTAGTTCAACGTGCAACGCTGCCTGCTTTATACTCGACGCTTATTGGAATTAAAATCACGTAGATCTAACAATAAGTTGGTTTTCATTTTCCTTTGAACGATATACATATCTTAATTTCCAAATTTCAAAGCTACCTTAAAAATTATGTATACGTATATTTAGCGGAGTATTTAAAATTGTGCGAACAGAAAGAAAAAATTTCCACACTTCAGATTACTGAACGTAGCAAATCGTAATTACAGATTACAGATTTGGTTAAAATCGATAACGATTCTCGTCGATATTCAACTTCAAAAATGCCTCCGCTACAATTTGATTGTTTATCTTATTATTCATTTCAAATGCAAATATAATGTTCCGAGAATTTTACTTATTATATAACAGTGTCAAAATTTTGCAATCGTTTCAACGAACTGTGAAACTGTAACGAAATACCTTTGGTAGCTAGAAAAGAGTATTTTAATAAAATTTAGATGAAGAAAGGAATTTCCTATGACCAAAGATATATGTGGGTATCACCTTCTAAAAATAGATCCAAGAATAGAAAAATAAATCCAAGAATATTTGTGTAAAAACAAAGTAACTAATATTATGATAATTAATATTTTTAAAATATTCAAGAATAGATAAATATCGACGACACATGTTTTGATTATCCATAAATGCATAAATATCTGCAATCTATTTATTAATCAAGTGGTACGACAAAATTGACGGAAAACTCAGAAAAAAGTAGACAATAGCAGATTGCGCTTTATTTCTCGTTACCAAGACAAAAGTTTAGCCGCGAAGTAACGTTGCCTCGATTCGCGTCCCATCGATTCGAATAGTTTTGGATCCGCAGTTTACCACGAGTGTCAACAAATGGATAATAACGTCGATGCTAGTTGCAATACAACGTTTTCTCGAACAGTCACAAAAACTCCAAAATAACAAGCTTATCTGGGAAAACGGGAGTACCGACGAGACCTACAATTGCCACGACAAATATAAACCAATATTCCAACTGTTAAAAATTCGTGACAAAACGAGGAACCATAGATCAATTTTCCTAAATTGAATAAATAATTTCATACGTTATCGTACAGATCACATAGAAAATTTACAGCGTCGTGCGTATCAGTATATTGCAACTTGGAATGCGGCAAGAAAATTTTCGATAAGAATCTGTATTTAAACAATTTGCGATATCGATACAATATAAATTAACACAGTACCATGAAATTTTACCCTATATAATCAAGAAACAGGATGTTAATTATATTTTCTACGAAAATTAGTTTATAATCACCATCTATCTAATACGATTGTAGTTTCAGACAACTTTAATCTCTTTACTCTTATTACTTTTTATTAAGAACGTGTTCTGCGTACGAAGAGTGATTAAAATCATGAACCTAATATATTAAATAAAACAAAAATTAAGACTTTTACGAATTCTCATTGTTGTTCTATATTAACATATACACATAGTTATCAGTAACTCGTAATTATAGAACTTGTAATTAAAATTTAACAAAGAGGTCCTGATAAATATCTTATCATTTCCTTCGGTATCGTTCTTTCAAAATTCCATTCAAAAGATTATACGTCATTTATTATATCAAACCGCACGCTTATCCTATAATCCATAATGAAATATTATACGAGTAAGTGTGACTTTACATGATGCGCAACAACCCTTACACATTTTCGATGAACGCTAAATAAGAAGGGAATTTATATCCTCGATTCACATATTTCGTAGGACTGTTCCGTTATTACGTTTGCAGTTCCGCTAGCAATATACATGCGTATATACTTGTTTAATGATAGTATGCAATATGCGAATATCAAATAGGACGCATAGATCAGTATCGCAGCGTGCTAATAAGTTTTGCGATACCAACCTACGTACTATAATGCTTGACGTAATTAAACGACGGATATTGCCTACCCGTAATTGATGTCACTTTCCAACATAATTCATCGATCGAATTCCTCGAGCTTCGCCAAACGCGATCCCAATAACAAAATCACGAGAAAAAACTACCCCACTATATACATAGAATTCCATTAGAAATTCATTGAACCAACAGACTTCATATATGTGGCTCTACGATGACAATCAAATGACATAAATTGCGCGTGGTGTGAAATTCGATTCAACGAGTTTATTACACTCAACCCAACTACCTTCTTCGAATCATGTTAGACTCGATCGTATTTTTTATTTTCAATATTGATGTTCGATAAAAACACGAGGTATACTATAATTGCTGTAGTTAACTCGATACACAATTTAACGCGAACGCTAGCCATTATACCACCCCGCTACATCAGAAATCCACTTAAACCTTCTTACACGCATCTACTAAATATTAGCTCACTCCTATTTAAAGTAAAACACGAAATAACACTCTCCTTACAATAAAAAACGAAAACCCAGTAAAAGGAAAAAAAACACGTTACCGCACTAAGAACTACAATTTATGACAGACGTTTAACCGCTGTGATCCCACGTCGTTCTTTAGTAGCGCGTAAAGAACACGTTCGTCCACTTAATATTGTTTCCTTCGGTTTGACTGCTTTTCAGCGTACGTAGGTCAAAGAGATCTTTGGCTGAAAAAATGTTCTCCGTGAGTCTGTCGTTGGGAATCGTGCCCCTGTTTCCTCCAGGAAAACTCGGATCCCCGTGATGAAGTGGAAAGCTCCAAACACAAAGGACGGATCTTTCGCGTTCTACCTTCGCCTTGGTCGATTCGTCGATGGCGTTCCCCACAAAAGCCAACCGGAAGTTGGGATATCCGGTCACGGAATTACGCTACCTCCAAGGAATACATTCGCGCGAACGGTTCCTCTTTCACTATTTCTTCCTTTCCTCCTCTTTCTCTCTTCTCCCCCCTCTCTCTCTCTCTCTCTCTCTCTCTATGTTAACCTCAAGGGAGAGTTTTGAGAAATTCTTGACGACACTTGTCTCGTATCACCAACACCTAACTCAACGAACCCAACAACCCCTATTCTGCCTTTTTACAACTTGCCTTTCGTCCGACGAATTTCAGTGACAGGTTTTCAAGCGAGACCGCTGACGGGAGAAAAAGCCGCGACTCTCAATGGGAATTTGATTACAAACGATGAATTATTGATGATCGATGGGACCGAGAAAAATAAGAACACAGCCGGTTGTTATCGAACTTTCGTTTTTTTTCTTTGTTGCCGTTTTGCGTGCACACCAGCCTCGGGGAAAAACTTCCGCGTTTTTTGTCCCTCACTTACTTCTCGTTTTTTTCCTCTTTCGAATGTGCTTGTTTTTTTCTTTTTTTTTTTGCTTGTAGCGAAATTTCATCGGCTTTTCAAAAAATCGAAGATTCTGCAGGTAAAAAGACGAAACCCATCGTTCGGAATAACCAACGAATTATGCATTTCGATGAGACGAGCAATATTCTCCAAGCGGTTGGTAATGCAGTAGTGATTACCTATTGGGAAAAATTTCTGCGTATGAACGTAACGTTATTGAAAAATGTGAGTAAAGTAATTTACATATTCTTTTGGCAAAGGAGTGTTACAGTAACAAATACTTTGCAGAAGTTTACTTCGCTAATACAGGTACACAAATACGATGTAATATGATTTAAAAAAATGGTTTAGCATAATGTTAATGATACTATATTTTCTTTGAGCTTAGAAATTACTCATCTTTCTCAAGACTAATGGTAAAGATACGCTACAATATAACTTTTAAGCAGACTGCTGTTGTTCTGACATCGCTAACTAAAATCCATTGGAACAGAGGATCCTATTATAAATGAATCTTCATATCTGGTTTACGATATTATGTTTAATCTATTGTAACAACTTTATACTACTACAATTAATTTATTTACAATGAATGGATTGTACAGATGTTGATTAAACAGGAAACGATAGTCGTTTAACGTGAACTAAATACAACGTGCCATAATTAAGACAACTAGATAGTTAATTTGCAACTCTCGTCACCACGGATCCAACGCTCTCTCTCTCTCTCTCTCTCTCTCTCTCTCTCTCTCACACACGGACCACACTCTCTCGACAACACAGTTCGCACTCTCTGACTTCTCAACTAATACTGACTGTTAATTCGTCTTTCTCCCTTAACATCCCTTTGTCTTCTGTCTCCTGGCCAGGGTCACGTAGGTCCTTTCCACGAAACTATTCGGTTGAAGGACAGACGACACATCGATGGGCCTGTCGGCACCTCGGCTTTTTCGCGACATTGTTTATGGTTCACCCGATATCTCTTAAGCCTTTCGTCCACGATACTACACTATTTTTCATTTTTAATTTTAATGTACCGTAATCCGTGCTATTATATCATTGCATTGATTATTAAAAGAGGAGTTCATCTCGAAAGAAGAAATACTTTTCCTTTACCAATACTTTTTCATAGTGAAGATAGAAAAATAGAATTCAATAATATCGCTCGATTGAGAAAAACAAAATTGCAAATGAAATGTTGCATTAACTACATCCGTGTTGATTCTTAACGGGTTAACGCAAACGCTACTAGTCATTCTTTCTGTATATAGTACTTAATTTGACGCATCTATAATTCGTTAAATCGATTAAATTATCACGTTGACCAATTACAATTGTGTTTACGCACTCAAGCGAGTTCGTTCAAATAATTGTGATAAACAAAAGCTTCGGATATTAGTACGAGTACTTTATCAGCAAATTGTGTAATCAATTTTGTATCGCGGATTCATTAATGCTGATTTGCACATTGTTCTTACAGTACTGGCAATTACGCAAATGACTGCTGTTTATCGATGAAACGCGATTTTTGCAGTCCACTCAATTAGAGATTTAGCAAGGCCAATACAGGGTTTTTGTCTCAAATTTCGTAAACATATATTTTTTGGTAAATCATCGAGTCCAGAAGTGTACAGTCAATCATCGAAGATCTGCATCGTACAATACGTATCTACATTTTTCGATTCGAAATATTATAATATATACAACTGTTTTTTAATATTTCTCTTCATTAAACATAAACAAACGTTAAAACAAATAACACCACTTATTCTACTTTTATTAAAAATCTTAAAAATCAGGACAAGTAACATAAAAGTAATTCTCAACGTTTAGAAAAAGTGGTCAAAAATGTCATTGTCTGCCGATATGTAAGTGTTAACGATTTTGCAACTAAGTGTGTTTTTGTATATTTTGTCAAATCAGACGTACAAAATTCGATCATTTTAAATAATCTTTTGCAACTTACTGTACGTCATAAACGCAAACAATTCTCTCACGATATGTACATACCAATGTCGATCAATTTTACAGACTCTGCATAATTCTTTTATCAAAGAAGCGATAACGATAGTTCAATCAAAATGACCTCGAGTTTACCAACAATTTCTGTCATGTGACTGTCAAACACAACAACTTTTATATGAAACAAAACGGGACGTTCTGTTAATGAATGGACGTCAGAATATTTATTCTTAATCTTTGTCAAGCCATTGTTTGTTTGTACCGTTGTACAAAATAAAAGGTTTTCGTTTGTTGTTCTCTCGTCAAAAAGGATCAAGGAGAAATCAATATTTCCAACCGTTTGATATTCGTCTAGAACGTATTGTCAGTTGAAAACGCGAAAAGCTTTTTTCGTTAACGAAAATAAAGTATCACAGAGAAATCGGAATTAAAATCATTTTATCATCTACTACGTGCGATACGAAGCTGGAGCTAAAGTGACTTCCGGCTGGTGGCTTTCGATATGAACTCTGAGCCACTAAAATTTAATATTCCGCTTATCCCCAGATGATGGCGATAGCGTTTCTAATGCCTATTGTGCCGGTACTAGAAGCATTGAAATTTCAGCTAATTATCGCAGTATCGCGTGGCGTTTCCCTCCTGATTACTGTTATTCGGTTCTAGATCAATACGCCGCTGATTCAATACGACGATCTCTTAAATAAATGTAAATTTTGTATTAGAGATTGAAGAAGGTCTGAAATATCACTTAATTATCCTAGTATTACACGGTGTCTTCTTCGTTTTACATCTCATTAACGTAACGCTTATGGTAAATCTAAATAACGAAAAGAAACAATAGACGATAAACTTAGTCCTTGATTTAATAGAGAAAAGTGAAAAAAATCACCCGCAGCCAGAAGATTGTTTCTTCCGTCGATCAATAAGTAATTAGTAAGTAATTAGTCGAAATCGATAATAGAAAATTTATTTCTCGTTGTATAGTTGGCAGACCATATGGTGCGTATCTGTAGTACGTGTTCGAATAGGAAATGTATTATAGCCATTCGCAGAAGCTCTCAGGAAATAGGTCAGGAACGCCTAGCGGCTTGTGTTCAAACGCGATAACAGTCACTTAAGCATTGTTCCATTGCTAGATCGAACACACCTTTCGAATCGTTCTGACAACCCGTACGACGACATCGATCCTCTATGTCTCTTAGGAGCATCGGGACGCGTCAATCGTCTTTCGAGACGGAAGTTACACGATGGAACACTTTGCCTCTGATTAACACATCCGTGTTATACTTGTAGATAAGAGACTCGTATAATTTCTAAGTTATAATAAAAATGAACATTGTTCTAATAATAATATCTCTAGTAACGATAATAAGGAACTATTAATTAGCTTTTACGAAAAAAGTCAAGTAAAATATGAAAGATAATGTAGTATCGTGGACGAGGGCCTGGGGGGTGCAGTGCAGATTGTAAACAAGCGGTTGCTGAGCTGTGGATTATAAACAAGCGGTTGCTGAGCTGTGGATTATAAACAAGCGGTTGTTGAGATGCGAATTATAAACGTGCGGTTGCTGAGTATGTGCGTAGTGAGGCTAAGACAAAAGACAAGAAGTTGCTAGGGGATGATAAACGAATTAACAGCAGAATGAGTTGAGAAGCCGAAGAGTGTGGATTACGTTGTCGATATAGTGTTGTTGGCGTTGTTAAGAGAGAGTTGAATCTGTGTTGACGACAATTGTTAATTAATTATCTACTTGTCTTAATTATAATACGTTGTTGCGATTAGTTCATGTTAAATAACCATTGTTTTCTGTCTAATTAACATCTGTTTAATTCTTTTATCGTTAATAAACTAATTATAATAATTCACGATACTACAATAATATCATTCGAATATATGTATGTAGTATCGTAAATCTCGGGGTAATTCGGGTGATCGGTTCTGAAGTCTGAAAATCGAGTTTATTGTGAAAATAGTTAAATGAATTACAGGAGTAAACAACAATTAATACCAATCGATAACAGTGAACAATAAATAACAAGTTCTGTGCAATGTCTACCTGAAAATCCAGAATCGATTTTCAACGTCCTGAGCTACCGATCCTTCTCCGTCAATCTTCAATGTTTTAAATAATTATTCTTTCTTCTGTAATCTTGTCTATCTCTGATATTGCTCTCTGTCCGTCCGTTTGGGAAACGAATGTCTCTCAAAGTGGCTGTCCGTAAAACAAAGAAAGTCCCTCTGTCCGTGAAACAACGAAAGTCGTGCTGCCCGTAAAAGGAGAAAGTCGTGCTGTCCGTGAAACAGAGAAAGTTCCTATCACGCTTGAACTCTAGGGAGTTTACATGTATATATATAATTTCCAGAAATACCATATACCACCTACTCATAGGAAAAATTACAAGGCAACAGGTTAAAGAAGAATTGGAAGATAAAAGGAGACGAATCTATACAACGAACAGTTCATCGCTTCAATTTATAAAAGCGGAATTGTGAATGGAGAATCCTGAGCAGATAGGAATAGGTCAAATCTTTCATGCTTGACGTGGATTTCACTAAGGAGAAGACGCTGGTTGGAAATAAGGACAGGATTTGGACGCAGATTATCCCGATTTCAAAACGTGACTCGAGTTTTCCGAAACGAAATTGTAGCAGGACGAAATAAAGTTTAAAATGGAGCGTGGATATTTCGAGATGCTCGTTTTACGTTAACTTAGAGATGTAAAGGATCGAAATATAGTTCCCCTTAAAGAGGAAAGTATTTGCGTTTCAAATGGCGAAAGGTATATTGCTGCCAGTATCACGCGGTGTATTTAATAAATTTCGAAATCTCTAAAACCAAAGTAGAGAATATCTCGACTATTTTATTTTCAATCGCGACATAAACATTCGTAGATCTGATAATTACTCTTCAAATTCCTTCGTCCCTAGCGTTCATATCAACGCACTGAACTATTAATAGAATCATCTTCTTTAATTCCAAAAA
The DNA here is from genome assembly GCA_014737365.1 of Bombus soroeensis. Taxonomy (NCBI): domain Eukaryota; kingdom Metazoa; phylum Arthropoda; class Insecta; order Hymenoptera; family Apidae; genus Bombus; species Bombus soroeensis. Next base: position 43,706 of record JACXIL010000238.1, read on the forward strand.
TCTCCCCTCGTATTTTCAAAGCTCGATTACCTTGAATTACTCGTAAAATCAACTGTCAAAGAAAACATTGCACGGTGAAGTATTTGGTGACAAAATTTTAATGTTGAAGCTCGTTTAACAACGTAAAAATACTTTATGTTTGTAATATCGTTCGAACGGGTATGGACGATCTTTCCATTTTTCTTTTAGCCCAACGTACCTACATAAATCGTAGCTGCAAATTGGCTAAATTCGAACGAGTAAATTTTGTTGCGTTTTATCGGAATGTATGAAAATACAGAAAGCTAAAGGATTTGGAGTACATACGTATGCGTTCGATAGATACGCGAACGCGTTTCATCCGCTTCCCCTATATCCCTCTATCGTCATCCCTTTCATCCGGCTGAGAGTCCGAGGTGAGGTTAGATTCGCTTTAAGTTTCACAGAGGTAAGTAAGTATACACTGATGGGAATAAAAGTGGAAAACTCTTCTGCTTTCAAAAGCACAGGAGATTATATCAAGAAAGATGTCGATACTTTATTTTTCCACCGATATTGCGAGGCAGTTCAAGCAACAAAGCAACTCAGGCCCTGCTGGACCGAAAATCCTCCGGGATTTCTCCAGTAGGAACAAAGAACGATCGATTGGTCGGTATCGCCATGAGTTCCGGGGTTTAGACGCGGCCACCGGAGAAGCCAATATGGGAGACCAATAAGATGGCAGTTACCGGTGCTCCTAGCCACAGATTAAAACGAATCCATTCGGTCTTTCCTTGTTTTTCTATCCTTTCGCCTGGCTGGAGCTCGTTGGTCACACGTGCCAACTTTCGATTTGGTCGACGAGCTTTCTTTCACGATCACCGAATTCAACATCGATACTGCTAACGATACTCCATAAACAAATATATTAGGTTGCCCGAAAAGTTTCTTTCGTTTTATAAGGAAATAATAGACGCACGATGTTTTTTGTTTTATATTAGTTTATTGAATTATACACGAACGTAATAATAGAAATAGAACGAAATGGATCATACTTAATTCGATAAAATAATATAAAACAGAAATTGCTCTTCATCTCATATCACCTTATGAAACGAAAGAAAGTTTTTCGATAACCTGATACATTAACAAAACGACGTTTCTACGATATAATTGCGTTTACAGTTTACCATAATATTCCTCGTAACCAAAACTGATCGCAGATACATACGGTTCTATCTATGGAATTTATATCTTTAACTTCGATATTAAACCGTATGATTTGTTCAGCATCGGTAATAAGATAAAATAGCGGATGACTCGCGATCATTCTTAACGGATCGTTGATTTTCACTTTCCAACGGTACCATTAAGCCTCGTGCTTTTGTTCGACCATTCACTGATGAATTTTTCGAATTTACCGCGTACACGCGTTCAACCCCGCAGGCTATAAATCCCAACGCGCTATTCATCGATCTATTCCCTGTGGAAAAAAGGTTATATGGTTCCTTTCAGCAAGAGCGTTTCGGTCCGCCAAATTTCACGCGTATTTGTTATTTACGCCGCGTTGAAACGACCGAGAAATATAGACGCGTAAATATCGTCATAGAATCGTGTGCGATGCCTTACAAAGTGAAAGGTATTCCATTCTAGTACAAACAGGAAAATTAAAGAGTAATTAAATAATTGTTTGTGAATAAAAGTACACATGACAAGAATTGGTCAATTAGCTACTAGTGTACTATAGTTCATAATCATTTGGATACGAGCAAATTTACTTTTCTCACACAATTTCCTTCCGTTTAATTTGGATCGTTGATTTTATTTTAAGCAACCACGTTATATATAATGAGCAGATATGAGGTAGATATTAAACGTTTTGGTTTGTTTAATAAAGAGACGAGCGATAAAATTGTAATAGTCAATTATATTAAAATCACTTTAAGTACAAGTACAGAGATAGTATATGCCGGTCGTAATCGTCGCTCGTTCAACGCTTCTATTCAACTCTAACTGCTCAACTATACGCTCGCTATTCGACTTTATGATTCGCTATAATGACTGTTCTAGAGAGCACGTTCGTCTATTTGTATCGACAGATGTTATTATAAAAAATGTTGGAATGTAACTCCGGAATAATATTTTGTCCGGAGTTCGTTTACCTTTAACAAACCAAGACAACGTTGCTATTCCAAAGCACAATGATACGAGTCTCTCCCGATTCAAATCTTCCGTTGACTCATGTGCCGCTACAAATGATCGATGAAAAAGATAATTAATATCGATCGTCATAAATAAAATAATAATAGACGACATTAGGTGATAATTGTTCGTGCGTAGACATCCGAGACCAGTGATTTTTCGCTCAATATTGGAATCAAAATTTTATGAAGTCAGCCACTCGTGGAAAATTAGACGATGTAGCTTCCCTAATTTGACTGTCAATTTGACTGTAACAGAGGAATAATGCAAATTTGGCATTCTTTAAAATTAGTCACAATATAAGAAGACGAAGCGCGTGAAAAGTGGACAACCACCCTCTCCGCGTACGAATACGCGAATAAATTATTTCCATGTGAAAAATATATGATCGTAGACGTTATCCGTTAAGTGCACTACCTTGTTCTCCTCTTTCTTATCTAAATATAAAGCCGAAGTATCCTTTCCATTTGCGGGAACTAAAAAGATACACAGATAATTTATATCTGTATGAATTTTCGACGTAAAAAGATCCTAACTATAAATGCGACGGAAGAGCAATGTGTATTCTCTTCATGGAAAGTGTTGTTTTTACGGACTGTATTGTCCTTCCTCATTAGTCTCGTTAAACCGCATAAATATACAAGATGATGTTTCTCATTTAAGCTGTCATAATTGCGTTAACATCTTGCTTTCTTACAAATAAGAGATATTGTTCGGAATTTTGAGTGGCCGTCCGTTTATGTCACGGACAGGTCCATTCTCTTCTTTAGGAAATTCCGAATTACACGTCCTCCCCGAGATATAATCCTAATGACTCCGAAGTCAGGTAAAAAACCCCGGGAAAGGACCAAACCAAACGACAAACGAAACCCAACGGCTGATAGGGAGAATCAGCAACGTAGAAGGACCAGTTCATCGTCAGACATCTGAGATGGACTGCAGATCTGTGACAGGTGATGCTGCTTGCTGGTGTAGTGTAGAAGGCCGAGATATGTTCCGTAACTGGTGTAGCAGATGACGCTGCTGGGGTACTGCTGCATTTTCTTCTCATTTTAAGATCTTGGAACAAAAATCGGACTACGCGCGCCGGGATTCGAACCTGAGTCCCGAACGTTCGTAACCTGAGGCGCTAACCAGTGATAAGGGGGTACTTCTTCTTCGTGTTGTGCATGTGGTCGTAGATCTTCGTTGGTTGTTTTCGGTTGCAAGAATTCGGCATCTGCGGATTTGTCGTTTCGATGCGGGGTAAGGCGTCGGCCGCTTGTTGTCAAACCCGTGCAGATGTTGCACGAAGTCTTCGATATGGCGGTGGATGCCTGTCGGTACGGTGCGGGCGCTTTTGCGTCGATCGCCGCGGGGTCGTCGTAATAGGCCTTCGTTTCCACAGTCGTAGATTCGCGGTGATGAAGTCTCGGTAGTAGCTTGTCGAGTGCCGCCACACATCGTACCGTGCGAGTGAAATACTTCACTTTCAACGAGATCTTACCACCGCCGTGTTCATAACGTCAAACGTTACTTTTGTACAACAAATGCAAATACAGTTCTAGATTACTCTAACACTCGATTTATTTAACCTCCTCCACCTTGAGCGTTAAGTCATTCGGGGTACGCGATGTCGACCGATCGGTTTGACCTGACCGGTTGCTCTTCAGCCGAGAATTCGCAACAGATATATATATTATTTGCAGTAGCTTGTATTACGATGTATTTTGTTAAGAATTTTTAGAAACATTTTCAATGGTATTATTTTCGATGTAAGAGTGTAATTGAAGTAGAATGTCGGAATAAAGACGCGCATATGTATGAAAAAATGTAATTCACGACCGATACTTATATGATTATATAATCTATCAATTTATTGGAATTATTTCAATTTAATCGTTTGATCGCATCGTTGTGACGACGCACGTGATAGGCGCGTAAACTCAAGAACGAAAGATCTTGAAAAAGCAAACTCCTACAGCTGTATGGGAAACAGAACGAAATGGAAAAAAGAACGTGTACGCAAGAAGATGGATAGTCAATATTTATTTCATGTAACATTTGTACGTGGTCAGACTAGACTGTACAAACATACGTGTCAGCCAGGCTTTTGCTTCGTACTGGAAAAATTGAACGCTTTGCATAAAGCGACCTTCCGGAATTTACAGCTGTATATTAGCGAGCTGAATAACTGACGATATAGGTACGTGCAAGAAATTCTGATAGATGCACATGGCAATTGGAATACCAAATCGTCGCTTTCTTACGTAATAATATATAATTGAAAAGCAACGAATATTCTTAAAAGTATCGTGTGCGTAACAAAATACAAAATACAAAACAAGTTATCCATTTCTCTCTACCGGATCGATTTTTAATGATTTTTCATTCATTCCACGTAGACTATGTACGCCCCTATTTTCAACAGCTAACAATTTTTTCTTGATTTATTACTAAGCCTCGAAAAATCGTTTTTTATGTGAAAACTATGTAATATTCAATGTAGGTTACAGAATAGAAATTTTCGGTATTCAGACAGCAGCGTGTGATCGATTTATTACGTTATTATCGTAATGTTTATCGCGTCATATAGGAAAGAAATAGGAGATAACGTAATTCAAAAGATAAACGTCGTTAATCTAAAACTTTCAACCAGACATTTATCCTGCATATTCTGAAAAAAGACATTGTCACACCTCATGACGCGTTAATTTCAATTCATCTGGAAAATTGATAGGGAAGGAAGGTTTAAGAAAGGGGAACAGTTTGCGTTCGATCGTGTGCTCATCTCGACTGTCGCGCTACGTTTCGCTCCGCGGACACTGACGAAGGAGATTACCGGGAAAGCCGCGATAAACGCGAAGACTTTTCATAAGTTGTGGTATTACGAGCAAAGGAGGGCTAGGGGGAGATTTACGTCAATCCAGGCTCGACGACAGACAACGGGGGAACGAGTAATCAAATTTTACCGTAAGATGACGGCAAACACGTCGCGTATTTGTCGAACACTTGACAGAACCTCTCAGCCTCGATGGTTTTCCGCGGTGTACGTCTGTGATACGCGCGTCGCAAAACCGCCCCTGATTGCGCCGGGGTAAAAGTGACTGACAGTAATCGCCGCGCGACTACTACGCGCTAGTTTAAGCTTTTTTCACCATCGACGCAGTGAAAACATTCCGTACATCTCTCGACAGCCAACTATTCGAAAGACAGCGTTCAGATAATTGTCTCCACCTTTCATCGAACCTAGTTATTCTATGCGATCTATGGATATATAGCGGTACAGCGAATTCTAGACAACGATCTAGACGAGAAAAATGAAAATATTATACGCTACTGTTTGGAGATATAGGGACACTTATTTTCGACAGATTCGTAATTTAGAAAATTAGAATGTTGTAACACAGAAACACCTAGAATTATCTTTCTAATAAATCTCGAAGCGTATACTCTTTCATCAAAATTGAAACTTTTCTATTAAACTTGATTATCTTGAGAATCTATGTACATTCGCCCTTACTCGCAAAGATGTAAAAATACTGTCGCTTTCTAACAGCGACTTTATTACTCACACGTATCTTCGTAATCGCTTTACTGTTTAATTATCGCTATTCCAAAGACGAGAACTATCTTTGTCCTTGTATCGATTCGTCAAGTTCCTTATCCGACGTCTCGTATGCAAATGAAAAAATAAAATTCCAAAAGAGGCCGTCATCTTGAAGTTTACATGCAGCCGGGTACCATGAATTGATATTCTCGTAAACTAAGATCCACTCGGATGATCATCGTGCCATGGTGACAAATTGGCGCGTGGAAAGTACACGACGCGCGAGTAATGTTATTCAAGCAGGGGCGCGGTGACAGGCGGAAGGAGAAGTCGATCGTAAGTTTCAAGCCGGTTCGGCAGTTTTGTATCTGGAATGGCTGGTTAATCGCTCATTTTCATAATTTTCATTTGCATTTATATCCCCTTATTATTCCAGGACCGAAGTTTCAGCCGCGTAATGAGATTATTCTGTTCTGCTGGCATGTCAACGCACGCCTAGCTACCGTGGGCTGACACAAAATCCACGTTGAACTACCGACTGAAACTTTTACGGTTAATATTCAACGAAAAAGAGAAAACGAAAGAAAGAAAAGGGGAAAGAAAAAGGAGAAAGAGAAAGGAGGGAGATGCGCGTGACAATATGACGCGTGGTGAAAATATTAACAGCAAACAATTCCTTTTCAAGTCGTAAGCTGTCCCTTTTTCACCATTTTCTTTCGTTTCCTTTGTCTCTGCCAATGCTTTCCTATTGCCGGTTTTTAAACCTTACCCGCTTCTTCCTTTTCCTGTTCCCGTCTCTTTGTTAACGGATTATAAATGTTTTTTTGAAACTGTCTCGCATTCTTAACTCTCCCTCCTTGGTCTCTTATTTACTTTGGTCGCTTTGATTCGTTCTGGCGATACCGTTGTTTCAATTACAAGAAAACGCGGCAGCGTTCGAAAGGAACGTGTCGAAATGCTTTTAGAGAATCGATATCCCTCGGTAGATTAATTCTATTAAGTTGCTTTTCGAAATATTTGTACTCGGAATCGGAGATATTACAGCGGCTGTAATTATTTTCTGACAAAGTGTTCTTTCATAACCTTCTACGTTTCATTTTCATAATATCAAACTTTTGTAGTAATACAGAGGTACAGTAGAATTACTTATAACGCGAGAGATATTTTCCGCGTTATACGGGACCAATAATGCAACAACTAAAACAATTTCTTTTTCCAAGTAACGTAACTAACTCTGTATAGAAATAACTGTTATACAATATGTAGTCCTCCTCATTGTACAAAAGTTCATGCATAACGATGATTTTCGAATCGACATATATTTGCATATCGCGAATGAGCCAAGCTTCAACGGAGCACAGAAGGAAAGACGAACAAATACTCAATTACGAATACCGCTGCTGTTTGCTCATCTTGTGCGTTCAAGGCAATGATACACGTATACTTTGGCACGCTTCCTGTCACGTATGCTACACATGTATACAGTCTTTTCAAGTAATTTTGCAATCGCGTTATACAAAGGCGCATTAAGATAAAATCACCCGAGACGACACGTTCCAACGAAGTAACAAAGCAAAAAGAAAAAATGAAAGAGGTGTGGATGCTTGACTGCGAAGTGGATTAAAAGTGATAACGCTTGCGTGTCGCCGTGGCGCCGGTGACTCTCGACGCCACGCTGTTCTTAAGTCGCGTCGTTTGCCGATTCGATAAAAGGAAACACGAACCGATAGAAAAGCCGGTGGAACCGTTTGAACCGAGAGGCAGAGCCCTTTACCTATCGACGTTGCCTGCTCGTTTCATTCTGTCGGCGAAGCCAGGCCGTGCGACAAAGCGTAAAAGGGGAAGACGAGCTTTTTCGAGCTTCTTCGCGTTGCACCCAGCCCATCCTCTGTCGATTCGTTTTTCTTTTATCAGGACGGCGGCTGTTTATGTTTTCGCAACGGCGCGTTCAACGGAGGCTACGTCCTCATTTACTTTGGAAATGAAGGCGTTACACAGACGAACAGGAGAACGAAAGGGAGCGTGGGAGTGGTTTTTTATTGGAACGTCCTATAAAGCCATTTTGCATTCTCCTCTTCTCTGCACGGAAGCAGTCACCGATTTTCTTTCTTTCCCTGGTCCTCGCGCGCGCAAGACGTTCCTCCATCTTTTTCTCTCTCGTTTCCACTCTTCGTCCGCCACTTTCCGTCTCTGTGGCAATCTTTCTACTTTCCTTCACGCCACGCTGTTTCCTCCTTTTTCTTCATCTATGAACGTATCCCGACTGTGCTTCTACATGGTCTCCCCTGTTCGCCCAAGCATCGAGCAAATTACTTTCTGAGTGGCTTCTCCGACTTGCTTGCCCCTCTTTTCCTCCACACCGTTCTTCTTCTCACGCCCTTCCCAACCCTTAACCCTCTTTCACCGTCTCTGTTCTCCAGCGTGGTAAGAAAGCTTCCTACGGGAATCCGGATACATATCGACCATTATTAATCTTGACATTTCGATGAGGAATCTTCTCAAGTTTTCATCAAGCAGTTATTAAATGGCCGCTCTTAATAACGTCGGGTACCGGCCGGCAGGGGATATCGGAAATGTATTTATTCCTATGGGCGGGAACGAGTCAGCTAGCGCTTAGTCGCAGCTCGATATACGGGTTCTCTTCTTTCACGTGCTCGAGGAAACGCGTCGCAAAGCTGATTACACGACAGCCGGTTAATTTTGTCAGACGCGAGGCTCGCGAGAACTGGAAGAACGCGCAGGAAGAAGGGAATAGCGCGCGCCATCTGGGTGAATCGTTTACTCTCGTCGATCGTCTCGAACAGAAAATTGAAGTAAGGAGTAATCTTTCTAATGGTAGATGGAATTTTTTTGTTTCAGAGAATTGGATGGGCAACTGCTGTTCGATAAGAGATGGCACTGTAACGTTCGAATATTGGTAGCGAAAGTTTATCGAATAAATCCGTTACGTTGTCGAAAAGCTGGCAAATTGGAAACCAATAATATAAAATTCGTTGCAATTCTTGTACCTAATGCGTTGCGATATTGTGGATAGAACAATTTTCTATTTCACATGTCGTGATAAACGAAGGTATTTGAACGCGTGCCAATAAATATGCCTTGTAATATATATTTCATAACGTCTATGTAAATTTTCTAATCGTTTTCAACCCGATCGTTGTAACGATGATATTTGTGATTCGTTGCTAAATCCAAATTTGTTTCGTTCAGTAAATATTTATAGGTTATATCGCGTGTACGTTCTCTGTTCACTGCGGTGCTAACAAGATTTCGAAATGATTTTTATAACGCACGTATTCGTAGAAGCTCTCTACGATAGGTTCAGATATTTTTCTATGTCGCAATATGTCAAACGATAAATAGCTCGTACATAAACAACGTAGAAAAAATGAAAGAAGAAAATAATGAAAAGATGTTTCGCGTATAATTCGGCTATTTTTCATCCTGTTGCTACTATATTATTTGTTAAGTAAAGAGAGTGCATAACGCCATCGATCTTTCTTCCTGAACGTCAATCATTAGTCGTAGCGTGAAAAGTTCATACGTCGGTAGGTGTTCGAAAACTATGTACGATAACGTGTACTAAACGCACGTCAACGTGAAATGATCGTCGCGAGAAACGGTGTTACGCGATAGCAGACACTTTGCTGGCAGTTTGCTAGTTTGTTTTAAAGATCAAACGGTATCGTGTCTATGATATAGACTCTATGCACATGAATAAAGTAGTATTTTCTGGAAACAAAAGATCGAGCCTGCTATTTTCTTCGGATCGTTTTCGACCGATTCGTATCGAGATAATTAGAAAATTCTTTTTCAGGTAGAAAATTGAAACAATCGCAGCACGTTAGAGTAATATTCGTCTAGAATTTTAACAATCGCAGCATTTTCGTAAAATATCAAACAAGAATTCAAATCAACTACGATTATTAACTTAACTCCTATATTAATTTTTATTAACTATTATCAAATCAATCATTAAGTCGAACTAAAATTCAGAATAAAAATTTCAAACGTTCAAATATTAATAAATCCCGGAGAATAATAAAAAGTTAAAATATTGGATTTAATAAAAAAACATAAAATTTTCTATTCTTTTATTATCCTACGTAGGACCAATCTAGCCGGAATAATTCCTGTTATTCGAATGTAATACGCGAATCGTATTACGAATCCATCGAACCGTCGATGCACAAGCTACGAGCAATAATTTCGTTTCCTGAAAGGAAATCGAACATTATCTAGCAGAACTCGCTGCTATCACGCGATGTATACGCGTTAGACGCGGAAGCAACGTTCCGAGGATGGATATGAGAAACTCCTTTCACATATATGTGCTTACTTACGTACGAATATCGATTCCGTTATAAGGCATTAAGAGCAACCGTAACAGCATCAAATGTATCTCGAAAGAAAGATCGATCGCTCCATTGAGCCGCTACAAGTCTTATAAATAAATATGTATCGACTGGCTGTACAGGAATTCCTCAACTATGCTTCGCCTTCGAAACTTAAGGGAACAAGGAACGCCCCTATTCCATCAGTTTCCGCCAATAGTTTGCTTGTAACTATACCGAACGAACGTTCAAATTCCACTCCTCGACGATACTTCAGTTAAGGTGTCGTTTTCGCTCTTAATGTTTCCATGGAATTTCTCGTCTTACGACTGAATTCTTCTCTTTCTTATTACGGAAGGAGTTTAAAACAAAGATGGTTATAGATGAAACGGAATTTTTAGTTCTAATAACTTAGTTGGCGTGGACATTTCGGAGTCAAGTTACTTAAGTTCGAGTAACTTTGGAACGGGTAACTTAATTCGTACAAATATAAACTTAAAGCCGAGTTATTTAGATCCAAGCGATTTAAATTCAGATAACGCGGCCAATCTGAACGGAGCTTAACTTGACGGACGAAAATACGATGAAGGATAACGTACAGCGTCGTATAAATATTTGATTGGGCAATGTGACGTGTGTCAAGGTATTTCTACCCCTTCTAGGAACGATCGTATCGATTTAGGGGAGGCCGCGTCTTCGAAGGACTCGACCGCAACCTATAGTCCCCGTAAATATAGCCCCGACGATCGAATCATTTTCTAATGAATTAACGATGACCGTTTCCCTTTGTATGACGCCGAACGATCTTATCCGTAGACGTCCGTTTGATTAACGACACGTATCGTCGACCCGACCAACAATAAGCTCGGTTTCTTTTCTCGGAACTCGAACCGTACAAAAATAAGAACTTCCCTTTATGGAGGATCCCTTACGTATTCGTAACTTGAGACGTATCAAATACCATCTACTAAAGTTTCTTTTTCGATTTTGAAGATTTTACGTTCCCATGGATCTCAATCGTGGTGGAAAAATTGTAAATAGGAAACTAACGATCTCCGAAAAATTATTTTCTACCGCTGTCATGTAGTTCTGTATATGCATATGAGTGCCCTAATAATTGTAAGAGACGTTACGTTATATTTATCGTTAATATATACACTGCTCGAAATAATTAAGAGGTCGTTATCTACTTTAATTTTTATACTCACCAACAGTGTTGGTATATTTATCTCTTGATCGTCTTAAAGACTGTATTATAGTATCGTACGAGCAGCATGTCCACCTGTCAAGCTTATATGACTCGTTCGTTTTTGTTTGTTGGTATAATAATTGTGATAAACATGACTAAAAAGAAACAAATAGAGGGCTAAATTTCGTCGGAAATTTGGTTATTACAAGCTATATCGAAGAATTTACTATAATATACGTATGTTGAATATTAATAAGAGATGTTATTAAACTACTAGAACTTCATTATTTGGCGTCGTGAATCATCGGGATATTCGCGTAACGTTTTATGGGTTTAAAGTTGGAAAATGTATCGTAAAAGCTGTTGAAAGCATTAATTTAGACGCACTTTACTATTTTCAGGCCATATAGATACGTAAGTGTAATAATAAAGATCAAAAATATTATTATAACACATATAAAAACGTTCAATTATTTATCATTTCATATTTCACGTTCTAGTTTATAGAATTTAGCAGAAATATATTTAATGAAATATGAAAATTAATCGTCGTTAGTTTGCTGGTTATTCTTTCATTCGACTAAATTTAGCTTTCAAGATATTAATTTCCTTTTAACTAAACTTAGCAAATTACGTCAGTGTTTCGATTTAATTTTGAGTTCGTCCATTTAATTTGCGCGTATTTTCGTCTAGACGAACGTAAAGGTCTACGAGACGAAAATTGTCCAGAGTTAAACAGAAATTGCTCGAGTCAGGTCAATAGATCGAATCGTGCATTATGTCACGGATAAATTGAAATCAACGGGACGTGTATAAATTTAATTTTACCCAAGTAACTATGAAAAAAAGAAGTATCGTTACGTTGGATATCTATATTCGATCTTGATTCATGTAGTCGAATGCAATTTCATTTTCGATAAATTAATTCGACAATTTCATTCGTTTTATAATTAGATCGCGAATACCATCGTTTTGTTAACTTTTTTAATCGAAATTAAAAAATTGAAGAATGTATACGAATTACATTCAATTATTTCTTTATATTTGAATAAAAAATCTTTAAACATGGAAATATCAACTGTTGATAAGTTTCATTAAAACTTACATTTCGATGAAAGGTTGTTAGTCGTACATGACACAAATATGATCCTTTTGTCAACTGTTTATTGTTTAGTTACTGGGATACCTACTTTTCTATTCTCTTTGTACTATGTTTTCTTAGTAAACCGATAATGTCTTTACTCTGCATCATGAAATTGGAACGTACGACTATACTGTCTATATTATGGAGAAAGAGCATACATATTTATCGAAGAAACAACTTGTGGCAAATCGTGGCAAAGCAAACGAAGTCACGAAATGTTAATAATTATTGAAAGATACAAAGAATCTTGTTTTACACGTTTTTATAGTTATCGTCTTTTTCTATAATTGGACAATACACTTGAATACTGAAAGGAAGTTTTGACTATCTCCTATATATAAATAACTTTTGATTCAACAACACTATAGTTTAGGAAAAAAGTTAACGAACTTGTTATAAAAACTTAAAATGGAATGGTGATTATAATCTTTTATGATAATACTTACAATTATACGAGAATCGTACTTTAATTTGACATCACTTGTAACATGTAAAATATAAATTTATTATTACGTACTGATATATTTATTATTTATAAATTAAATAACATCTGCGTTTGAATTGCGGTAAGTTAAGGAACTTGTTAGAAAAATAACGTTTCATCTACGATCGGTAAGACAAGCATCTACAGAGCACAATGGAAAAGAAATCCTACTTATTATTTTACAATGAATACGTTCACAATGTAATTCAATCTAAAGATATGAATAATCTATGTCTAAATACAGTTATATGAAGAAGTTCTACATGTATTTTTAAATAAATATAAATTTAATATATCAGATGTCGATAAAGTATTACCAACTGCAGTTACACAAAAATTATTGAGAAAATAAGACAGAAAAAAGATTACTGTTTACAATATTTTCTAATTTTATTAAATTATCTGTGAAATTTATATCAAGGAAATATACTCGAATCTACATGATTGGAAATATTCCTGGAAAATGCAAATACAGTATTGCCTGAAATATTATATTACATATTCCCTTGATAGCAAACATAATAATTGTGATAATGACCGCGATCAATAAAAAAATTGCATTGTTAACAAAGTATATCTATGCGTAGCAACCATTAGATGAAATCGAATTCTCAATGGCATACTTGCAAGTGCAAACGATATTACAGGATATAATGTCCAAACTCTACCCATAGTTTTGTTTCATAATTGTAAATGTATTCTATTACTTTATAGACATTTTGAAATCGTGAAACGCGAAATATATGTTGAAAATAACTGTTTTCACAATTATTTGAAATCTCCGATTTATCCACATATTTTATGTTTGCCACAGAATATTAATGCATGATGAAATGTTTGGATTTTATGTTGTTTCGGGATTTTAGTGATAATAGCGTGCATGGTGTATCAGTTTACGAAAATGTGACTAATTCTAATAATACAATGACATTAAATAATACGTATTCATTATTCTTCATTATGTTACCATTTTGATAATGTTAAAATAACAACAGCATATATAACACAATGTGTACAAAGTTTTGAATATAGCGTCCTATTCTTAAATTTTTCTTTGATATAATCAGATTATTTACAAAATTTATTTACATAGAATTTTAATTAATCCGCGAATGTTTACGCATATTCATGACAAACACAAAATGCAAAATGCATAGAATTATCAAAAATACTGTACGTACTAAAATATTTGAAGAATACATACACGTATATAGTATATAAATAGGTATATACAGCTTAATTTTAGCCAAATATTGATTCCTATAATTTTCTAATCCGATGACAACTGTTATCTCTATCGCTATAGATTTCTAGCAAAAATTACGACAGTTTTTATTAAAGCAATAATTGAAAGAAGAACTCTATAAAATTCGAACTATATTCAGTTCAGATTGTTTAATGTGAATTTGTTGCATTTTATAATGGAGTTATTAACTATAACATTATGAAATTCAAAGTTGATTCAGAACGTGTAATAAACGTAAGATAATATTTGCAACGTTTAATAAAATTGTCGCAAAGAGATAGTCGATAATAAGCAATAAAGTAATATGTACCGCGTTATGGTTGATTGTTAACTACTGTTATCGTTATTCTTCTAATACATATGTAAACGTGAATATTTATAATCTTTGTAACATTTAATTTGTAAATGCAGTGTGATAAAATAATTCCGTCGTCATCAGCGATCGTCGAGTACAGTCATTTTCCAGGCACCAACACGCATGAAATAATGGTATATTCTTTAGTAATTGTTAAATATTGTTATTTCCAAGCGAACGAAACAGGGAAGACCGTAATGGTCGACAAAATAACTCTTCCACACCAGTGTAATGTCCAAGTAATTTTTAAGCTCCTAGCGCACTTGTTATGATCATTTTGTATCGTGATATAATGTTTTTATGATGTACTTTTATGATTATGGGGGCAAAACGACGTAGGTATACATTCATTTTATTATGGAGTGAACTTTAGTCGAGCAGTAGTTGTTTCTATATGAATCTATATACATTTTTACAAGATGTATGTTTATAAATTAACTAATAATTAGTGATTAAAGGCACGGAATAAAAATATTTTGTTGTTTTCTTTTCCATTCTTTTGTTGCTTTTCTTTCTTTTTTTATTAACGATGCTACATATCACACAATTTTTCTTCTGCCCCTTAATAGAAAATTCCACATAAACTTTCCTTGATAGCAGAGATAATCATAAAAATCATAATTCAATTATTTTAGTGACTTAACTTGTCAATTATAAAATTGTAAAAAATGTTTGTGTAATAGAATTCTACAAGCTACTATACTTGAAGTATTCTCTAATAAAAGATTAATTTTTGATTCCACTCGCGCACAAAGTACACTGTCATCAAACAGGACGATTCCCAGTATAAATTATTTACTATTTTTCGTTGAAATAGAGCGCCATTTCTTCTTCAAATATTAACGCTTCGCTTGTTCATTTTGCGTTTCATTAACTGAACCCGATCGAATGGCAAACATTAAACCTATGGAATATTAAACGAGACACATGATACTGGTTACTAGCTGTGTGCCGAACTGCATCGTGGAACAAATATTTCATCATAAAAAGCTTGTTTAAAGTTAAATGGGAAATGCGCAGCGAATCATTAAAGTCTATCCTTCTGGTTGTATAAAATTTTCCATATATTTCCGTATAAACCATATGACCAATGGCCTTTTAGAATCGAATTTTCCAATTGACTTACCACGTATTCCAGACTATTATTAAATAATATTAATTGTTAATATTAATTATCTGTACTCTCGGAAGATTTGCGCGTCAATAATTTTAATAAGCTGCGAATAGGATGTTTACCAGCAGACTCGAAAATTGTCATTTTTCCGGTAAATGTTAAGAATTCCTTTGTCGATGGTAATTGCGGTAGTAGTAGTATTAATCATGAATGATATCAATTTTAAAAAATTCGAAATTTTTATCAAAAGCTTCGTATACGTATACAGATTACCATTAGCAATGAGTAGATGTAATGTATACATATACTTTGTACGTTGATTATTGCGCGACTCTTTCAAGGGTATGGCACTTCGTATACATACGTAAGCAACGTTCGACTCGTGCTCCAGCACATTCTTGCTTCAACTGCCGCATTGTAAAGATCGGAGAAAAGTTTGTATCCATTAATAATTTAATTATAGGTTTGTAAAATATTAAATTATTAATTTCTAACATTTATACTATTAATTTATAGCACTAAAGTCATTGATTTAACACGATTCTACTATCAATTCCTAGCAATTATTTCATTAATTCTTAACAATTATCCTATTAATTTATGAGAATTATATCGTTTATTGAAAACTATCATACTATATTAATTTAAAACGATACTATCAATTAGTAATAATTAAATTAATGATTTCGTTTATCTAATATTAACAAAATTTTTAGAATCTCTGAAATGATATTTTATTTCTATTTAATTTTACTTTTCAATTTTAAATACAGCATTTAATTTTTTATTTACCTACTTCATATAAAATCAGTGCTAATACAAGGCATAAGTATTGAATATTTATGGGTGAAATGTAACTCTTTAAATACACTCAACAGCCACGAAATCAAACGGTGATTTGAGGAACCAAATGCTATCAAATTGAAGGCGACGAGATTTCATCACTCATTCATTCGTGCTACAATTGGTAAGTTTTCTCGGTAATAAGTTCGGATTTTAAATATGGTTATTTGAGTTCACATACGAGCTTAACTCCCACGAGTTATATGGCACTCCTACTCATTTCAATAATCGATATTTCGATTTCTATATTTTAAGGATAATTTTTACTCTCTCGCGCATATATGTAAATACAAGCGTATTGAAATCAGACATATTACAAGCCTTCAATACTTTCAGATTCTAATTAACAAATTTCAATACACATAACTTTTTTAACTTTTACTTAATAATTAATATACGTAATGTGTATACAATATTTTATTATTTTTAGAATTCTATACTTTGTTGCGATTATCGGATATCCTGTTCTATACTTTATTTATAATTTCATATGTATAAGATTTTATGTAGTTTAAATTCATGCTAATACTATATACTGAATCGATAACGCCGCATGTGAAACGGAAATGAGAAGATGCACAAGCGACCCCCAAAACATGGAACACGAAAAAGCATTGCATGTTACGTCTATTCTGTACCTCGTCGGTGGAGATACCTCGTCGTAGTAGAGGACATAACCACAGATGGACATAACAAAACCTGTGCTGTTTGAACAATCGGTATTTCAGAACGTATGTTATCTACCCTAAATTGATAAAATCGAATATGACGTGAAAATGGTAAGGATTCAAATGACTGCCAAACCTCGTTATCATTTTTGTGTCAGTTCCAATGTTACCGATTAAAAACAGTGAGATTCTCAAATCATTCATTGTATTGAAACAAAGATCTCATAAATAGAAATTCAGATATGTATTTCTATATTTGTACATTTTCTGAATTTCAATCATAACGTATGTATTTTTTAACTACTAATCCAGAGAATACATTTGAATTTTGTTTTGGTATTGGATGAATTTTCAGCTTACATCGATTTAACTGATTTATATCATAATTTGATTTAACAAGTACAAGTACTTGAATAGCACATTTTATAATTAGAAAATATAGTAAGAAAGATCTATAAGAAGCGAGGAAGGAAATAGACAGATACATTTTAAAGGAAATAACAAAAGATAAAAGAAAAGAAGTGTATGATTACATATATAATATCAAATTTAAACAGATTATTATAGGGTAGAGAAGGTAATTTTTGTTATTCTGGTACTTCTCTATTGTCCACAGAATCTGCAATGTGATACAATAATCACTAGGCTACAGAACCAACATGGATGACCGTTATACGAGACGATACAAACTATCCTAGAATTTGTGAAATCCAACAGTGACGTTTTTCTCTGATATACGAGATTTTATGGATAACCACAAATTTGCGGAACCTGAGATGAAAAATTTCAGCACTATAGAATCTAACACTGATCACCTCAGATTTATGAAACGAAATTAATTTGGACTATTTCTTTTAATCTAACAATTTACAAATTATTAACATTATGACCACAAGTATGATAATAAGCGAAAAGAAGTTTTAAAAGGAAATTTTACAAATTAAAACACCTCCTATTATCCTATTTGACGTAAAGGTGTAAAATTATGAAAAATAATTCTGTAACTTGTCAATTCACTAATATTATTAGTTAGTAAATTATTGTGTAAGAGGCCCCAAATAATTCTAATATATTTATAATAATATTGATGATAATAATACTTTTTTTTATGTATAACGCATGTTGGAAGCGCATTTTGTAACCAGAACATGCAAAATAATTATTTAAACATCGCGACATCTGTAATTAAAGATAATTTCAAGTAGTTCAAACCTGAATACGTATACATATACATAGCTTTACACTGAATATATAATATGTTAATGAGATAGAAAGAATGTATCACGATGCTTTATGAAACGTTACTACGGATTGTATGTATAATCAAATGACACAGAAATCACTTCTATTAATTGTACAATACATTGTAGGAAGAAAATGAACATGTAAATGATTCTACACCGATTATGAAACTTTTGAGGCTTATACCGTTGTACACATGGTCGACAAATATTCTAAAAAGTAAAGTCAATAAATGTTTCAAGCACGTTCTATCTTTGGATAACATCATTGCATCTTTTGATCTCTTAGATTAATCACTGATCGATATTGACCTGTATTTAGATTGAATGCTTAAGTTGCTGAATATGTGAATGTAATCTATGAGTAGTAAAATTTAAAGCATCGTAAAATCGACCTAATTTTATAATCAAATATAATTTAAAATTGAAATAATAACAATTATTTTCGTCCGATGGCGCTAGTGCTGCATTAGTGTGTTCCTATTGTCGACTATGCTTCTATAGACTGACGTTTAAAATATTTATACAGACAGCAATGATTTCTTCATGTATCTGTCTGAATTATCCTTACCTGATGCATTTGCAATAATACTTTCATGATACATATCATTTATTCCTCTAAGTAGCATTCTCAATTCCCTCGCATACAAATTATCTTTTCAAATAGTAGTATTAAATTATCCATGTATGCAAAATAAACACATTCGTTACACATGTTACCTACAAACACATCGTTATATCTTAAACTTTATCCAAAAGCATATTTTCAATTCTA
Organism: Bombus soroeensis; assembly: GCA_014737365.1. NCBI lineage: Eukaryota > Metazoa > Arthropoda > Insecta > Hymenoptera > Apidae > Bombus > Bombus soroeensis. Next base: position 62,788 of record JACXIL010000238.1, read on the forward strand.
ATGTATCTTCAAATACAATCTAGTACAACGAACAACCTAACCTTTTTAACTGTTTAATTGTTACATGCATAAAATTTGCACAAAAAGAATCAGAGAGGAACGAAATTATGAATAAAGCTGTGGATATAAACAATACGTACCTGTAATCAATCCAGTAGACCACAATGTATTTTTCATCGTCGGAAGGATTCCTGAAAAGCTTCATACATCAAGATTTCATACGCGTCACTTTTTTGGCTGCGGTCGAATCCGAGGATTTTCGTCCCCTTTTATCTCAGCAGGTGTTTGGATGGTTGATCGAATAGGTCGTCGGTGGGCGTCGTCAGGAGCGTGGTCGACGTTGCGAGCAACGAGGATGCGTCATCATTGAAGCGCGAGACACCGTTGAGTAAGCGTCGAGCGCGCGCGCTTCGAATAATTCGACTGCCTGTTCGTTTAGAAATAAAGCGTGATCGCGTCGCACGTGCCGCGCGTTCTGCACTACCGTCCCATTACACGCAATGACAATTTTACTACGTGATTCAAATTCACGTTACGTTTGACATTTCTTGTGCATTTTTAGTAGAATTATCAATAATGCTCGTTGACATTAGATTTGTTTTAATTTTTCGTAAAGTAAGAATTTTGTATTACTTTGTAAATATATTTCAGTGAATAATTTAAACATAGTTTTGAATTACGAATTCGGTAGTCTTTCTGTTCAAGAGTTAAAAACGGTTGGACATTAAGAACGTTTTTGATGTATAATTATAATAATTATTCAAAAACAAGAACATGATAATTGAAAAATATATAATTGTGCAGTGAAAGTGATTGCTAGTAACGGTGAACTTGATAAGAGAGTGTTCGTTGTTAGGTAATTCGCGAAATATAAGTCAATGGTATAATTTGATCTAACGGAAGATGCTTGTTCTATTCTTACTTCCGATAACAATGGAATTGATTTATATTTCGTTGATGAATTTCATTAATTGATCTGAGATGTTTGCCTTGCGTGGAATTGTGTCGATACTCGTGAAAGTGATAGTTCTCGGTAAAAGTATTTCTCTTGACCAATCGATGAGAATGATACGATTTTCTTGAATTGTTTAACAGTCTCATGCACGACATAGAAACGGTTACAAACATCGTTTACATTGACGATCGATAGAAGAAGATTGTGAGATCGAAAAGAATTGTGTCAATGTATGAGATATGATGAAAATTCTGTTGACGTGTGATTCTTTGAAGGAAATAACTATTGACGACGGTTGCCATCTGATTCGACAGAAAAGAATGGAAAATCTATTGAGAGATGAGGATTCCAATTACGTAAGTACATATCAGTAATAATATTTTGTAATCTAAATGTAAAGAGCAGACTGTTGACTATGTAGACTACAGGAAAACGTGATGGAGTCATAATTACACCCTTTTTTTTTTTTACAGGCATATAGTTTTAAAATTCACTATGTTGTTAATGAATTCTGTTTCCATATTATTTAGTTTCGGGATTAAACATGTATTTTTCAGGTTTCTCGTAAATTTAGGAATATTGTTTGTTATAATATTAAGATATCGATGGTATTTAATCTACTTTATGTAAATTAAAATATATCATATTAATTACAGGAATATTCAGGCCATTGTTGAAGGAATATTATGTATGTTACATTTTGAAGAGTAGTTAGCAGCTGAAACAATACAAATTCATCATAACACGATTGTGTTGTCATAAAACACAATGAAATAATATAAATTTTCGTTTTTATCTTTCACATTAATAATCTCTTCTTTTTGTTAAGAAAAATGTAAATTTTTCATCCTGTGTTCTATTTTATATCTTTTAGATTGGTCTAATTCGAACATGTTGACAAACAGGAAATAATATGCCACCATAAAGAATAAATTGAAGTAATTAAGACTGCGTAAACAGAATCTTTCGTGGGCAAAAGGTGTGTTTGCAAAGTTCTGCTAGAAGTTCAATGTAAGGAGTGTATTACGATATTTACATCATACGTTTTATAGAGGAACAATCATAGAAGTTAACTAAAACAAAAACAAAACTAGGTTTATATTTGTTTCTGAGATTAAAAATTTATTTTTCTTGCTCTTTTGAACAGTAAAAAATATTTAAAACATTAGTTATATATATGTAGACTAATATCTATTAAGTTAAACTAAGATTATTCGTTTTTTACTGAACATTGAGAATTTATCACTTGTTTAAAGGATTATATCTTTAAATCTATTAGTTTATTTTCTTTTTTAACTATTTCATATTAAAGTACTTCTTTTTATCTACTAAGAGACGTAATAATTAAGAAATCAACAAGATTTGGACTTAGGATTTACAATTTTCCCGAGTAGACTTCAAAGATAACAATTTCTTCCAATTTCCATTTTTATTCCTCCATCTCTCTTACAAAAAGACCTTCAATTTTTTATGTGAAGTGTTAGAGTAGTAATCACTGAAATGCTACATTCAAAACTATTCGTTTGGAAGTATCTGACGTGTAATCAATTACATTCACTCGAATGCAATGCTATTGTATTTCGGCAAATGGCCTTCCTCTAGAGAATATATCTACCTAATACATTTGAGTGGAACAAGGCGTAATTGCGGAACAGTATTGTACATCTACTACTGACACTTCACCACTAATCACTAATAAGTTTCGATCGGAAGCTCCATTTTTGTGCTTTATTACTCTCGGCTCTGTGTGTATTCTGCAATCTTGAGGTCTGTTATGAATATTATATAAATTTTTATGTTTAACCAAAATATAATATACTTTTTAATGTAACGACATTTATTTACTAATTTGTTTTAATTATTTATTAACAAGGTAATTAACAATATTTTGAGAGAGCATGCTATGTGCGAAACATTAATACCGTATTAATTTGTTTCTCTTGGAAAAATTTTAAAAGTCTTGGACTTCGTTGTCATTCAAATTACATATCTTTCAAGAAGGCATTTAGTTTATGTTTATCATCAATCGTGTTGTGTTTTGTTCAATTTAAAAATTAATATTTTAATCACTTTTGGGTAATAACTAGAATTAGCGTAAAATATATTAGGGATCCTGAAATTTATAAACATTGCAATTTTATACATTTCTATCTGTTTTACGTTTAACAATTAAATTATGTAGTTAATGACAAACAAATTTAACATTAAAAGAACTTCAGTTTTATAAGATAGCGTAATATTTACTTCAATTATGAAGAAAAGTAGTAACTGTAAAAAAATGTAAAATTATTTTGAATTTCCCTGTACTTTTTAATAGTTGTGAATGTTTGATTGAGTACAAAATTACTATAAAGTATAATGTAATTATGTAGTTATTGTCTTTACGCAAAATTTAGTCTAACACAAGCAAGAAAAGTAATAATCGTATTACAAGGTATTATCATTTAATCTGTTAATGGTTGAAACTATAAAAGCTTTCGATCGTCGATTTACCATGAATCGATTTTATGACAGAAATTGCTGGTTTTCATCATTGTACAGTGTAAGGGTATAGAAGGGTAGTCAAATCTGGAATACCATTACCGACAAATTTAGATTTGTATTTCGTCACTGCAGCCTACCCAATTTTCGAGATCTATATATGATTCGTCCCTAAATCCCATGACAATATCTTGAGATTATTTCGGTTAGAACATGGCTCTAAATTTGGTTTCATAGATTTTTGGTTTGGAGATATCCGGTCGCGTGAAAGGTTTCCTAATTTGCTAAATGTTAGGAACATTTCGATAGTGACATGACAAATAAATCTAATTTAGCAATGTCGTGATCTCAACGTCCTATTCAATATCCTTGATCTCTGGACAATTTTGCACTGAATTCAATTTTAGTATCTGGGGCATTTAAATGACACACGTTTACATTTTATGTTAATAAACGCATATGTTTAATATGCAATTTTTGAATATTCGTCTTATCTTCAATCTTTCAAAAGAGCTGACGTTAAGTTGCGTAGTTTACATGTTAAGCGATCTTGACATCTGTCAACAGTATTAAAATTCTGTTAGCTGCAGCTTTCTGAATCTCGTGTAACTTCACCAGAGTATTAATAATCAGTCACCTTCATTAGTTGTTCGGCACGTTTTATTAATTGGCCGCCAATGGATATTACGTGCAGGCACAGAGAACATCAATGAGAGTGTATTAATTTGCACCGAATTAGCACAACAACATAAATGCATTTATAATTAAAGCTAAATGAGTAGTCGTGGTTTCAATAAAAGTATCTCAAACGAATGGAAATATACGGAAAAATTCAATTTTAAATTAAGTTTAAACGCATCATTACAATTTTGTTTGGACTGATTACTCCCTCTTCTGTTTTTTATTTCTTCTTTCCTTACAACGCGATAAATATATCAGAGAATAAAATATTTTATCTTTCTGTTTGGATTTGTATGTTATTGAAGTTTTGACGCTGCGAGAATATACATAGTAAAAGGATAGAGAATAAGAAATACAAGAGATATATTCAAAAATCAAATTTAAGTTGTGAGTTTTAAGTCTAAATGTTAAGTACGAGAGATGTTAAACTTAGTGGTTGGAAAAGTACACCATAGGTGTAAGTTAAAAAGAAATGTAGCTGGAAGTCCGACCTAATGCGAAGGGAAAGGACTATGAAAAATAAATAAATATAAGAGAATAAAAGAATAAATAATTAACGAGAAACAGTATTAAAATCTCTCCAAACAATTCAGTACAAGTCTGTGAAGTTAAATTATTAAAGAGTTATCTGTGTTTCCTGGAAAATTTACGCCTGCTAACTGATTACTTTAATTTATTAACTGAAGCTAATGAGTATCATCCAAACAGTAAATGTAGCATACTCTCTTATTACTTGAGCTCTACCACCGACGTGAATAATTTCTCGTTCTGCCAGATCGAATGTTAGCATGTAATCGAGTAATTAGTGGGTTTTCCCCATGGTCATCGCTATATGTCAAGAAGAATAACACATGTATATAGGATACACACATATTCTTTGTGATGTATTTTAGTTGAGAGCTTTCGTGGGGTTGTAAAAACATGAAAGTACTATTATAAATAATCTGAGGATGTTTACGCATTTATGTGAAATTCCAAAGTGCAAAACTTTACACAATCTATATATTTCAAAATATATAAAATATTCAAAATAGAGTACTCGTTATAATACTCGTAGCAGGTTTTATTCCTCTCACTGTTAATAAAAATGACGACGAACTGCAATAACTGTGGTCCAAAAAATTGAATTGAATTTGGAAATTTATATTGAATGAAATTTGAACTTGATTTATACCGAATTAAAAAATATCAAATATTGAATTTTATATATTCCTGTTTCAGGTCGTGATTCGGTGATTGTATGATACGATTACAAAGCTTCCAGCAACAGTGGCAGTTGTAAACAGTATTTTTCGTGGTACCCTCGGCACGATCGAGGAGTACACGAAAGCAACGTCTAAAGAATTTTCCAACTGCGAAAACGGATCGTGCACAATGAATGAACCAGATCCTTGTCTACCACTGATTTTACCACCGAGATATAGACTTCGCGATCTGCTCCTGGGGGATTATGCTTTTAATGATGACGGCGAACGGTGAGTAAATCTTTAATGTGGCATATTTCCTTTCAAATGTTTGGAGAACAAAATATACATCTCTGTATAATCTCCAGATATTTAAGATATTTCTCTTTTCCTATGAGAAAGTTATATCATTTTATTAGTATCATTGCGTAAATTTTATCAATATATCGTAAGTTCTTTCATAGAAGTTGGAAGGACATTCGGCCGTCTGTACCAATTTCCGATGAATTATCTGTGCTCACTAGGAAATATTCAAGTATTACTTACGTACTCATGAATTTAAATCTTCGTGAGATATGACTCTCGTATTAATGTCTTTTGGGCGAATGGACATTTATCTCAATGTAAATTTCCTTAGTCCAATATAAAAGTAAGTTTTCAGATAAAGGAGAGAATGATAATTTGTTTATGTTACAAGAGTATTCGAAAATCTCATTTTCTCAATATAATTTTAATCGTGTAACACTTTTAGTCTTTTCACTGTTATAAAAGTTGTAACTAAGATAGACAACATTACAAAATATTGAAATATTGAAATATTAAAACATATTCTTTTTTATTTTATTTTCATTAGAGATAGTATGTATAAATTATTGATCTATGTATAGACACGTATAATACTTTAATCTCGCTGAATATAGTTAGTCGTTTAAGAGATTATGCTTTACTGTTCGTATGTGATTGGAGTTTTTACTAAAATGTTAGATAAATTTATTAATATATAAGAGTGATACTTTTAATTTTATATATCTCTCTGTCCATAATTTTGTGCTTCTTAACCATACCTTATTTTGTTTTAATGTATTTGTAATTCAACTTTGAACTCGTTGCTGCTAAATTAAAATAGTGATTCGATTGACTTCAATTTTATAATTTTCATTGAAACGGAAATTATACAAAATATTTCACATCAACTAGCTGTTTCTTGACTATAGATACATTGTAATTTAAAACAAAATACTCTTATATGTTACAAATAATTACTTCTATCCGTCACGCCTACATCTGTATTTAATTAAACAAGATTTTGATTACCGAGAAATGTTTAAAATTAAATAAATAATGCTGACGTCGCCTTCGTATGTTTTAATATGGATATGTAAAATGATTGTAAAGGTGTGGCTATGTAGTAGAAAGACCTTGTACACAAGTACGAAATTCACAGGAGAAACTAATTCGTTTCACGAAAGGAAAAAAGGTTCGAAGGGAAGAAATTAAATTGCCTGTTCTCTGAGTTGATGAGTTCTTTTCGTTACGAAAGAGGAGAGTTGAGGTTGAAAAAGAAATGATCTCGTGTTTGAGATCACTGATTTTGTGCCTGACCCGTAATATCTTGTTTCTCAGAGATGTTCACGAAACTGACGGCACCGACATTACGTTTAGAAGGAATATTCAGTGAAAATGATTCATTGACATTTTATTTGTACGATATAAATTACCATTTTATTATATCAAGGAAAATTGAAAAACAAGTCAAAGGAGAAAGAAAAATAACTGAAATTTAAATAATGCAACAAAATCGAAATTGTAAATGAAAGCTACGCTAATATTGTAAACAATAACGTTTAGCATTAAAAGGATTTAAATTGCAAATGAGTTAACCTCTGAATGTATCACATATTTATTAAACAGCATGAGCATCATGTCGTGCATTATACTGTGTCTGTTCTTTTAATTTTTTTTTCTTCGATCCAGAATGTGCCTGCCCCCCTCCACGTTTATTTAATAATTCAGATTTTATAATGCGAGTAGAACAGAGAGTGGGTCGTGAATTGAATGGTACAATGTCCATTAGGATAGTCATCTTGAAATTTCAAAAGATAGGATAGCTCTGGAGGGGAAGCAGAAATAATACTGAATTTAGAATAAATAGGATACCAAGATTTTTATTGGAGAATTATCATAGTTATAATACTAGAATTACCAGAATGGTCGAAATAATCAATACAGAATTTGTCATAAAAATTGTATAGGTGTATCACAGTTTTGTAGAGATTCAAATGATTCTATAGTCATAATAATTTTAGAAAGAAGGTAAAGACTGGCACATCGTTTTATTCTTTTAGGAGACAAATTTTTAAAAGTTACTAAGCAATTTGCTTCTCATATATTGACTGATGTTTTATCGCGACATATCTTCATCACAATCGATTATTTCCTCCCCTTGGTTAGAAAGAACGTAATAAGAGGCTCTATAAAAGGGTTCCTTCTTTTGACAACAAGCTGTCTCGCATTTTTTACCATTCGTATTGGGATCTCATAAAATCCTCGTATAAGAAAAAACACATGTTCGTTACAAGACAGACGAGTAGAAGAAACTGGTTTCTTTTGAATATTTTAATATTTTACAGCATCTGATGATTGGAACATGATCTGTTAAAAAATAAAAATAAATAGAGTTATTATATGTGTACAGTTATGTTTTTTTGCACAAAGAAAAAATAAAGAATTGGTTAGAGGATCCTATTTTTTGGATTTATATTTATTACATAATGTAAACTACATTGAACCTAGCAATCTTGTAGCAAAACTTTTAATATCCAGGAGACAAGAATTAGCACTTATTAAATAGTGTATAAAGTTAAGTAGATTAAACTCGAGGAAATATTTTTTATAGCACTCTCACGAGAAAAAGAAATGTTTATCAGAAATAATTTCTATATGTTGCAGCAAACAAATGAAATTATTAATTTTGATAAAATCCTTAGAACAGTGCCAGTTATTAAGTAAATTAGATTATATTAGATTAAATTATTTAGCCATTTAATTTAATTTAATAATATGTCACAATCCTTATTAAATTCAGACTAAAGGCGAGCCAGTTTGAGATTCACTCATTTATTAATTCCAGACAAAACGCAGAGACAATTTTGCTTGCTTTGGACTGCCGCTGAATCGTTTCTTTGAGCGGAAAGTCTAGTTTTTTACGCTCCAGTACCTTCTCATCCTTTAGAAGAAAGTCGGTCAGAAGCGCGTTTGAAATAAAAAAAAAAAAAGGAGTATTGGTCGAATCCTATGATAACTGAGTTGAATTCAACCGAAATTACCTTTTGCAACTTCATATCTACCTATATGTATGAAACTTTTAGTTTGTACCTTTTTTTTTACTATATCCACTCTCATATGCGTATCTCCTTCCACTACGCACATATTTATTATTTCTTTTACCATTCTCTTTAGTTGTACCTTGTAAATATTCGAAAAGAATCACTCTCATAAAATTTTTATATGCCACGAAATCAACACTCGTTTCACTTCATCCACTTTACACTTTGTTCACGTACCCGTTTTATCGAATTTTTACATCCAAGGAAAACGTCAAATATAGTGCCACGCCAAAATGTGTTTTATTACCTTTATACCGCGATGCAGTCGCGTTGAAAACTCAAAAGAAGGATTTGCTACCTTCGTGTCGGTGCATTTTCATCTTTGTGACTTGGAGTTCTACTCTCTTGGAGTCAACTATCAAGCAACACTTAAATAATACATATATCAAAGATGGATTGAAATTTGATCTTTAGATACGCGTAATTCGAATCCAGAATCTTGTAAGTATAATTCTCGAAATTATCGAAACTCGAATCTCTCAGAAGTTGGAATGCATACTTATTGATAGGATTGTAAAATCGTACCAATCAGAATAAGTTTAAAGACTAACCAAAATTGGATCACGTTATTAATTAAACAAAAATAGTTTTATATCGCAATATTCTCGTAAATTATTCACACAAATTACTATTAATCTGGATTTCGAGAGTTTCGATCCACAAAAGTGGCAGAAAATTTCGAGTATTGAGAACTCGAAACTTTTGAAAAGGTTTCGAGTGTGCCATCCTTAAAATATACACCAAAACGTGTCGTTAAGTTGATGCCGCGATTCATTCGCATGCGTAACTCATAAGGATGATATGCTATCTTCGTGACGATGCATTCTCCTCTTTGTGGTCTCGACTTAACTATAAAGAGGCAGATAACATGATTTTAGATTCATCGATGCAAATATATGCAAGGTCAGCGCCAACTAGAATCCTCGGTCCATGACAAGATGGTCATAGTGTTCTTTCATCAAAGATTCGTGACAAATAGTACGAGCTTGTACAATAGTTTGATCGCATGTATGTATAGATCCATGGAATTGAAACCAACCGAATTTTAAGATTGACGTAGTAAAGTATTGTCTTATTTCGTGATGAGGCTGAGGCTGGGTCTAAGAACCACACTTGACACAATTAATATCGACCGGTCTTTCTATTTTTGTTATTTTCCGCTCTCTTCTCATTTGGTCAACTGCTTCGTATACACGCTCCAAGATACAACAAAGTTTCGAACATTTCTTTGGACATACGATTTCGAAACCGCTATCGGACAAAGTTTCTCAACATATTTCTTTGTTGCTATGTGAAATCGAATCGTATTGTGCTGAACTTTGGGGAATTTCAAATCATACTATTACATTTTGTTTTTTAGAAAAGTTAAAACTTTGTGTTTATTTGTTGTTCGTTTTTGTATATTATCTATACATGAACAGCCAACAATTTAGTATTATTTTTGCAATACTTATTAGATATAATTAGATAACTATAGATAGTAATTTTCTTTACTTCGATAGTTCTATATCGATATATTTAAAGTTACATCCAAGTTCGTGTTTATTAAACTCCGTGGTTTTCATTTTGTTTTGTATGATCATCTATCTATGTTACTTCATCAGGAAAATGTTTTATTAACATTAATTGTATTAAATGTTTTTGTTGGGTACCGATACCGGATGATATCATTACAATTAGCTGCAATGATGGACGTACGCACTAAAATAGCCATAAAATATCATTATGTTTCACAGTAATCATTATATCCGGTTTACTCTTCCGCACCATTGTCATGAAACATACTTATAGATGTATATTTACAAACGCTTAATTGAATAATATTTAAAGCAGAACACAATTTAGAATTGTCATAAATCACAAATACCTACAAATAGACCGCGCATGTCTATGCAAATTTGTGTTATTTCGAATATAGTTAACTATAGAAATGCAACCTAAATTGAGATATTTTTCTCCCTCTAGATATTATAACAAGTATTAAATAGGACTAAAATGAAAATAGGAAAGTAATAATTTTAGTTACTATTTGAAAAACAACAGTCGAAGAAATGGAATCTAAATAGAGTTTTGTTTTATTCTTTAAATGATAAAAGAACCTCACTTTGGATATTTTGTGTATTTTTACATGTTATGGGCATTCTATATAATTTTGCACATTTAAATTTCCTATAAATACCAAAACATCTGCAATCTGTCTATAAATTATGAGGATTGAGAAGGTATAGTAAAGTTAAAGTGTGAAGGGAGAAGTGATAATTCTAGTTGCTATTTGCTGCGAATGTGTCGTACAAAATATCAGTTTCGATTAGACGAGCATATCACCTTTAATACAGGCTTGACCGAAATAAGGAATAGTAATGACTATATGCCTTCAAATTCTGTTCTTTTCACACAATTCATATAAAGCTATAATTTTCAGGTAGTCATTAATTACAAGGCAATATTAGCACCTGCAAAGTGCTTCTTAAAAAATTTACATAGAGATGGAGTTACATTCAGGAATTTACGATAGGTGGCATAAAAAATCTACATAATTACTCAAAAAATATAAAGAAGATCGCAGAAATGTGGTTTATAAGAAGATGACAATAAATTGTTTAATTTCCAACATTTCTCAAAATTAGTGTTAAATTATCTGATTTCAAAGATTTCTTAAAATTAGTGATAGATTCTTTGATCTTTAAAATTTTTAAGGGACCACCAACCTTTAACTAACATATAACAAATTTTCTACACCTGTTACTCATTTATATAAAGTATATATTTAAAGTATTAATCGAAATATATATCTTTATTTTAGTCTTTTATTTTTTCGCAAATTCTATCCTAAAAATTACTACAAATGGTAGAAGTATGAAAATAGTTTAATCCTTTCATTTTCCATTGAAATCACAATATGCAGCAGTACTTGAGAGAACTTATCGTACATTGATTTTATGCATATTGCCTGTTAATTATTTTGTCTGGTCAATATGTATTCTTCATATAGGAGATTTTAAAACAGGGAATACATTTATAAATATTCATTTATAAATTTATTTGTAAGTACTATCAAAGGCAGCTATAAATATTAACAGTCAAACAGTTTATGAATTTAAACAGAACGATATTCCGCTATCGAAATGATCTTTAAACTAGTGCAAACTCGTTTGAAATTTCGTTGTCAGAGAAGATCTCTAGTTAAGAATATATTAACGAATAATTACTAATTTCATAGTCGGTTCAATTGTAAAATGACGCGTTATTTCATTTTAACCGTTTACTCGATACTTTGATTTGCAAGATGCAATTTTCTGAACACGCGTTTTCTGAGAATTCCATGCAGGTGTCGATGAACGAGCTCTTTATTACCAACATGCTTTTTAATTTCTCGTTTCGATTCTCTGTTCTTCGTCAAGGAAATTCGTGATTAAAGGAGATAGTTGGAAACGAGACATCTCCTCGCCTAAATGGTCAACCTTTCGTAGTTGCAATTGTCTTTGCATCTCCGGTTGGCAGGAAATTGAAGGCACCGTCTATACTTGCCCACGTATCGTTCGACGACAATGACAAACTACAAACTCGACAAAACCATGGAAATCGATATTTCGAATCTTGGTCGTTGGTGGAATCTTTCTTCCGAGAACAAATGATAGAGATATTTCTTGAAAGTCTGTTTGAGTCGCTGATGTCTCTACCAACATATATTGCGCAGTGTTTGCATTTTGCAATTCTCCAGTGCATTCAAACAAGCTACAAAATGACCATGTTTTTGGGACATGTTTTAACATTTGGCATCGTAATATACGTGTGCTCATATACGTACACTATGAAGTTTATCAAAACGTATGATTTATAATTTTTATAGCCTGTTCTTTTTAATAATAATGATCATTTTTGTGACTATTTTCTATAGTGACGAATATAGAATATATTCATTTATTACTTCTTAATGTGAGGAAAGATTTCTATATTATATGCCTATAAAGTATACATTTTTATAATTATGATTTTATAAGTATGATCAAACAGTATATTGAGGATAGTCTTTAATTTATATGTATATGAAAGACGTCATAAGTAAACTTTTTGGACAATTCAATGAAATGATTAATGAAAGAAAAAGAATGTTATGAATATTAAGGAAATTCAATAATTCGATTGAAAGTCAATATAATAATGGGATATCTAGAGTAATGAATAAGGCAACATGTCGCGGCGTTTATTGATCATAATCACTTCTTACAGGAATATATATTTGGTTTCCTTGACTGTAATAATGTAATGATGGAAACGCAAAATGAAAGTATAAAATATAGCTATGGTACTAGTCATGATATGTTGAAAAATACCAAACAAAGCTATATATAAGAAAATAATTATTTAATTATATCATTGTTCTAAATACTAATGATTATTAAAAATACTATGAAATGCTCAATGTCATGCTATTCTTGTTATCTAAAATTCCAGCAGAATTGCGTTTGTATTGTGTTGTGAATATTAAAAAGTTTATCAGGACTACATTGCTATTACCCTGGGTCCTGGCGTGATTTAAGTTGGCGAACTTCCCTTTTACAGTCATTTCTCCTATGAGAATACGTTCACCTTCACTTTTTTCTCGGCTGATTAAACAAAATTTACTTTCAGCTCGGAGTTATAATTTCACAGATACGAACTCATAAAATTGTACATGCTAGAAGGGGCAGTTAGAAATGAAATTGAAACAAAGTACGAATATGATGAAAGTACTAAAAGAGATTAAAAAAGAATATACCAAAGCCATAGTTTAGAATCAGTCAAATCAATAGTTGCAGTGGAAAATGGTACAATGTTAATCACAAACTTTCTTACATTGCATTAATAAATTACTTTAAATATTTAGATAATTAGGGGAAAACTTGAATTGTTGCCGTAAACGATTCAATCTACAGTTTTAATTTAATTCATTTTCTATTTTAATTTAAGCCATTCTATAAAATTACCTTCATAGAGAATAGACCATGAATATAGGAGACCAGAGTGAAATGTTCGCCTTTGTTACTGTAATTACAGTTACGAATTATTAAAGTCCTTTCAGTGCAAGGGTACTTAGGAAAATTGCTTCACTCTTTTTTTAATTTTCCTACCTTAGTATGTGGGACGTAAATGTCATCTGACTTAATCCTGTGAGATTAATTAAAAGTTATCAAAATTATATTCAAGTACCTCGACAATTTTATCACATTTTTACAATTAGATATATTATTTATTTCTAATATTTAACACACATACACACACAGAATAGATAAATTATTCATTATAAATTCTTAAATAAATGTCACGAACATATCTTAGTCTGTGAAAATTTTAGCACTACTTTTATTGTTCTCTGCTTAAAAAAAAATTGCAGTTGATAAGATAGTCAGTACCCTATATTACTGTTGTTAATCGAAGCATCTATTCATTTCCGCGTGTGTTCAATTCCTTGAACTATGCAAAAGCATGAAGAATACTATACTGACGATTACTGTATAAGGGTACTCGAAAATAAGCGCAATTAATGGATTTTGTTAATGTGTTGTTGCTGTAAACTCCTGCAATGCTCGTAGTGCGTTGTTATGTAAATATTATTTTAATAAGTATGCAACTATTAATTCATTTTTTTACATATAAAAGCTACCTGGAAAAAATATGATAGTTCTATACTTGTTGATTCTCTGATTCCAAGAAATTTTGTATACCACAACCGGAATACTTAATATTATGATATTCAATATCTTTTTTAATATTCATAAATAGCAGATATTTAATTAATCAGATATTTGATATTCAAATTAAATCAAAATGTAGTTAATATACATATGCCAATTAGCAGTGTATTCAATTTGAAAAAGGAGGCACGACTCGTCAGGTTTCTTTTCTGTAGTATTCATATAGCGAATTATGTTTTTAAAAATGAATATCAATTACTTTAGATATTTGTAATTGTTTCAGAAAACGAAAATAATAAATTTTCAGTCTTGACAAATCAAGAAAATATGTGTACTTTTTAATTTTGTCTCTATCTATTGATAACTCTTTGTAAATTACTCTTATGTAGGTAAAGTAGAATTTTTTGGTTCTTTAAAAAGCATTCCAGAAGTTTCCCAGCAAAAATCTAATGTTACTTATTTTCTGACTCTCGGAAAACACGCTTCTTTGCACGCTTTGAAACAAATTATTTGTTGGAATCTCATTCTTTTATGTTTTTGCAGACCTGTTTCTTGAAAAAAATCTTCATAGACCAAAGGAGTAGATTTCTTTGAACCTAAGATCAAAGTATGCTTATGGAGAAAAACAACATCTTTCTACCTTATCGACTGCTTTTACGGAATTTGTAAAGCTTTCGAGCTTGCCAGTTTTATAGTTCCCACTTCAGCGTTATAACGCTTCCGCTCTTCTATAGAGCGCGCTGCTTGATGTTGCTAGGTTTTTCATAAGATAAAGACAGTGGTAACTTTTATCTTCTTTGTCTAATCATGAGTTTTTCGTATAATTTAAAAAATAACATATGATATATTGCTTTTACGGTACAAGTTACCAATATTACCAATATTAATAAATATCTTCTTATAACAATAACAAGTTTGATATTAAAGGCAAAAGAAACTTTACAATAATTTTTTCAAATTGCAAGTTATCTGAATATTTTATTTAAAGAAAAATTATTTAACGGTAAAATAGAAGTCTATGATTTTTAACTTATTAATTTACTAATATCACTTGTTAAATTATTGTACAAATCCCCAACAATCAACAATTTCTGATCACGAAATATTCATTTTATCCTTCCAGTGTAATATCAGATCTTAAATGACAGATTTTAGTTAAAAAAAATTGTATCTCCCTTGTATTTTATAAACTAACCACTTTTGTTATTAAATCAACCTTACATACATACTTTCGTAACTTTATTTTGAGTCATGCGAAAGTTTAGTATCTCGAGAGGCGAACCACGTGGCGTATTGAAAGTCCGAGCTTTCCGCCTTACGTTAGCAATCAGTGCGCAGGCTTGATACGCAAGTTCAGCTTTTCCCGGCGCGAATCGATGCTGTACTCCGGTTGTCCATTCATCCCGCTGTGTTATTCCGAAATAATTTCGCTCTCACTGCGTATAACCTCCGACGTTACAAAATTTAATCTGATACGAATTTATACTGGTTCGTTTAAAGCTATCGGAACGACGTTATTGGGTGAAAGTACCGTTTTAGACAACTTTTAAGAAAATCTTTCATGAAAAAATGAAAATTTTGACAATCTTTAAAGAAGAAAACAGAAAAATTAAAAAAAAAGACGTTTCTATCTTATCTATCGAATTATGTAACAATGACTGTCCTTACTGTCTATATACACCTTTATTATACTTTCATAAAATGCGAAGAAAATTATCCCACGTAATTTAAAGCAAAAATTACATTTTACTACTTCAGGAAGTAAAGTTCACCCATTCGTCGAAAGACCCGTGTTATTTATGAGGATACTATAAAATAATCTTATGTAAATCATACGACACTTTTATGAGTTTCGAAGAATTGTTAAAGTAACAGTTCGAAATATGAGCTCGTTCTGAAGCTCGTATTACGATCCAGCATACCATAATAACATCGATATAAGCAACACTCTGACCTATGGATATGCTCAAACACGATTCATTCAACCCAAGCAGAATTATTTATCACAAACATCGATGCGACGTCGAAGTTAATAGGAAGGATCTCGTGTAAGTAAATGATGATGACACAAAAACGTACGTAAAGTAGAAGCATCTCGTGCAGCGCAGTCGCCTTGACAACGGCGGCGCCACGTGCATGTGTGCCGTTTTGTCGGAAGCGAGATGGAGAGGAAGCCATCGAGCAGGAGAAAGCGAGTAAGTTGAGTGGACAAAGTGAGAGAGAAGTGGAATGAACGAGAGAAAAGGAGAAGGATCATGACGTTGAACAAGGAGGCAGGAAAAGAGTGGGGCGAATGTTGGTGATCGGAGAGGAGAGAGTAAGGGGTGGTTGAGCACGAGAGAAAACCGCTACGATGTACCGCAGTACGGGGTGGTGAGCTGCGAGCTGGCTCCTCGACAGTGAAAAACCAGTGAGCTGGAGGACAATCTGACACAATCTACAGTGATATGTTATCGGGACTGATCTGTCTTGTCCAAGCGGTTTGCGATCCGCCATTTCCATTCACCAAAATCCTCATACGTTTCGATTCTCATGAATCGCATCAACACGAGTTTTTCATACCATTGAATGTGGTATCAAGGACAACTTCGTTATTTTACGTATCTCCCTGAGAAACTGTTCGATCTTTGTAAGAGGGAAAAATATCCTTGTCGTGTGTGTGAATGTAATTCAGACGATCTATGGGGATGTCGTAACTTTCGTGTTATGTCAAGGCCGATGCAGTATGTAACGTGTCGATATGTCTCACTGGTTCAACCACGGTATTTCGATCTTAGACACTTGTCTCTGGATTTCGCTGGAGGAAAATGCGCCACATTACCACGATATTGAGAATACCGGGTGATATTTGTCAGCGGTTAAATGTTCCGTGAAATTTCCTCATGAGCCCTGATCAGCTGATTCTCCGTTTCTTCACCAATGGTAATCGAGGCTGTGAAAACCGTTAACGTTCGACGACAGCGAACGTCAATTTAATATTCATTAGTGGTTCCTTGAAAACGTTCCACAGAATTTTTTCTTATACTTATAATATCGTATCGATCAAATCCAACAATGCGCGGTTCGTTCTTGAAACGATGATACGGAGATTGATGAAGACGAAGTAAACAGTAACATTCCAGTGAATATTCATCGAATTGATAGCTATTCGTTGTTTATGAAAGAAGGAAAATCTATATCGTGTGTTGTTTTCAAGTGTACGGTCGTTATTTATTCGTGTAGCATATGACGTTTGTGTTAAAGTACATTAAAAGATTTACATTATGGACGAAATCTGAAGGTAACATCAAAAATAACTTCGAAACACGCACAGTACTCGACAAGCTATAACGATGTTCTTTCTAGGAGATAAGTGGGTAATATAAAACTGATCGCTTTGCAACTTGTCGCAACGTTTCTAATCAAACGCTTATAATAGTTCCCACCATACAATCGAATGTTTCAATCAAGAACAATATGATGAAATAATATTGCAATGATCATGACCTTAGATACTGACCATCACGTGACTTCGTTTAGATCAATCAGAAGTCTGTCGTGACAAGAAGCTGCTACGTATTTTTGTTGAATGGAAAGCTGGTCGTTAAAACTACAGCGATCAGTTAAATCGCTTCTGAGAACGTTAAAGCAATTTGTTTAATTATATGTTTATGATACGTTCCCTTTTGGTCGATACAACGAACAAGCATTGGCGGAAGCATTCATATTTGCACATGGATCAAAAAGAGTTATGACAATGTGTTGTACAAATAACAATGATCATTTGATTTCTCTGAAATTAGCATCACCGGGGATAATGAGAATGTATTTATCGAATGTATCGCGTAGCTTCAGTGCATCGATTATTAATGCAGCATTATAATGTTTATCCATACAATGGCAATAACCACGAGATTGACTGTTATTTGACATCAATTAAAAAGGTGATAACTACTGAACGAAATATTTTTCAGCAGACTTGCTGCACTCGTTAAATTTTTAAAAATTATTGTTAAACATAGATGATAGAATTACTTAGAGGATACTTTTGAGATTGTTGTTGAAGTTGCTCACATTTGATAGTTACGCTAGATTCGTTAATAGATGTTGCACAGTTATGCAATATATGCGAAACGTTATTTCGCGCGTATTTTTAAACAATTTTCCTTACATTGATATTGCAATTACGTCGAGAATATACAGAAATATATTGAAATGTTGCAATGATTTTGATTGTAAGACATAGAGTATATTGTAAGAATACTGCACTTGTTAACTAGGGTCACTAGCCCTGAGAAATTTCTAAAATACGATTTTGTCGATCGATTTTAAACGAAAATTTGCATTTGCCAATTCAAGGGCAATTTCACGTTTCATCCAAACGTTCTGCGAAACGTTTAATAAAGCAAATTTCAAAGTGGATAGTTATTAATTTTCCACGCTTAATTGCCAATATTTAACTCTTAATTAATTAATCGTAAACATACATTATATAGAGCTTACATAGTTTACACGTTCCAGCGAAGTTAAGAGAAATTCAATTAACGAATTTCTCCAATTCGAAAGCATTCGGACAAACTTTTTCAGTCGGAGAACAATTTATTTGATCGTTTGCGCGAGAGAACGTTTTCGAGAGATAATTCCAACTTTTGTTAACGACCTGCAAAGGAAAAATGATGTTCCTAAGGATGTAACGCTCCGCCACCGAAGGTGGCAATCGTCGAGTTTGATACATCAAGCGTATCGATTAGAAATTATATTGATACCTCGAAGCGAGTACAAATTGCTTTCGAAGTGATTAAATTCATAACGTAAAGAAAATTCCTAATATAAATCGTTTTAAGGAACAGAAAGAAGCAAAAGGAGAAGAGAATTAAAAAATCAAAATCAATATTCATAATATAAATTATCGTAAGAAGCAGAGGAAAGCAAAAAGCAAAAAAGGATCAAAAATAAAGAATCAAATAATTACAATATTCGATTCTATATCGTGATTTTAATCTGCTAATCATGATGGAAAACGATTTCAAGTTGTGCGATCGGTTTGACTGTTTGAAAGTAATTCGCGACTTATTGAAATACGACGTTTGGACGCATCATATTCCCACGACGTAGTCCGCAATGTGATAGTGGCGATTTGAGGATGATGTTATCGGAGGGACATCATAGATCGATTCGTACGCTGGTTGTACGATCACGCGCAACAAAGTGAAGCTTCCACCAGGAAAGAAGGAACATCGGGCGAACGAGTCGGCGTTCCGTCAACTGTTCGCCCTGTTTCATCAGCGTAAGCCTCGGGATCCTCTTCGAGGCCAAAACGCTGCCTCGTCGGTTCCTTTACTCGAGATGGGCGCTAGAGCATGGGACTACGAGGCACTGCCGGAACTGCATACCTCGGCGGCCGTCACACCTACTTCCACGCCGCCAAATGCACAGCAGAAGACGCATCCGCCGAGGGTCTACTTCCAGGCAGAGAATTTGGCCTCCACCAGGAGACGGAGCAGCTCAAGGTTACTCGCTCCTCAATCCTCCTGCAGGAGACGCAGCAGAAGCATGAGTGCATGGGGTGATCTGTCGAGATCGTCGTTCAAACTCGATGAGAGGTAGGTTGTTAATATTTGAAGCACGAAGCAAACCAATTGAGAAGTTGAGTGAGACGATGTGAAACTTTTTTGGTCAACGAGCTTATAATCTAGACGCGTATCGCACGTGAAACACCCAAAATCACACATGGAATTTCTTATTAGCGCAAACATATAACAAACGAATGTAGATTTAAACGAGTATGAGAAATTATATAACAAATTTTTCTAACTGAGATAAATTATATAAATTTCCAGCCTTTAGCCAGGGTAAACCCTTAAAAAGATAGTACTTTCTCAGATTTCTCACATACTTAGTAAGTTATGTGACATTATGTCCAATAGGTTCTACTTTTATGTTTTCTGAGTAACGTCCTTCCTACAATCTTCCCAGGAAGTAGGAAGTTAGGCACGTCGTAAGCATTAAGTGCACAACTTTTCTTTTTGGTTTATTCCTTTTACGTATCCCGTGAATTATGATAAAAGGAAACTTGCGCATTTAAAATTCCTCTGTGCAAATGGAATGGAACAAGCTGCTCAAAGTGTACAGCTTTCCGGCTTTGCAAATTCACGCTCGGAGTAAACGCTTGAATGCATAGCCAAAACTGTTAAAAGTATCGTATGCCATGCAGAGAAAAATTTAAATATCGATATCTGATATTTTTATACTATTTCGCACTTTTAAAACTATTTCAAAACCGAAAAAGAAGCTAACGAATTTTTCACTTTCCAGTACGTGTTTTGTATATCTCCTATATTTTTATATTTATATCTTTTTATCTCTATTGTCTCGTCAGTTTCTTTTTAAAATACAGATTTAGTAATTGATTGTTCTATTATAAAATAATATACCTTGTGGCCCTGATAGACTATATTAGTATTAAAGTCGTTTATTAATATCAAAATCAATATCGATATAGTAGAAATAAGAAAAATATAAAACAAAAATACGTAAGCAATATTGCGATCGCCCTATGTAAATTACTGCTCTCTAGCAAAAATAAGCTATTTACTTAACCCACTTTCAACTTATCTAGATAAATTACGTATAAGATACAAATATTAGTATCGTTATGATCAACGACAATATATCAACATGTCGAGGGCATGACGAAGCAAGAAAAGAAAATTAAATAAGATGGGTATTTATACATATAGTATATACATCCTATATACATATACATACTATATAAAATATGAAATACAGTGGAATCTTGTTTATCCAAGTTAATTGTGATTTTTATACATTTATGGGAAATTTAATATATTATACATAGCATGCAAAAATATATAAAATATTTAAAGTACAATGTTTGTTGTAATACTTTGTAGAAACAAATCACCACTTTGCTTGAACTTTTTTTGGTGATATACAAAATACTTGAATTTTATACCGTGTATATTACATTATCATCTGGATTATTCGTTTCTCATTATAAAAATAGCGAAACGTGCATATGAATGAAAAATATAATAAACAGAGGATAATGAACGTTAGAACATTCTAACAACTTTTAGCAATATAGCATTTATTTAATAATATTATGCAAATGGCAACTACAACGTAATGCGATAACATAGATGAAACGTCAAATTGTAATATAGAAACTAATATATAAAAAAGTGAGAAGGAAGAAGAATTTACATAGTGACTAAAATGTCCCGCTTCAACAGCTTAGAATTGTAACACGCGTTTCATCCAATTTTGCTGAATTTAACTTACATGTTGCTGTATCTATGCAAACTGCGACATTTGCTTTTCATTTTCTCTATGTTTTTGAGTGGTCACAGATGAAACATATACCCTCAATCACATTGAAATATGTTTTATTTTTTATTCTTTTATGTTGGCGTGTGTTGTATCGTTGACATTTTGTTAAACTAAACCAAAACTGGCAATTTATTTATTACCAAGTACACAATAAACATTATTCTCCTTTCTATTTATTAGCTCTTCTGTCATATAAATTCGTATATACAAGATAGCCTATATCATTCGAACGAAAAAAATTAGATTTCATTAAATAAACCAGCCGATACCTCATCCTAAAACAGCTCCTTGTATACGTTTGCTAAGCTTCGATCTTTAATTATCAGTGATCGTTTCAGGGACTAACCAAACGTGTTTTACTGTCGACGCATCGAAAACCAATAGCGACCCTGGTTCGGTAATATCGAGAAATGTCAATTAGGGATTTCGAAGCTTCCATTAAACTGGAAAAAGATCGACACACATTTCATGTAATGTCACACGGACTTAATATCAGAATCTCTAAGGGAAATTTATTGTAACGGAAGTAGCTTGGGATTTCTTGGCATATAGGCATTTCTTGATATTATGAATTTATATCGTCGTTGTTATTATTTTCTAAACGTAGACTCTCATTCAAAAGTTTGGATCACTCTTCGCCGTTTGAGCGTACGTTTCTATGAGTAATAAGAACATTATGGCTTTCATTTTTAAATACAGGATATCCCGTGGCAATAATGATACGATCGGCAAGACAAATATAGAATAAAATTGTTTCATATGACAGTTTTTTTCCTTATATTACTGAATCACCTTGTATAATTAATACATAAGCGTAATGCGATGAAAAGATAATATTACGAATAAAATTACGAATAAAATATTTTTTATTGAAGAAAGTAATTTCTTTTGAAACTACGACGCGCTCAGAATGTTTGAGCAAGAGCATGTATTTTCCAAGATTTTTGTCAGTACAAGGATAAAATAATTTAAATTTGCATCACCTTCATTTTTAACGTAACGCTATTCAAGAGCCTTGCGCAACACGCTTTTCCTTTATTTGCCTTTTTAACGTTATATTCGTTGAACTAGCATCGCGAGCGAAGAAGATATATAAATTTACTTTCAAGGAATGTTGTGAAAGTTCTTGAATGCTTGAAAGCGCTGTGTGAGGTGTGTGTTGTGTTTACTTTAAAGCTACCAGCTAACGTTGGAATTTACCATACGTAGAATAAGAAAAGAAAAAATTTTGTACGTGGAAAGTTTGGAGTATGTATTAATGTTAAAGTGCGAAACCATTCGATAATAGGAAATTTTCAATATAATCTCATACGTATATAACGAAGAATAATATTTCTTTCAACAAAAATTATATAAGAATTTAAACAGACTTTGCACTCCTTTTGATATCCATAGTGTTTCTTTTCCATTTATGGATCATATCTCTACAGTCTGTAAATTGTTATTCTTTTTGAAATAGTAATATTGACACGACTAGTTATGGGATATCAAACATTTAAATTCATAAATTTAGTTTAGATGATCTTTTGATTTTGATATTTTATATAGATATTTTAATTTAAACCTACTATTTATTAAATTCTATCATTATTACACGAACCTTAAGAAAACACACCATTATATTACAAATTGAAACTAATCCAGAAACGCGGAATAAAAAATTTGACAAATATTCATTCTTGAAATGATTCTATATAGAAATGTTTAAAATGTATATTCAGCAACTACAGCTTTAATTTCGTCCGAAGAACAATTTTCCTTAGCCCAGGCCTGAATTTTACGTTACCTCTTAAAAGGCTTTGGCGAAGATCCGCCTGAAACGAAAGGATCAACTCTCTTATCCTTCCCGTATTTTTGTATGTCTGCAACGTGAGACGCTTTTAGAACTTTTAAGTTCGAGTATCACTGTTTCACGCAAAGCGTGTGTATTTCGAAAGTGCACTTTGTCATATTTTTTCAGAATGAAATATTAATGATACTTCTTTCCGAATGGCCTGGTTGCCCACTTTGTTCCTTGTCTTTTATACCAGCCAAACCGCTATAAAGTCGAGTACGGTGCCTGACAAAGTGATACTCATTTTTACGAAGTTCCTGTGACATAGCAACTTCCTTCACTAATCTTTACGTTCATGCATCGTCAATGGACGATTTATGGATAATTATGTTTTATAGGCGAGTCGAGGGAACGTTATAATTATAAATAAATGCTCCTATAAATATGCTTTAACATTATTTTCCTTTATGGAAGCTGTAATAAAATGTGGACGAAGAATATCTATGAAAATATATTGAAACACAATATGATTATCTGCCATAATTTTAGTTAAATATCCGCTGTTACGTAGTAGGTTATGTAGTATCTATTAAAAGTTATTGTTTCTATATCGTACAAGATTTCCATAATGCATTTACGTCGTGCATTAGAGAGGCTTTAGTTTACAAATTGCTTTATGGAGAAAATGTGAAATAGGACATCTCAGTTTTCCACGTTGGTTATTACCATAAATCCGTGCTTGTTAACGTACCTTATGATCCACGATTAACCGCGCTTTAGTCATTTTCTGGGAGTTTCAGTTGGCGGATTAAACATTTATTGTTAAAACACAAAGTAGTAAATTAAAGTAGTAATTGTATGTAATTGTAGGAAATAATTATTCGAAATATAATCGGCTATAGAAATCCACATACATTTATCGAATTTTGTGTATACGACATGAATAAAGCAACTGAAAGTGCACTTTGTCACAGAATCATTTATATTTGTTAACAAGGAACAGTACAACATGATTTTGAATGTACTTGTGTAGCATTTATATTTCAATAAAAGATAGAAGAATTATTTTTTTTTTTTATTTTATTTGGATGCACATTACGATCAATTCTCCCATTGAGAATTTTAAGTAAGTAAAGATAGAAGAATGTTGTGTTATTTACATAATTTACAAAAGGCTTTGAAAGAAAGCATATCAGATATTACAACATTTCTAATTTTATTAGAATATTGAGGATCGAATTAACGGTAACGTGAAACTTTCAATACTCTTCGTTTTTACTTTTATATTTCAATTTCTTCCTATTTCCTGCATGTTTTATATTCATACATGACATGGAGTTCAAGTGTATATTATATTCGTTAAATGAAAGGAATAAAATTAATTCGAGTGAATGAGACTGCTCAGTATGAATATTTGTGTCACACCATTTCTTCGCAAATGTGAGGGTATTCATGTATAAAGGTCATGTTTACTTTGACGCTAGCCTATTTCACCTGGATTGTCTGTATAGTGAGCGAATTCAACAGGAGAGTTGAATTTGCCTGTCGAGACAAATAGAAAACCGTGGATGTCCCAATTTGCCGCTGCATTCTGCAATGTGTTCCTTCCAACGTGCATAATAACTACACATTTTAAACTACCATTCTAATGGAAATCGCTAAAATATAAAGGAACGTAGCAAATTATACGTAAAATGTTTTTGAAAATGCACCATTACGACACTTACTCGGTACACCGTAACCAATTTTCCTATTTAGTACTTTATAGTATATTATAAATAAATTGCAAATTTAAATCTTATTCAAATTTATAAAAGGGATTATCGTAACGTTTAGAGATATAATAACTAACTCCGACTATATGAGATATTAAGATAAAAAACAATAACATAGGAGGAATGTTAGAAATTTTTCCGAAAAATTTAACCAAACAAGCAGAAATTTAGTCCATTTTATGGTAACGAAAATTTCATGTTAGTAACTGTAATCTGCGTCTACTAATCGTATCTGCGAAACGCTGAGAGTTGTAGGATACGCGTTGCATCATACATATACCTACTATTGATTATCATTACAAATCACTAGAGAAATGTAAATCCATGGTAGGGCTCATCTCAGAATACAGAATCAAGCTTGGGTCCACGTGGGTACATACGGGTAGAGAAATCGATGTCGTATCAATGACGAGTATGAAGCTCGTTCCATACGAAAGACATATAAATCAACAAGAATAATCTCGCAATGATATCTCGAGACCAGAGACATTAAACATATGTCAACGAATATCAAATTCGGATCATGAGGATTCGCAAGAACAGTTGGTCCAAACTTCTAGATCCCTGGAGATTAGTATAGCTCACGAAGGTATCCGAACATTTGTAGAAATTATAATTTTTATGTTATACGGAACATTTTGAAATTTTATCAGCGTTGTAACGATTATCATTATTATATCTTTGCAAAGCTTGAAAATTTACCTAGATTTCATTTTTTCAGATATATTTATAAATACATGAATTTGCATAAATATTTACAGTCTAGATATTATAATAGGAATAGTATTAGAAATAGTATTAAATTTTTTAATATTTATCAAACGTTATATGACCACTCTTTTGTCATCAGAAATAAAACCTTAAATTCTCAGTCTTTATCAGTCGTATGTCACTCTCGACATGCTACTGTAATTTTATCGTAAAAGTCATATACAAGTCACGTGGAACGTGATAAAACTTCGATTTGAAAATTACGGCACTAGTATTCGATAAAAGTTAATTAACGTTTTAACTGTCGCATAAAATGCTTCAATTCTTTCGTAGCTAGAAGAATATATTAGCAGCTGTGAGTTTGTTATGCAATGTTATGCGAGATTGAGTCCGTTATTCTTGCACGATACCTTTTACCTCGGTTAAGGACAAGGTCGGAAAAAGGCTAAAGGGTTGATCCTCACTATTACAAACTGAAAGAACGAGGACCACATTCTATTCCGGTGGTTCTTTCATGTTGATCCTCGATCTCGGGTCCGCCTACGGACTTTGTATTCCTTTTTATGCCTCATTCAGTAGATTTCAATGCGGTGCCATTACGATTAACGACTGCAGCCATTATTCTGGACGTTATTTCGCTGCCTCTCGTGCATCTTTAACAGCCATGTTGACATTGCCTCTTCTACAGTTGAAACGACAAAGTGGAAAAAGTGCTGTAGAGTCGTTCTGATGAATTTGTGATTTTTGTAAGAATTATTGCAGAGTGGGACCTGGATAATGAGAACCAACGATTATTAAAACATTCATTTCAATAGTTCGATGTCACAAAATTTGAGGATGATCGTTGCGTTTAGATGAAACACGTGTTATAACCCTAAGCTTGTGAAACAGGACATTATGCTACTAAATTTTTCATTACGTTTTATTTTTCTTCCTTTTCATTCTCTTTTGTTAGCTTTCATATTAGAATTTTTATACCTTATTCATGTTATTGCGTTGTATTGTGTTGTGCTATGGTTTTCATCCGCATAAAATTGTTGAATAAATGCTTTATTGGAGGAACGTATTAAAAATTGTCAGAATGTTGTAACGTCTTTTGTTCTTATTTAATATTAATAGTTGTAATGTAAATGGAAAACAAATAATTTTCTTATATAAAGTTAATAAATTTTCTCGTATGATTATTTAAACATTCAATTATGCGGACAGCGTTTGTCACGATTAGTTCTGATATAACCAAAATTTTACGATTCTACTAAAAATTCTACTATTTTACTACTATAATTAATATTCAAATTTTTTTATCACAATGTCGGCAATTTGTTTGTATATGGGAATAGTAAATTATTTAACGATAGCGATAAAGATAGCGATAGATAGATAGCGATAAATCTGTAAAACCTTTTTACAAAATTGATAGGATTCGTAAGTACATATTACACATATAATTTTGAGCGAATTGAGCGCGAGTTGGTTACCCACGATTGCAGTAGAATGAATCGTGCATTGGTGAGACGTGATGCCAGAGTCTTCCTATTTTGTTTAGAAATTATTTATAAAATAATTACTAACACATTGGTTACTAATGTATCGAGTGTAGTTTCATGAAAGTTATTAGTTAACTTGAGAAATATTTCTTTCCTAATTCGCTACATAATAGTATTCTTTGATTTATTATGCATTGTTTTAGACTTTTGTTTGTCGTTTGTAGAGTCTAATTTATTACTCAGATATTGTAGTTCTCAGTTTGTGCGTATTCTAACATTTGTAAAAATCGATGCAGCTTTTTTATGGAATAGTTGACCTGGAATGTTAGCGATTTGCTGCGTGCTACGTTATGCCTAAAGCCGATATCTCTTTCTTTCTCTCGGATTCAACCTAGTTATCATTGTGTGATGCATTACAGTTGGCTGAAAATCGACGATAATGGTTTTTGTTTTCTAAAGCTTTCTAGCTTTAATTTTTTTTATATTCAAGGCATTCAATGAAATGCAAAAATATTATCCTTTTTCACTTCGTTCTAGTTTGTTTTTATATTGTATTCTTCTTTTTTACTAAAAATAGAAATGAAATTTTCTTTAGTACATCGAGAGAAATGTTCTAATGATAGATTAAGTTCAACAATAAACATTGTATGGAATATTTGAGAAAGGACTGAAGCACAGTTTCATAATTTTTTAAAAAGTGTCAGAGATAATATGTCATATTATATTAAGTTTATAGCAACATGTATATGTATATTTATATGTGTATAGATTTATATATATACATAATATACATATATGTGTTATAATATTATGAAAATGATGTTAATTATATTGTTCGATATAATGAGATAATGTAATAATAAAACGATATAATGATTTGAAATAATGAAGCAACCATACATTTAAGTACTATTCATTGATATTTATGTAGTATTTAATTGTTTGTTTCAGGTAAGTGATAATTCGAAGGTTGTGACTCCTATATTAAGTAAGTAATTAAATTTTAGTCTATATAACGATAGTTTATCAAAAAGTTTAGAATGAATAATTTCACATAAAAATATAATCCGCATGGAAGGAACGAAGCAGTTAAATGAATATCCTTAAGCCTTAATTGTAATATCATGAAAATTGGTAGTCGTGTGAAAAAATGTCCGATGCATCTATTACATAATCCATAATAGATCGATATGTTAAATTTTTATCTGTGCACATATGAAACGAAGATGAAAAGCTTTTATATCCTTTCTTTCATTGAACTTTAATATTTTATTGAACTCAATTAGGATTTTGGTTTCGCGAATCGCACTAGAAAGGCAAACAAATCTTGTGAAAAAGCGAGTTGCTAGGTGTAAGTTATACCATATAGTTATACAGCTCATAGTTCATAAGTTTTTATTACCATGCCCTTTATTACGCGTACGCAGTAAGATTGTATCCTCGTATACCCCATTATTTGGATTTAAATTACCGAAACGCAAAATAACAGTTTCATTACAATACATTTATGTTTATAACCGCAATCTCTGTTTAGCGCCATTTGATTCTCAATGTAATGATATGGAAGGTGTACAAACCGGTTTTCTTTCAAAGCGTAGCTTTCCAAACACATATTTTTAAAGAAATATTTTCATCGCGATTCAAATCTACCAAACGTGTGAAGGTCCCTTTAACATTATTTTTGCTCTGAGTTATTTTCATACAGTGGGTAGTTATGCAGACTCAAATTTTTAAGAATACCAAAGGAAGCAAACCTATGCAGAGATCTCTCACAGATTTCTCATAGATATATACAAATTCGCAATCTACTTACTGTCTGTACTTATTTAAACATTTAATTTATCCAATCGGCAAGCTTAAAATTAAACAAATATTTCTTCCTGCGATTGATTTAATACGCGTGTAAAAATGCTTATAAATCTTGTTATTTGGAAAGTTATTCGCATTAAACGGAAATATCTTGTTTAAAAATTTTGTAGAACCCAACTATGTTGCGCCAAGTGGCCGGAAATTCACCTTCAACGAGCTTATATAAATACTTAATATATTCCAATTAATAAATATTTCGTAATTAACGCATTTCAAACAGAATTTACGATATACACGTATCTTTGATAATTTTGTTAGTAGTTTCGCAATATCTACTTGTTACCAATTTTGGTTTCCTAATGAGTAAATTAGATACGGGTAAGTACTGAATTATAGGGTAAACCAGCTTTCACGGTTGAACGAAGTTCTAGATTGAACGAACGAGTTCATAGTTCCTGTCAAAGATGAGTGACTGTTGGTGTCAAACAGTGATAGTAATGTCGTTTCACATGTACCGTTTGGGAATCGATAAACGAATCCAGTTACGCAACAGGCTCTCTCTTGTTTCATTTTGCCATCGTATACGTATAATGGATTTTTAGATTGGTTCAAAATTTTACTAATATAGTTAGAATTCTCAAATTGTTTTACTATAATTTTAATGAAATTTCACAAATTTTATATACGCAATAATTTTCCACAGTGAATGTTGAATTTCTTTCATGAATCTATGTATATTCTGGAAAGATTTCATATAAAATGCGAGGGCATATCCTGGGAAGCTTTCATGTAAAATATGGCTCTGACATTATTCGGCGTTAAATGCAGTCGAAAGCTTTGACGTTAGGCAAAGTACTCAAATACATATACGTATTTGAGTACAAGTTCTACCTAAATGCCAAGTCTTTACATAGAATTTTCATGATGTAAATATCCCAAAGAATTTACACAACATCAGCTATACCTTCCGCATTTTGTTGCCATAATATCGTTAGCTTTATAGCACTTGGTAAACTGTGATTCAGCCGTAGTAGATGTTTATACTTAGTCGATTGCTCTTCGATGAACGCACGTGTTCTTAAACAAGAGTTTTTCCACGCGGCACAAAGAAGCACGCGACCCAGAAAAACGTCCGGTATAAAAAGCCAGTGGAAGTGTATCGATCGTTGTGACAGAAAAGGCTAATTATCCAGTCTCATTTTTCAAAGATAATGTGAAGAAATTTGTTGCTTTTGCAATTTCTCATTCATCAACTATTCTCTGTCCATACAATGTATTCGTATAAGAAGGTGGCATTTTTTGAGACATCATTTGAGATGACATGGAAGTAAAGCAGATCTCACACGATGAAATTTGTCTCGAATAAGATCTCATGTGGTATCTACGTGGTACCTATTCATAACTGAAGATTATGCAGGAAAGATACAAGTCCAGTTTCGTTAATTTTCTGATTTTTCGTCGTTAGGGAACAATATACAGTTATTAAAAATTTAATCAGTTCTCGAATTTAGTATAGAGAAGATAAAAATATCTTTCAAAATTTTTTTTTCATATTCCACTGCGACAAAGTTATTGATTATGAATAGGTATTATGATATAGAGTTCGCCTCGCATGATACCTCGTCTCGAGATAAATCTCATTATGTAGAGTAGAGAATGTAGAGTTGAGAACGTAGAGTGTAGAATGTAGAGACTATTTTAAATGAGTAATGCGCTGGTTCACTGATCGTTATACAGTGCTATATTATTCTATTTGTAGATGCGAAACGTTCGGTCAATACGCATAGCTATTTTTATGATTGTGTCAAATCTATTAGAAATAATCAATCAGACTTACATTCCTTCAAGTGCTTTTTGAATGGTAACTAGTACTCCTAATATTATTCCTGATAGCAGTCGTTATTGTCGGTTGACGATATCAAGGATTGTATCTTTTATCAAACGGAAGCGATTTATCAACCGTTGGAAACGGAAGGTATTTCCAGTTTTCTAGTTTATTTTTTCGAATCGATTTTTGTATCTTGCAAGGGGAATGTTGTTTTATCTCTGTTGGTAAGGTAGATATCTATGAAGCTTTTTGAAATACAGACAACCTTCTTTCACTTTGCATTCGATTAATTCGGACCGTAAACGATCCTAATTTCAAACATTCTACCTTACCGGTAGTTTTCAAGCTCGTTGAAGGTGAATTTCCGGCCACTTGGCGCAACATAGTTGGGTTCTACAAAATTTTTAAACAAGATATTTCCGTTTAAAATATTTTTTTAAATTTAATAATTATGTGATATTATATTGCGTTATATTAACGGTCATTGATCTGCAATACTCGTTTAAGTTATATATTTTTCTTCTGGATTCGTCTAAAACTAACGTCATCTAAATGCCACTTAGAGTTTAATAAATTTGGGTTTAGCCTTAGGTTTCCAAATTTCAATCCACAATTTAAAATTTACAGTAAAGAACTTTTATGGTCGAATACAATTCAAATACAATTTGAAATGTTCAATGAAATTTCAAAGGTAAAATAATTTTATAGCAAATAAGTGTTAAAATCAATTTTTACAGTTTCATATTATACAATTTTAAACTTTATTCATCCCTCCGTTCTAGAAACGTATGGAAGATAAATAATAAATGATGGACCCAGTAATCAGGCTATTTCAAGTATATCTCAGTAGTGAGATTGTTATCAGCGACTGGCTCCCTTCTTGAGTATCGTGATGATGGTTCTTCACTCTGTATCTAGTTCCAAATTTCTTATCCTCCCATTTTAGCGAAAGTGGGGCTCTCAATGTACTTATCTTGGAGAGGGATTATGAAAGTCTTGAATGTTCACTTCAGTAAGATCCCGAGTAATAAGGATGAGATACGATGACATTGATCGTCCCACGATTTCATTTCGCTGAAAGCTAAAATATGTACGAAAATCGTTTTCGAAATTTTTGTTCCACTCGAATATAAATAATTAACTTTCGTTTAGTTTGACCAAAATCTAATAAAACGAAGTGTTTTTATATTTTACTGTGTAAATTCTCGTTTATAAGTCACTTTTATCTTTGACTCGGCAAATTTTTAGGAGAAAATTAAAATATATTTTTAAAACCGAAAACAATAATAAATTGTTGTTCTATGCGAAGTTCAATTTTTAAAACAAAGTTTTAATATAAATGCAAATTTTTAATTCAGAAAATGAAACCGACTTGCGTCAATATTTACGATCAATATTTTTATATTAATGAAACCGTCGTGTTAGTCAACGTTGTGGAAGGTTATGCACGAAATTTCTCACCCTCTGTGATAAAACATCTGCTATCCAACAATTAGGAATACACTCGATCAGAGTACAATATTATTGGAAAGTTTTAAAATTATTAGGAATGGTTCAATGTTTTTAACAAAATTTCATTTGATTCAATCGTGAATTATATTAGAATATAGAATAGAATGCAAAATATATATTTAATTGCTGATTAATTTTATTAATTAATTTTTTCAGTCTTACAGAAGAAAGGAAAGATTCTATTAAGACGATGTGATTGATTGGAGAACATATATTTTATTTGGATTAATTATGTACCATAGGATGAATTTATTATTATTTGTGTAGGTTGGTAGGAAAATTGTCGTTTCTAAGTTGTATTGGTTAAGGAATTTCCAAGTAATATTGCACCTCGTTTCCCGTGATTTACTGAGAACGATTTCAGTTTCAAATTATCTTCATTATATTCCCATCTTTAATTCCGAGGAAACGGAAAGCCAGCAAAGTAATAACAAGTGAAGCGAATTATTACAAATTGTAGAAACAAATGGAAACGAAATATTTCGGTTCGTAAAAGTATATCACAGGTAAACTGGTAAATTTAAAAAAATGAAATTACATTTAAAATATAATATTACTTTTATAATTTGACAATACGAATCATATTTGACATTTATATTACAATGCAAAAGGAAAAAATGAACCAAATAATTTTCTGTTCGTATGACACTCGCCTGTCGATTTCATTTTAATATTATTGCCACTTATTACACTGCCGTGACTTTTGACTCATTAATTGTATTTTAACCGATGTTCGACTTCTCTTCCCTTCGAATATCGTGAAGTAAATTTAAATCGTCTTATTGTAAAATATTTGATCGACTTTGTTTAACCATATACAAATTTCCAATATACATACGATATATCACATTTTCAGCATCATTACTTTCACGATGATCACTTTGCTACATTGTATTACCGAATAGTATCAGTATCGATAACTCAATTTATTTGAAAATAATTTCTTTTTCAATATTAATCCTGAATAAAGTTTAACACTTTTGAAACGAGACTTTTGCATCATGGTGAAAACCCTTATAGGATATAAACAGCTCACTGTAGAATTTCTACGCAATGGAATCCGTTATCTTTCAGCTACATAAGGAAAGAAACAAATAAAACTCTGTAAACGGAAATTGCAAACTTGTCGTCATTAGTGAATCGCTAAATCTACATAGGTATTCGTGAACATACATCCAATCTACTGTTCCTATGCAATGGAAATGACGGCGAGACAACTTTTTCATTCCGTACAAAGTGATCTTTTCGAGTGTGATGAAAACGCGGAATCGATCTCGTCAGTCGTAAGAATGCAGTATTCAGAATCGTCAAGCACCGTTTCTCCAAGCAGTTGTACCCGCCGGATATAACTAGGGAAATGAGAACCAAGATCCATGTTCTGTGTTGCCCTTTGTGGAGTCCTGTGAATGTTCGACGGCAAACAGAAGATTGGTTCTGTTCCTCGTGCTGGTTTCCTTTTAATGGATGCTTTTTACGGTGTATCATATAACTGGTTTCGTTATAGCAAATGCTTTATTCTATTTGTCTTCTACTTGTCTGCAAATTTTTTATATATTCGAAATATTATTCATGGTTCGTTGGTGGTACAAACGAAAGAAGAGAATCGAACAAAGAACTTGAAGAAACTGAAAAAAATTCTATTGTTTGAAAGTATACGCCTGCAGTATCTTATTTTGGAAGCTACAAGCCATGGATCCAGTTACTGTTGGGTCGTTTGTGATTAGATGTACACAGATTCGTCCATCTTCCATGTCCATTTACTTTACGTTTTCCTTCGGAGTTCCTTCGCTTTCAGCCAATGTATTGGAAATTTTATTAAGTATCATTGAAATGTCCAAAATGAAAATGATACTTCTATAGTTCTAAAATTTGACAGTAGAATTATCAGAATAGTTGAAGTGATTAATTCGTAGAAATTTTACGGATCTACGATAACGATGCACTTTTGTAAATTTGTCTGGGATTTTATTAATTTGAAAACACCGATACTGATTTTATCTGAATTCTTTCGCTACAAGTTTTACACTTTAGCCTCCTTTAGATAGTTCTAGTGTTAAATTTCTAATATACCACTTCCGTCTTCGAAATTTGTTAAAATTATGATTCGATTGAGGTGTTGCAAAAAAATTCTTGCAGAGGTAGAAAGCCGATTCTGTTCGTTACAATTTCTTTGAAGAGAAATCAAGTCGCAGCACTGTATTAATATTTCGTATTAATTAGTCTGAAACGAAATACGTGAAACGTATTTACGTGCTTTCACAATTGCTGCAATGAAGCAATTAAAACTTACTTCATTATTTGATTGAATTTAAGAGAGAAGATATTACGTTTAATTTAATTAATTTGTATGATTTCGCGGTTTCATGTAACAAAGAAAGCAATCATAACTGTTGCAAGCCATAAAAAATTTTCTCATAATTCCAGTTGAATTAACTAAAGTCGTAAAATAAACAGACTGCGCGTTCTTTCCAGTATTAATTCAGAATATACTAAACAATGCTTAATAAAAATATTTCACAAACAATTGGTTCAGATTCTTCTTTGATTTCGAAATCGACAATATCGCGTATGAAACTTTGGATATGTTATGGCGGACGAAGCAAGAGTTAAGTCTTCTTTTATAATAGTAAAAGGTGAGATTGATGATCCTTTGCTCTCTCAATCCTTATGAAAAAATGATCTTTGTAATTTTCTAGAATAATTCCTAACGTAAAATGTTGTTGTTAAATTATTGAAATATATTCACCCATCGTTCAAGCTGAGGTAGAGGTAGAACTTATGATTTGCATAAACGAGATAACGGAGTCAAAAGATGATCAATGATATTTTCCTCTTCAATTTTACTTTCACAAAGTGTTATAGTTACAGGATCAATGAGATTTTGTACCCTTGAGAATAGAAAAAACTTCAGAAGGTAATTTCAAAGTTCTGACAGGGGTCAAAGGGAATTACGAAAAATATCGAAATATTTTACCATTGTGAAAGAAATAAAAGAAAATGTATTTCGAATCTCTGCTTTTAGGCTTCTTTTAGCCACTAGATATCATAACACGAATTGTTTATATTTGACATATTTCTGTCCATTATGCGCATTCTGTGTGTTCTAGTGCGTTTAATTTTCCCATAAATGCCTAAACATTCGTTTTCTTACTTAAACAATACTCTTGTGTCGAAAGATACTTAAAGAAGGCAACGGAGTTGAAGGCGAATACGAATTATAAAAAAATCTTCAATTTCACATTTCTATGTTGTAAAATAACAATGCCTGTAATAATTTCGTAAGCAGAAAAGTACACGAAAGCGACCAAAGGATTACGCCATGTCGCATAATACACTTCGTGACCGTTAAAAACGTGTCCCTATTACACTTTTACATTCTAGTCTTTTTCATACGATCCCCATTTTTCCAGTAATTAACAGACGTCTCTTTAAGTCCAAACGTCAGCATTGTCCGCGTTGTCATTTCTCTCCCCCTTCGTTACACATTAAATCATTCCATCTTGCCAAGTTATCCCCTCCCATTACCTTTTACAACCGAAAGCAATAATTATTCTAAATGTCTGCCACTGAAACGCTATAACGTTATGGGGTAATTCCGCGACAAAGGTTCATGCATAGAGAACGGTTGTACTTTCAGCCTCAAAGCACATCAATGGAAATCGAATTGAAACAACTGGTGGAAGCACGTTTGGCGAATACAGGCCGAAAACCTGGGTTTAGCTCGTAATTATGGTACACTGGCTCACAAAAGTATTATGTATATATTGTACTGTGCAAAATATTTTGAAATGTCATTAGCACGGATTAACGTGTAATAAGATACGATTGTCACTGTCATATTGGTAAAACTGGAAATTACGTTGAAAATGTATGTATACAGAAGTCAGGAAATACTGGAACCTCTCAGAAGTCAAACTGATCCGATTCTGTTATTTTTATGAATTTGTTAATTTAGTTACATGAATACACGATTAATATTCGATCGTAAATGAACAAATGGCTCAGATCCATAGATTCATTCGCCGTAAGAAGATATCACAAATAATTCCAAAATCGAGATGGTTTTAAGAAACGAAATGTTCTGTACAACACGCATAATGTATTCATCAGAGTTCCCTAAAGGTGTTCGAGTATTTTCGTGAACCATACTCAATGCTTCTGTACGATCAACCAATTCAAAGATTGTATCAAGGGATCTCGTCATTCGAACGATATTATGAACTTTATCGAGCGATATAAAAACGCAGCCTAAAAAATCCAACGGGATAAAAACGCAAACGTTGACAAAGACCGAGGTGCATACACAACGAGGGAACATTGGTGTGAAAAGAAACGAAAGGCAGAAAGGGAAAACTGGGACAGAGACTGGCTTCGGTTATAGCACATTTTGTCTCGGAGATATATGGCTTCGGCTCGCAAATTGTGCTGCTTTATAACTGTTATACGCTCCAATGCATTGTGTTGACGAATTACGCTGCTATAAGAGAAGAAACGTTTCTGGTGTATACAATTTAATCAGACGAACGAGTTTGAAGGGAGAATTCCCTTGAAACAAGATTCTCGTATTTCTAAAATTCCTAAAACGGTTCATTGAAGTTATTTCAGTGTTTACTTAACACTAAGACTAACAACCTATGACATAGAGTTAAATATTGGATTGTCTGGTAAGTTCGTTCCTTTTCTTGCTGATACATATTTCGAAGGATGTTAATTGTTTAAGGGTATAGAAGTACACGTATGTAAACTTTTTCGTAAAAGATAATATTTATAGAAAAATGAAGTAAACAAGTTATTTCAAGTATGATGTATTCTCTTAAAAATATGTGAACGACAGAGAAAGAAATCTAATATCAATCATTTCGATTGTTTCGATAGACGAAAGCAATGTTTAACCATTGAATTTCTTGTGCAATATTTTTCACGAATTTTTTAGGAACATGTTATTTTAGTATACATAATTCGTTCTCAGAGAATGTTTCCATTTTTCGCTTCTTCGAACAGATCCAGAGGAAACAAATAAGAAATCATAAAATCTGATCGCGTATGTACGTATATAATTGTCCATGCCCTTCCTTTGGTACCAAATTGTTTCGATAATAAGATTATTCGAGATCGAACAGTTCTAGGAAGAGGAACTCGTTAGGATCTCGTTGTTTCGATATCTCGGTTTTTGCAGTGTATTTCTGTGAATTATTATAAAATTTCAATATCTTAGTCACAATTTCAAACACGTATACTGTACGAATTAAAATAAAATTAATGAAAATACAATTTTGCGAGCATAAACGAATGTACATTTTTATCAACAAAGTAAAGATTATTCAAACAAAATGTAAATGTCGAAAGTAAGCCTTCTGCCAACTATACTTATACTTGATAAAGCATACCGCATTGGCAATTAATTACGCATAGAATATTTTTTAATCCTCTGAAACAACATTTCGAACTAAAAATTTCTCTCAAAGGAAGATACCATAGGAAGATAATATACCATAAATAAAAAATGTATGTTCTTTTATACATATTTTTCTATCGAGGCAAGATAAAACTTGGAAACAGAAGATAAGTTACTCGTAATTACCAATTATCTTTCTGGTTTCTTCTTTTTAAATGTGAATTCGATGCGAAAATGAATATGTGTATTTCCGATATGATTTCGAAAAGCTCCACCTGTGGACTTGCGGACGAGGAATACGAAGGAAATGACAGCTACGTATGTCAACACGTTGATCTATAAATATGCATTACCTCGTTATTCTAAAAAGGAATACGCTTGACAGACAAGTTTCATGCTTATTAATTCTGTTTGTACTTTGAAATTGAATTTTGTCTGCCATGATATGTAATTCTTTTGTGGAAATATTTTTATATGTATGTATTAAACATTGTTCATGAAAAATCCTTTTTCATAGAATATCTCGAAATTCTAGAGTGTTTAAATGATAAAATTTACAATGCAATTGTAAAATCGGAGTTACAAGTTGTTGATTAAGGTACGTAAAAACACCGAAAAAAGGCTGGGGCAGATAAGGTTATTGAAATGAAAAAAAGATCATTATTTTGTTCTTTTTATTTGCCGGTAGATCAGAATTTATTTTCGTATTTTAGCAGTCTGTGATCATTTTCAGGCCACATGTGGCTTTCAGTAACAATGCAGCTCAAATTTTTTCTTCATTTTTTCACCATCCTAATAATGTTACTCTGCTGAATGTCTTTGTAATTACGAAAAGCTTGCACGCGGTATTGTTTTGGATTTATTATTTTACCACTGAAAATTCGAGGCTCTGAATATTATTAAAAAATATCAAATGTTGAATATAAAGCTTAAAATGTGACAATAGAATTAAAAGATGCGTTGAGAGAAGATAAAAGTAAAAAATTTTAAAATTTTAGAAAAATTAAATATGATAGAAATCTGCTTTTTCTATAAATATTCCGACAATCTTTTCGAATATTTGGCCAAAAATGTTCAAAAGACACCAGAAGTTTGGTTGTCAATAAAACCTCAACAGAATAACGAATGCTAGGGAAATAGCGCAAATCTTCACGAAAACTCGATACAGATATCGAATTTGTTTCGTAAAATACAAAAGCTATACAAAACATGATTTTTTTCTAGATTTCTAAAATTCTCGCAATTTTATTTTCCAAGCACATAAATATTCCGTATGTTTGACAGATCAAATAAATCCGATATAAATATGTGAAATAAAATATAATACACACGAATGCATTCGATCAGATATTAAAATATACTTTTCAGCTTCGAATAGAATTCAAAGACTCTTTGTATCCAGACAGAATTCTCTGCATTTTTCACAATAGCAGCAAACGGATGGATCGTTTTCAAAGACAAATCCGATAAAATCTTTATACCACGTTGCTTCAATACATAAGGAATTACGTATTGTACCGGAAAAAGTTAGTGTTGTTTGCCTAATTTAAATAGTACCTGACAAATCAATCATGTATCTTAATTAACATTGTCGATATTAATAATAACTTATTTCGCTTTAATGAATCTTGTTTGCTAAATAATTTTTTCAGATAATTTCATTTGTTAAATTCTATTGTTAAAACTCGTACATTTGCATTTTCTTTCAATTGATCCTTTCTCTGAAGAATTTTTGAAGATAATTATATTTGTTCAATTAATGATTCCAAACTTTTGATCAGCACTGTGTCTAGAATCGAAGATAATAATTTTGCGACGTCCAAAAAGGAAAAATGAAAGCGAGGCAAGATCACGTTGTTAGAAAGTGTTGCGGAAAGTTTCCCAAGGGAAGAAGAACGAAGAGCGATTGAGAAAGTAACTTCTGCTAATTTGGGGCCAGTGAACAACTACAAAGACGAAAACTTATTGTACATCGAACATACCAAGTAGCCGCAGGAAGTAACGAAATGAATAGAAACAGACCTCGTTGCTAGATTTACTGCGTTAACGTCGTTGAAGATAATTATGCGAATAAGTCGAGTCATTTTCTATAGCCATTTTCCATGGTCGTAATATTTATATAATTACGCTTTTACATCTTGATAATATTCAACATTTACTCCTGATATATATTTGTGAAATTGGCGTGAGATAGGTCAAGAATACTAGGTGTTTCAGTGTTTCAGAAAATAAAATGAGAATTAAAGGGAAGTAAAAAGAAAAAGGGAACAAACAAATAAAACAACGGAGGAATACTGATTTTTAAGAATAAAACGACTTATTGACGATCGTAAAAATGTTTAATAAAAAGAAAATGTTCTCAAACGTTCATTAATTGCATTCATAAATTATAAATCAACGCATCGTTTATTTCATATTTCCATTATTGATGCATCACATATATCTTTTGATTTTTTTTTTTGTTTTTTTATATTTTTATTACGTCCAGGTTCAACTTATAATTCTTTGAAACAGTTGAATACGAAGTAATAAAACTGTTTCTAATTCAGCTTAGACGTTGCATCGCATTTGGAATTCTCGAGTTAACAAATTGAGGAAAATTCGTGTCCCTTTCATATTTCTAGAAACATGCATATCGTATAGACGTCATATGAAATCTTGTTGACGAACTCTTTTCTAATTCGAGTAAAATCTAGCCGTGAAATTATAGAAACTGGTAAAAACTCATACATATATAATACGATAATAAAAGTTTACAGGCGCGCGAAAGTGAGAAGCTACGAAATGAACTTTAAGGGGAATTCGATTCACTCTTTGACTGAGTTTTCAAAGCCGATCGAGACTCAGCCTGTTAAAGAGAGGAGTTCGTAATTCTTCTCAATTGGTACAAAAGAAAATTGATCAACGTGGAACCTATCGTAGAACGAAAGAGTGTAAAACAAAAATAGAAACTGATGGAAATTGTTCTTCCTATTTTATATTAATATTTATAAAATAGTTCGAAATACTTTTCCTTATAAAATTCGATTATTCAAACAGCGTGTATCACGATTAATTAGATTAATTAGATAAACGAAGTTTTACTAATAATCTACTGTTAACACGTTTCTTTTCTCTTAAATGCAACTAATATATTTCTAGATAGATTCTTTTATTTACATTAATATTATATCAAGGCATTTCTCTCTACATCGCTTACGTTCTGAACACTTTTAAATGTAAAGTTATATTATATTTTACACTAAAAGGAACGATGTCAGAAATTATGTACGTTGTATAAACTTATTCTACTTCAATCGATAAACGCTATGAATACTTCAAATAGTAGACCCTCTGTCTAACTATTATATGTCTGTATATGTGTATGCATGAATACGCGAGTGAAAATGATAAATCCGAGATGGAGAATATAAATACAAGAGTACGAATCAAACGAAACGAGTAACAAAAATGAAGCAACTGTGCTGTGTACGTATATAC
This sequence comes from Bombus soroeensis, assembly GCA_014737365.1. NCBI lineage: Eukaryota > Metazoa > Arthropoda > Insecta > Hymenoptera > Apidae > Bombus > Bombus soroeensis. The sequence continues at coordinate 104,253 of JACXIL010000238.1, forward strand.
ATACACATTTACATACGTTGCACGAGTGCTTGAAGCGGAAAAAGAGGACGAGTAGGGATTAAAAAATTAATAAAAAGGAAGAAAATTCAAAGGAAAGTCGACGTTTCTGTTGTTGGATTAGCGAGACGATGTCAAAATGCCTTCTGAAGCGAAGAGATACGTTGGCGCAAATTTTTGTGAAACTATAATTGAAATAGAAATGAAAAACGGAATTGAGCAAGCATGTCATCAAATTTACTTTGTAATACTTACAAATACATTAAATGTATCACTGCATATCATACAATGTTATAGTGTATAACATTAATAATTTATAAAAATATTAATTAGCAAGATACGATACGATGCAACTAATTTAACGGAAATTACAAAAATTTTTATTAAAAATTTAAGATATAATTGAATACCATACAGTTAATTAATTATTTATATAACTTATTTTTCAGTGTTCGTTGAATTACGAGTATTATTATTAATATAATTATTAATTATGCTAAAGACAATTTTAATGGATCTGTTAGGAAATACGTATTATTCTCATAAACTACGATTTATGTGCGTTAAATATTATAGCCGTGATACAATTTCCATTTATATTGATGTACCAAAGGTTACGTCAAAATGCACTTATTTCTGCATATTTTAACATTCATTATGAACGGTGGCAATCAAGCATACTGAACAATCGATTTTTCTCCAACCATAAGGAAAATAGCATGTACATCGCCTCGTAATTACATAAAAACTTCGTTTCTGTTGTATTAAAAATACGAGAATAATACTAATAAGTAACATACAAAATCACATTTTTTGTCTTCGTATCATACAAACGAACAATATAACATATGAAATTTGAATTGTTTATTTAGAAGTTTGCCAGTGTTATATTAAAATTCAATACATAACAGATTGAGATGTTAACAGATGTCAAACATTTTTATTAAAAAAATCTTCTCTGTCATATTTATAAGTTGACAACCAAACAATCTGAGGATAATGAACAATATAAATAAAGAAATAGCTCCATAGTGTTTGACGCTTACAGATGCCAATTAGAAATAAATTTTATTACGTCGTAGTATTCTACGATATCTCTAACAAAGAATAAAATCATCCTGTGTCTCTTATTCGTAATTCTCTAACTAAATTACATTCTGTCAAAGATAAGCAAGTATCCATATATTTTTCAACGCTTGCGTATATAACGAAAATAACAGAGCACTGTGATGAAAATTCAGAACAAAAGAGTAATACGTGGAACTTGTTTGGAAGATGAAAAACCTCGTACAGCTCCAGAAAGACTATAACAGAAGCCGTTTCAGAGTTGAAATGAAACCTGCTCGAAATGATCGCGAAAATGAAAGGTGACACATTGTGCAACGTTTGGCAAACTTTTAACAAATACGAATTAAGGTACAAAAAGAGAAAAGTCGGGAAGGAAAGGAAAGGAAGCAAGTGGCATGTAAGTAGATATGCGAGGTGAAGCAAGAATAACAGATCGTGGCGGGTGATTGTTTTGAGGCGTCTGCGCCTGGTGGTGCGAGAGAGGATCACCGAGCGACCAGCAGGAGGCGTCTAAGCCCTCGGGATGCCAGTCGATTCCGAGCCGCCGCGCGGTTGAGATGCGAGCCATCGTGCTCCTAAAACCTCCGTATCACCGTAACCTCGTGCACTTCTTATCTCTCCTCGATCGTCCATTTTATCCTCGAGCTTTCCATTCGCCTCCTGAATCATCCTTATCCTCTCATTTCCTCCGTGTTTCCCGATAACGCGCTCGCAATCGGGTAAAAATTACCGCGTAACATAAAAAAAAAAAAATAATCGCACACGTGAATCGACGTTTCTTCTTGGAGCGTTTATTTTCACGGTGTAACTTTCCTAAGAGGAGTTTCTGGAGGGTCTCCTCGGTGTTTCGGTGGTTCTGAAACAAGATTACAAGAAGATTCATACAATTGAGAAGGAAAAGATCAAACTAATGGCCGTGAACTCGTCAGATCAGGCGTTCTCCATGTTTTCCGGAGGTATCTTCGGATTTGGTCGTCGCTGGCTTCAAGGTATCCCGAGGGATTAGAATAACGAGAAAAGTAACCAGCATCCGAGAACAAACAAGAATATCTTCCGGGATCAGTCGGTGCACGGTCGCTCGTTACACCGTTGTTGAATTAGGATCGGTGACGACAAACGGAATAATTTCCCTGACGCGAAGTATCTTCGAGAACGTGACACGGGACATCTACGAAAATTCGAATCGCCGTGAAACGCGGGAAAGTTCGCAGCAACGAGAGGAAAAAGAAAGGAGAACTCGTGATCAGTATTTCCAGTTTGTTGCATGTGCGAACTTGGCGCCACCTATCCCGCGCTATACTTATAACGTGTATGACGTATCTAGGTACAGCATCGTATATATTAGCCGTGTCTTTGAAGACATCCTCGGAAGGGTTCAATCGCTGTTCTTTTCAAGGGACGACATTTCAATCTGGATCGTAGCGTTAATATTAGTATTATCGTAGCGATAAATTTTCAAATGGCCATACAAACGCTGGTCACGACGATACGAGCTCCACTGGCATCGCTCTAATTCATTTATTCTGATTAGAGTTTTTTAATTGACTACATTGGGACGCGCCAAGGTGATACAAAGAGACGGACAGCCCCCTAGGAAATGAAATCGAGCATCGATGCGATCCGACACTCGCCTAGAATGTAACACGCCTATACACATCAGAGAATAACGAGAAAAACACGTGCATACGTGTATACATACGCATACGATCTATACAAGTATAATTTTGTATTTATCTATATTTAGAATATAGTTGTTAATTATAATTAAAATTAAGATAAAGAGGGTGAACACGAGTGATCCCCTTGAAAATGCTTATGGTAGCAAAGCTTTAATCGAAAGTAGTCAAATCCTTTTGGAAAGGGTGGTAGAGAGAGACTCGAATTCATCGAGAAATCAATTAATCTGGCGCGCGTATCACGATCGATTTTATGCCAGTGAAACAGGGCAAAACGCCAGTTTTGTCCCCTGACGACGATTCAATCCCGCTCTGACATTACGACGTCATTGGCTCACTATAGTGCCCAATTACGAATGCATCTGTCCAAGACGAAGTCACTTTTATAGCAGTTTCATGGTAATTGGTTTAATCTGTTTGGTTTCTCATAGTAAACAAAGACGATTCGTGATATTCTGCCTGGAAACATTTCAATTTCATTTGCAAAGATTACATATATTATTCCTCAGACACTTTTGTCAATAGCAGACAGAATACTCGAATTAGTTAAATATGTTTCATGTACTTTTTTTTCAATGAAAATTTCATTTCGTTGTATTGCATTTCTGGCGTTAGCATATGGAACGTTAAATTTACAGGTATTCTCGTAAATATTAGATGAGTTTTTATATCACGTTTCATGAACATACGATAATTCCTTGGAAAAATGTTGTCGGAAATACCTTCAGCTGAAAGGCGTTCCCAAGGATATTATTCCTTTAGCTATTAATACGTTCTTGCATTAACGTACCGGAAATTCGAACAGCAAACTTAATGAGAATAGCACGAGAAATTTTTACGGAAATTCGACCCAGTCTTCGGCAAATATTCCGCCCGATGATACTCGCATGCGCAAACCAATCATGCTTCGGCTCTGCTCCGCACAAAAAATGCATTAATACACATATAAATTAAATTCTTAAAAAATTGCGATGAAATTTGTAAATCGGATTGACATTTGTAAATTACGTTGACCACGTGTTTGTTTATCTAGGAAAGCTTGCGACGGGCTTTTATTCATAATCTTTCTCTATCTATCTATCTATCTATCTATCTATCTATCTATCTCTTATCCATTATAGCACTGTGTACATTATTTTCTTCGTGCAGATTCAATTTGCTTCAATAAAAAAAAAAAAAAAAAAATATATATTTCATAATCGTAAAAAGAAGAAAAAGTGGACAAGAAGGTTTTAAATAATCTGTTAAATGGATTAATGCTTTTTATATAGGAAATAAGATCATTCTGCGATAAAAATTTAGAGAATTTGCAAGTGTTGTATCGTCGTTGTCCTGTCGTCCAATTTTCGAAAGGGAAGAATAGACGCTAGATAGACAAGCGATCGATAGATTTTTCTGCTATCAACTTCCAGAATCGGATTATGAATTTGATTTTGTTTGGACTGTCCGGGGAAATCAGACACGGTCCCTTAAGCAATTCAGGGATGCATGTGTTCGCGAAACGAAAAACACGAGACATCAACCCTACGCACGAACGATAATTAACGATACAGTTCATACGTAAACACGATTTACATAAACTTCGTCATAAGCTGACAAATTGAAAATTTTCGAGCTGATAAATTCAAATATATGATTTCGTTTACAAAACCAATTGTAAATTGTTCTAGCAATTTTTCCCGTATCTATCAGTATATTGTTTGCTCTATCGTTTGGCGTAGTTATTGTAAATATGCGAAAAATATTCTGTTCTTTCGTATTCGAATCGATCTTTAATCGCGCGGAATTTTTGCCGAAACGTGACAAGGGTGTTTTTTTCAATTTTGTACTGATACGTCAAACGATGAACTGTTGAAACGAACAGGCATCCATTGAGATTTTCTTTTTTACATTCCAAATAACACGTGATTCGCAATTTGACCTGTATAGATTTTCTTGTCGTACTAATCTCCTCTCATGGATGAACTGCGATTTTTCTCGACAGTGTAATACTTTAATGTAGTATTTTTTTGCAAGTTTGTAATTTTTATTCGATTGGTCGTTATTAGAATAAATCTAGCTTTTGCATTTCCCCAGATATGAAATTTTGTGTTAAATAAGATGCTTTTTGTTTAATTTGTAGTCCAATTTACAAATATTTTATTCGAGTTTTATTTCGCATTCTTGTTAGCATTCGTATGTGCATAACGAACTCAACAGGTGGAACGAAGTACACGAAAGTTGTGATCGAAAAGCTCTCTGAATGAATTTGCTATTCTCAATTAGAATTATATCTGAATTAAACTATATCTGTTCTCAGAAAATTACAAAGTGAATTTAAAGCTATTTCCAACGATTTAGGAAAGATATTTTCTATTTGAAACTCGTGTTCCTGTTTACGCTAGTGTAGACGTGTTATTTACAGTGCGTGTCACTGTGAGAAATAACGTAATTTCGGTGATACATTTTATAATATGCAGATTTAAAAAATGTTGTAGTAGGTCGGGAAAATATTCTTGAAAGAACGCGCATAAGACAGAATTACGATTGCAACACGAATCTCGTTGGCAAAAGTTACTTACGTCACTTTCTACTGCATCTACAGTGTCTCATTCGCGATTTCTACAGGATAAAACGCTTTCTCAGAAAATGCAGTTTTTTTTGTGACGATCAAAGGCATTGAAATCTTCTATTTGTGCTCATATCATCGAATGGGTGACGTGGAATTAAGGGAAAAGAGTAGCAAACTGACTTTTTTAAATTAAAAATATCTCGAAACGAAAGTCTGCACAGTACTCCCACTTACTTTTTGAAATCAGAATCTGATAAGAAAAAGGTGAAATACAAAGATGATACTCGCTTCTTCTTTTACGTTATAAAAAGTTTTTTCCTCGATTTAAACTTGAAATTGAGAATTAAATTCCCTTTTAAATTTCGGAGAAAAATTTTTTTATTAAAAAAGAAAAGAATATGTAACTGGTTTATAACTGTTGTTTTCTAACATTAAGCAAAATGTGAAAAAATTTTGTTAACGCGCATGATCTCTTGTTTCATTTTTACATTAAACATTTCCTTGAAACGTAAAAATTTTAGGATCACAGTAGAGTTAGATACATTTATTAAATAAAGTTCAAATTTATCATATGGAGAAGAAGTTTCAAATTCTCTGGAAAATTCTCTTTCATTTGACATTTCATTAGCGAGAATGAATGTTCCGTGAACAATCTCTAGCATACATCCTTGTTATTTCTTCGAACGACAATAATTCTGATGCAAGGCAGATCAATCATACGATTTATCAGCGTCCAATTCGTGAGTATCGTGGAACAGATGAAAATTGACACGCGAGGACATACGATCTCTGGTTTCTCCTTTCTAGTTGAAAAACGCGTATCCCACGTGATTCGACTCTGGTGAAATGGATTTTACCACGGATCGTTACTACGGCTAGCAACAAATTGAACTCGCATCGTTGCCGGGGTTAATTAAAGCCTCTGTTCGTAATTAATCAGACTTACTGGGTGGCGATTCGTCTCCTTTCTTGTAAACACATCACCCTTCGAAAATCCTCAAACTCGCGTTGGTTCTTCTCAATAAACAACATTAAAGGCAAAAACGGCTGTGAAAAAAGTACGTCAAACGTGTCTTTCTCTTCTACACTCTTTTCTGTTATCTGAATATTAAATTCCTAGTCTATATCGATCTTATGTATCACGTTCGTCGTGAAGATAGTTTTTGTTGTTATTTCTGTATTTAGAGGTAGGATTACGATAGCAATTATTTTATTCTTTGGATAAATCTATCACACAGTTCTGAGCCGAAAAACCTTTATTTAGCTTTTCAGTACTTAAACTCGCCCCGCTCGACATTTTTATATTCTTTTGATAACTGTATTATCACGTGAGCGGTTATTATATATTTGATAAAGCGTCTTTATGATATTCAGCACCGAATCATCGATCGTGCACCNTTTTTTTTTGTCAATTTTTAGGTTGTCTTCTGCGCTCCTCAATATTATTACCATTAATAATATTTTCAATAAAATAATAACTAATTATTGAATCTGGGTCCATAACCTGTTGTTATTTCTGTTGCTATTTAGAGGTGGGTTCACAATAGCAATTATTTTATTCTTTGGATAAATCTATCACACCGTTCTGAGCCGAAAAATCTTTATTGCACTTTCTTACGTGGACTAGGAATAAGAACAAAAGAATATCTTACACCTATAGATTGAATCTATTATAGAACTATCTTCTAGTTACTATTTATTGTAACTAGCGCATCTGCATATGGATGACGAGCGCGAACTCACGTTGTCATTTTCAACAGTTTTATTCTTGGAATAAATTACCTCTTCCTCATTTTACAGACAGAGATTTGTGTAGGATGTCGGAGAAAATGTCAGAAAGTTTGAGGGTGCGTAATACGTACGTTGATCGTGTGATCACATGTAAGAGAATAACTCGTAAATATTCGTTAACTTGCGTGATACGATGAAGAGCTGTTTCGTGATTCGTGAGTATACAGCGACTCGTGAAAGTGTTTAAGCATGCAATCAATTATAGAGATATTTTATGAATGTAGTATGTATGTTATATAAAGCATTTTGGAATTACATTAGCATCGTAATGAGATATGTCAATCATAGTCAATTTGGTGAAATTTGAGACAAATCTGAAAAAGTATATAGAAGTTAGAAGACATTTATTGCAAACACATGAACTTGGTAGGGATCGTTAAATTATTTAAATAATCAATTAGCACTAATTACGTGTTTGAAACCACTGTTCATGCCACAAACTACTTTTTTTACTAAGCATATATTTGTAATAAATGGTTTTCGATTTTTATATACATTTTCAAATTTGTTTCAAATTCTACCGATATAACCATGATAATCGCGTCTCATTACGTCGTTAACAAAGTTTCAACGAGTTTCATATAATACGCGTAATTTGTTCGTAAAAAGTTTCATGTTCGATAATAATAAATAATAACGAAACGTTCGTTTGCATTTGTTTGTTCTTACTGACTTCTAAAATAAGAATTATGTATCAGCGTAAAATTTCATCAGCAACGGTATTACTTTTCTTTGATGATAGTTTCTAAGAGTCAAAGAACGCCTAATTTTCTACCCGTCAGACAATTCAACCCTCTCGACAAATTAAATAAATGGTTACATCCAAACTTTAGGCCTATTTGCCACTGTAACATGATTTTCATACATCTATTTGTAGCAAACAGCCCCTTTGTCTTTCCCCTTATGAAAATATGTTCCATTCGTTTATTTGACATAATAGGGCTCACCCCTCAATGACCCTACCCGGCCAATACTCGTAACCAGTACTTTTACTACGAATAGCGGGCGTGTCATCGTGAAACAGACAGACTTTCCCAGCCTATTTCGAGAAACTGTTCTAAACAGAAAATGTGACGTAATTTAGAAGTAATTTCGTTCTATTTATGAAATATATTATAGAACGTTTATGGATATACCTTACTAATAATTAGACTGTACATTTCTTTTACGTTTTATATTTGTTTGTCAATCTTAGACTAACGTTAATCGTACAGATGTTATCGAGATGACCATGTGTGTCTATAAAAATAAATAGCTGTTAGATTACGTTCACTACATTTACTAAATGTCGGTCATTATTAGCCTGTTGAGTCGTTCATAGTTTCTTTTTGCTTTGTAACTCATGAAAGCTATTTCCGTGATTAGAATTGACTTAGGGAAGCATAGTTAACATCAATAATAGCAATGTTTTACGCAAGAATGCCTTATCGTTAGAAGCAACAAGCATTTCAAACATGAGCTGATTTAATCAAAACGAGGATTTCAGTTCCGAATACGGTACGTATTCGGTAACACGAATTAAATAATTCCCTTTGTATCGCGATAACGGAATAATGGTAATTTGAAGTTAATGACGTTTATTGGCTCTATGTACACCAAGATTTGTTTGTTTAATCGTGCTGAAATGGTAAATGGTAAACAGTGGCGGGTGTATAACTAGACACAGTGCGCAACCTTTGTTTTAAATTTAATTAATTTAGTGTGTAATCAGTACTCGAAATGAAAATTTGGAAACTGTTGCATACCTGCAATGCTTAAAAGCATGAGAAATGTATTTTTAAGTATTCTTCTGGAAAATTTTTCTTTTCTTTTTTATTTACTTTCTCTACTGGAAATTTGCAATCAATTCTCTTAGAGACCTCGGAAGAGAACGTTTTTTTTTACTGAAATAAGCAATCACGTCGGTGGCTGTAACACGATTATTTCATTAACGACGAACCGAGACACGACAGGTGTTCCACGAGGAACGAATTTCTAGAATTGAAGTAATCAACAATCACGCGAAATTAAGCGGATCTTTTAAATTCAGTTGCGGCGGAAGTTCGACTCCGATATCGAATGACTGCGTAATTACAGTCGAGTTCAAGTTAATTAACGCTGCTGCATATGAAGGTGGCCGTGACGTATTTACGTTTTGAGAGGTTCGTAACGAACGAACGAAATTCCGTGTGTTTCTACGAGGAAAAAATTGAAAACCATGTACAACCATCGATGCGGTTTCCGCGTGGGAATTTTTATCTGAATGTAAAAACGTAATTTTTAGAGGACGGTCGCTCGGAAAAACGGAATGGGAAAATTGCTTAGGGAACCTTTGAATATTTTAAAAGAAAAATGAATCGCTATCATCTTTTATATTTCGAAATAAAATGGCGAAAATCTGGATTATTTCTTCGAATTTATCCTCCTTCTGAACTCGTTAATGAACAATTTCATAGGATGAGATGTAATGTTGTATATTAATTTTTTACTAGATATCTATTTGCATTAAACGATTTTAATATCTACGTACATTTTCAGATTCGTTTCAAATTTTAACGATATAATCATTGCGCTGATGAAATTTCAAAATGTTTTATATTGTATAATATAATAATAAAATAAATTTACACGTATAAAAGCATTCTACGATAAGTGTTTAAACAGTCTCGTACATTATATAACTTTAACAGAAACTTACATAGTTGTCATATTTTCAATACTTATATTTGAAATAACGTAGCGAGCATTCCATCTCTGCATTACATAAACAGCCAGCAAAATTTTAATAATATAAATTTCAATAATTAAAACAAGACACTTTGAACTTTAACATCAACTATAAATATTGAATGAAATTCATCTCCTTTAAAAAAGGAAGAAAACGTTCATCGAGTTCTATCGCTTTCTTTCCGACCAGATATTATCCAGTTCATATTTAAAAAAAGAGATATCTGAAAGAACTGTAATTAATACTATGCGATTATATAACAGTGTTTGTTCGTTGTACTATTTTCACTTGCTATACCCTTACATCCAGCATTAGCTGTAAAATTGAAATTTTTTAAAACATCCCTTTTGGAATATAAAATGAAAAATCTGGCTGGCCAGAAACTTTTTCACGCTCGTATACGCCAACAAGAAAAAAGGAAAAGAATTTTTTTCTTTCGAATTCTTTCCTCTTTTTCATAAATATGCGTTAAAGGGGAAAAGTAGAAACAGGAATACTCGATTCGTTTCATACAATTTGCATTAGATAGCCAGCTGAAACCGTTCCCATTAAAATATCATACAGCGAACTTTTGATCATGACAGCCATATTATATGACAAACAGTAATAGTTTTACGAATGTGGCGTTGTATAATATTTTGTTTTGTATTTTGTATCAAATGAAACAAAGCCACGATACAATGCTATGGCGATCCTTGCACACAAATGAATTCCATTGGTTTACGCCTGAGCCGATGGAAGACTATCGGATCCACATTAATTCATAACAATACGCAAACGTACTCGATTGGTTCACGTTGATTCGCGACCAGCGAATTAATTTTGATAGCGCTAACAAAGGATAGACACGGACGATCATAATGACACGTCAAGTAGGCCACCGAAATAATTACGCACTATTAAGCGATCTATGGATGGAATACCGATGAGAGGATTGATTTTTCGATTACACCATCAGTGAGCGCGCTTAACACGTGCCATCGCGTAGACGATGTTTAACGTATCGCGAATGAAATTCGTTTCATACAAAATAGAATTCCTTTTGTAAATGTAGTTGATGATTTTGAATAGACGATGAGATAGTTAGCAGAAGCTGTTGCAAATTCCAACCTGAAATACAGTTGAAAAGGAAGATGTTTAGGATACGGTCCACGATTGGAGCAACTTGTTGCATTTCGGGGAATCTTTGGAATTTGCTGTAATGGCTCATAGAATGCGGCTTTACGAGGAATATATATGTAGCTATACGTATATTGAATTTAGAATAGAATTGTTTGTTTCTTTATTATTTACTATAACGTAGCTTAAATAAGAGGAAACAGTACCCGTGTTTAAGAATTTTTCAATTTGTTTAAGACTATTCGAATAACGTAAAGAACCATGTAAAAATTAATTGTATACACCTTCTCAAAGTATGGAAGAATTGTCATGATGTGAAAAAGTATATCAAAATTGTGAAAATTGAAAAATTAAGTGATTATTTAATAGATTTGACGTTATTAACGTTTGTCGTCAGATATATTTGTTGATCAATTGAGATTTAACCAACAATGAGATGAGTAAGATAATCTAGTAAACAATTACAGCAATAGATAAGAATGTTTAAAAACAAAATCAGTCTTTTACATTAAAATTAAACCAATATATTTTAGTAAAATAGGATACAAAATATTTTTGAATATTATTTATCGCATAATTATTTACTTAAAACTATATACAGCTTTAATTCATTATATGTCGCAAATGTATTTCTAATGCTTCGAATCAATTAACGTAATTGAAAGTTTCGCGAGTTCTCGGCGATAAATCAAAAAGAAATATGTACAGAAATTTCTATTCGAGACGCAATCGTATGGAAAGAAAATCCAATGGGATCCAAAGTAGGCCACCAAAATGTTACGTCGTGTTACTCAAAACACACATGGAATATCAATTTACTCCCATGATCGATAGAGCGCCTAATTAATAACTTGAATTGCTCAAGAACGTTTTAATTGAATTCTCTAATAAAATGTAAAAAGTCTTAAGCATTTCTATCTTTCTGTTGCATTCATCATAGCGAATGAAATATCAAACAAGAGCTTTTTCCAATCTCTGCCTATTTCTGCTTCAAATATACAGAAAAAGTACAATTCTCAATTATAAAGAGCTTATCTCTCGACAAGAAATGTTTCCTGTGCAAATATGTTTCTGCGATATTCATCTCAATTAGTAATACCATCCTTTAGCAATTTGAGGCAACGTGACACAAAAATTTGTTGATAAAAGTATATTGATTTAGTAATAGAACATCTTTTTTGTAATTAACGATTGATATCTTCACGTAATACTGTCTATTTTTAATCAAAAGAATCAGAAGTCTAGTAACAAGTAAAAAGTAAATTGCTATTTTGCAGCAAAGTGTATATTATAGACGAGTTGCAATTTTATATTTATTAGTTATTAATTATAAATTCCTGGTTATAATATTAAGTTGTCCGAAAAGTGTCTTTCTTTTACAGACACGTCTTTTACAACGACGCATCTTTATACGAACATGAAACCTAATCTGTCAAACAGATTGTGATTTTTGTCTTGATAAAACAAAATGGATTATACGTAATTCGATAAAATAATATAAAACGGAAAATGTGTATCCATTATTTCCTTATAAAACGAAAGAAACTTTTCTAACGACCTAATACAAGAACGTTGTTCTCTTCAAACGAGTTGGCTCTCTCTTTTACATACTTTGATATTTTTTACCAAATTGGATTATAACTTTGCTTCGATATATTATCGTCATCGATAACTTCCGATCTTTCTGAAAACAGGAGAAAATATAAACAACAATCCTCGCAATTTATGTACGATAATGATGGCGTTTACAGTAGCTATTGTTCCTTATGGAGATTCAACGAAGCGAATTATCGACGTTCGGCATTACAATTCGCATCTCTCCGCCCTCGAATTTGTGAATTCTCCCAGAAAGAAGATATTCCGTCTCGCTGATTTTATCAATTTCATCTTTCTGCGTTTCCTGTCTGTTCATTTGCAAGTGTAGTTATAACTCTCCATGAAATTAATGACTTTCAAGGATCTTTCCTTCACGCCTTAACGATACTTAAGAATCTGCAATCGCTAGGTTATTCCAGAAAATTTCGTTTCAGACTTCAATTTTGTAAATTGTTCTGCGTACAAAAGTAGCCTTCTGGACGTCTTCGTGAAAAAACATTTATTGGAATCGACCAAGTATTTTTAACTATTATGTACAAACGTCTGCATTCTTATTACTTCCACGGAAACCTACTCCTTTAACACTAAACCTACCGACACTTCCTGTATACCTATTCATACCGTGTGCGGTCAAAATGACCGGTGATTAAAGAAGTAATAGTTTTTATGATTTAACTTAGATAACGGTTAATTTATAATTAAATGTATATAAAATGATGAACTTTTATAAAATTTCGTCCAAATTTACTTTTGATAAGACAAAATGCCATCTTTACTTGTCCTTTCATTATATGTCGTTCAGCATATTCCTAAAAATATTATGAACTGAAGTCCTGCCAGTTCTCTCTTGACAGCTGGTGGCTATCTTGATCGAGGAATGGATTGTTTTATGACAAGATTACGGGTGTAACAGCTGTTATTATTTGTTATTACTGATTTTGTTTGTCATCTGATCCTCAGATAGCCTTTTCTTTGTACCGATTGCATTTATTTTAAGAATAACTAACATATTTTGTCGGGCAAAATGACCGTTCACGGTAGGCAAAGCAGAGTACAAATTTTTCTCAGGAAATAAAAGAGCAAACTAAAATTAAATACCGAAAAATATACTGTATGCATGTTTTAGGAAAAGTCAGAAATTATGAAGCGATATGATAAAGTTTAAATTTGGTTAAATTTGTGTACAAGTTCCGAGAGCGGTCAATTTGACCGCGCCGGTAGGTTTAGTGTTAAATCACTTTGTATTTTACTTACCAAATCATTGTCTTATTTATGCATTCTCTGCGCTTTTACATTTGTAAAATTTTGCATAAATAGTTAAGAACACGCAGTCTATCTATTAAAATGAAAAACATGTACCTAAATGTTAAAGCTTCTAAAATTCTCCACTACGTTTAAAGTAGCCAGGAAATAAAAATTCAAATTTCTCTCAGAGACCAGTGTTCTCTAGTTACAAGCTGAAATGCGTAGAAATTCAATATTCTTCAGTTATATTATTCTATTAATTACTAGTTACATTTCCAGATTCATCACTAACTATGCAGAATAAAATCAGCAAAATAATTCTTGAAAAAAAGAAAAAAAAATCGATTTGTACTCGTCATTACTTTTTCTGTTAGGGCGATACTTTCCTCACCCTAAAAATCTTAAAATTCAACTTTTATAGTTTAGCTGACATAAAACGTTTCTCTCCCCAAGAGCTTTCGATTTCCCCTCACGAAATAGCCGTGAAAATCAAATTAATCGCAGGGCTAGTCGAATCCCTCCGATAGCGTTTTTACAGAAGCACGATATACTTTCCTCGATTTCATTTGGGGTTGCTTAACCGTGTCTAACCTTTATTTATTTCGTTCGCTTTGGTAATAGTGTCAAAGAGCGTATTAAATAAACTGCTCTCGGTAACGTAAACAGATCCAAGTGGCTTCGATCGCGCCGAAAGATTGAAATTCCTCGCCGTTGGGATCTTGTAAACTTCCACAGACGCGACGCGATTTGGACGTTTAATTTCAATCCGCGATTCGAGCTTCAGTCCCGCGCTTTTAGTTATATTTGATGTTTATTCCTGTTTTATTCATGTTTGACAAAGCGTTTTAAAAAATATTTCAGAATTTAGTTACGCTTTTATATCTTTGTTTTTATAATTAGCGATACGTATACTATATTTAACCACTATTTAAATAAAATATTTGCAAACTAATTATTCGTACGATATGTCACCGTATTTGGTTAGAGACCGTGTTGAAATAATTATGTGTTAGTTAATTTGTAATTGGGGACATGTAGGTATGTGACAGACTGAAAAAGGTGCAAATAAAAATTCAAAGAGGAGAGAAATTTCAGAAAAAGAAAATATTTGCAAAGAGATGAAAGCTAGAAAGAGTACCGTGAAATTCACCTAGAAATGCAAACTAAAATTTCCATTCGTTTTGTTCCAATGCGATGAATTCCCCTGTGGCTAAATTCGAGGATTTTTACGGAGCTTTAATTTCCTTTTGATTTTATAGAAATACGCGACGATCGTAATACTGTCGAGTTCTACGTCAATTAATATAAATGTAATCTCCAGATTACGAGTTACAGATCCTCGTAATTAATGGATTTTCTTGGTGATTGTTTCACGACAAGTCGGGGTGTGTTTGACGTTAAACAGAGTTGAGAAGATTAGAATCGCGATGTGTTGTGTTATCGGAATAGGTATTTAATTAGTCGAGGCAGATAATTAAACAGGTTACGTAATAGATTGTATAATGGTTACGAAAAGGACAAATTGGTTTAAAAATACTTTTACTATTAAAATTACTATTTAAGTAATTTTACATTACCATGATTTAGTTATGACAGTAATAAGAGAAAGATTTGAAAAATTAGAAGGGTATATAAGATAAACGTCCAACAAATGTTTTATCGATTTAACAACAAAATTTCTCCGTGAATAATTTTCTCTAAATATTCTGCAAGTTTGGAATTTAACAAATTTCTGAAGATTTCGAATTTTCCTAATTGTGATATCAGATTTCAAATTATAAAATTAAACGTTAGATTCGTCGAACCAATCTGTAGATTTCTAAGACAAAATATCACAGCTTACGCAGCATTTTGTTCTTTCGTAGTATTATCAATTATCATATTATTATCGTTGAAAATCTACGTTGCTTTTACTTCTTCAATTTTCTTTCTCTGTTGTTACTGATTTAGATATTTCTTTTATTCTTACATAGTATAACAACTTCTCTGCTTTTAACATGCCTAGAAATTCCTACTTTCTATTACGAAACTTGTGCTAAAATACACGTGAAGCTATTTTAATTTGCTAATATCGTTACGTGTAATTATGACATTAATACATGCTAAATCATTTTCATACTAACTAATCAAGATATAAAATCTGTGATTCTACGTTAATCAATTTTCATGTTCATTTCTACATTTACACGAATTATTTAATAGTACTTTGAGTTACTATTAATGTACTTTGTATTCGATGTAATGCGCAATTTTAGAATATAATTATTTATAAATGATTCTATCTTGATGCAGGTAATAGTTATCGATGACATTTATGATTTTCTCATCGTCGTTTAATATATATTCGTATATTATCTATCGGTCAGAAACTATGCCAATCAATTCTATAAATTAAAGATGCAAAGAGCAATCAGGACTACAAACATTATTTTCGAAAATTCATCTTTGAGTTATCACGATTATTTATTTTATCTCCTTCTGATAAATAAACTGATGAGTTTTCTATGATTCATAAAGCAAAATGATGAACTAAGTAAACTGCACTGCAAGTTTTAGTGTTAATTTTTAAATTTTAATTACGTTTCAGTTGGTGTTCATAATTTTAACGAGCTCTGTATGTATATTCCTCTAAGTATAGAGAAATTTATTCATTTATTAAATCATGTGAATGTACATTTTAAGATAAAATTATTATATTCCATTTTATTTGTTATACTATAATTAATTATGCAAAATAATAGATATTTGTATTGAGATGTTCACTTTTCTTTTTATTTTTTTTAAACATTCCTCTGATTTATGTATCAAACCTGCCTTTTGATTTTAGTTTCTTGAAAAATGCGCTCAAATATTCACGCAGACGTGTACCTACCATAGACTTATAGGTCCTTCCTCAGAAAATTCGTCAATTTATGGAAATAAATCATTGTTTTCTGATTGTTTACCTGAATAATAACATTAAGAATTTTATATGCAAAGTAGTTATTTTTATTTTTGACAGCACTTTGTCTAACTAAAAATCAGTTTTCGTATTATTTGTCTAAAAAACTAGAAAAATGAAGCACGGATATTGTCGCATATACGAAACATTTTCCATCCGACTTTCTCTGTCGTAAAGCTGGGGAAAATGTATTCTTTGGGGCGGAAATCGGGATTTTCTGCGCTGTTGTTACCTGTCCATCGTTACGCATCCCTCTGGAAATACAATTGTGAATTATGAAAAAGCATTATAAAGAATTATAAAAAGGATTTAGAAGCCTTTAATATGTTCATTTGCTTCGTTATTTCATTATTCTTATCTGTTTAAAATTTTCGCACACTTTGTTTGCCTTTATGAGCCATTATACGTTATATTTCAAGTTATTCGCTTCGGTATCGTTGGAGAAAATGAATCGAGAAAGTTGTGAATTACTTTCAAAAAATGTAAATAGATGCAGGAATGCGGAGATCGGCGGAAATTAGGTTCTCTGTAGTTAAAACGTAATTATGACTACTTGAGACTCCATTAGCTTCCTCAAGGGCTACGCGGATAGCGTTTTTAAATCTTTAGTAATTTCTCCAACAGAGATAAAAAAGAAAATAGGACATTCAACTCGTTGGAATTCTCTTTTCTAGTTTGTTTATATTGCTTTAGGTAATAAAGTTTGTATTAATTGAATTTCCTATACCATTAGATTTGTCGGTTTGGTTGAGTGATCCTTCTACTCGTGTCGTCTGACTCGTTCGTTAATTAAAATCGGTCAGTCCCTTTTGGCCATGTCGAGGAATCGAGTTTAGAACCACGTTAAAGCAAGTTTTCCTCGAAGCGCACTTACGATTTCTAAAATTGATTACTGAAGATATAACTAAAATTGTATTAGCGTGAAAAGTTTGATATAGAAATTGTGTTAGATAAATTATTTTTATTGGTGTTATAATTGACACCGCAAGTATTACTCTATAATATAGTTTATTAATAGCTGTCATTGTTAGGAAATTACTACTATTAATCAAACGTATCTAAAAGAAAGATTTCAGAATTTAAAATTGCCAATGTTCGATTGTCTATAGAAGACATCAATTTTGTTTCGTCTTAAAAAACTAGGGTATGAAAAGGATGAATTTAATTATTCTTATATTTCAATAAATTTAAGAACTGCTTGTATCAAAGTAAGCTGGTCAAGGGTAATAAGGAGGAACTTTATGTAATTAAGGTAACAAAAGTCAAAGGAGCGTAATTCAGTGTTGATGTAATTCTGTATCGAAAGTTATCTTCCCAATGATTAACAGTATAGATTGCGTATCAGAACTAAAATAATTAATACACTCCGATCGATTGAAAATTCTGGATTAACACAACGATAAGAACAGAAGAGCAGCAAAGAGTAACTTTATGTAATTAAGGTAACAAAAGTCAAAGCAGCGTAATTNCAGTATTGATGTAATTCTGTATCGAAAGTTATCTTCCCAATGATTAACAGTATAGATTGCGTATCAGAACTAAAATAATTAATACACTCCGATCGATTGAAAATTCTGGATTAACAGAACGATAAGAACAGAAGAGCAGCAAAGAGTAACTTTATATAATTAAGGTAACAAAAGTCAAAGGAGCGTAATTCAGTGTTGATGTAATTCTGTATCGAAAGTTATCTTCCCAATGATTAAGAGTATAGATTGCGTATCAGAACTAAAATAATTAATACACTCCGATCGATTGAAAATCCTGGATTAACACAACGATAAGAACAGAAGAGCAGCAAAGAGTAACTTTATGTAATTAAACTAACAAGAGCCAGAAGAGTGTCAATAATTTTCTCGTTGGAGCTCGATTCCTGCAACGTGTACAATATAATAAAGTCAACAAGATAATCTAAAAACTATCTTCCTTCTCTCATCCATCGTCTATTGTCGTGCAAGACAGGTTCGTTAAGGATAAAGTTGTAGCTTGTTCTCGAGCTTTAATTTAATGTAACACTTTTGGATTCTCCAGTACGTCGTCTTTCACGCTACTCCTCGTGCAGGAGTATACAAGGATGTACGTGTCAGATGAAAGGGTTTACGATTAATCCGACCTTCTCTCTCTCTCTCTTTCTCTCACCATTTCTCTTGCCCTTACCAGTATATCCTACGCAAGATTAGTAGACAGTGGTCGTTTGTGGTGCACCGTAACGCACAGTAATTAGAGGAAACGATCAGTCCGCATGGAAAGTGCAAAACAGATCGAAAGTCGTAATCACAGTCCCGTTTGACCTGGATCCTGTGATTACGTACCTTCTCCGGATGAGTCTCGACTTCGTATCGGATACCGTCTGCCATTTGTAATTCGTTATTCGTTACAGCGAAGTTGGATTAAAAAATAGTATCGACATTCGAGCTTGACATATTCGTGAAAGATATGAAAGGGACACGATGGAAGTAATTCAAAGCTGTGATTCAGGCTTTATTATATACAAATGAAAGTTCACGAGACAGAAGTTTGTAAGGTACTTAACAAATGTTCTTGCGAAAGTTCTATATTAAAAGTTTGTGTAAGAGTGCGGCACATGACGAAATTTCCGAATAAATTCCATTCCTCTAATCGACGTTCTTTGTTCGTTGTTGACGTGATGCGAGGTTTTTGATATCAATAACAGTCTAAAAGTTGTTGAAAATTTAGCATGCGTTGCGCAATATGTAATCGTAAGTATTGCAGTTAAGTTTTTCTATGTAAGCGTCAGGCTCATTTTATAGATATAATTGACTGTGCTATTAGTACCATTACTCGTATTAAGACTATAATTATCGTTATTAATGTTTTACGACGGTATTATCAATATTATATTAAGCAATTATTAAAATAGTTAAAAATACAACAGTCGTGCATAGATTCAATTGCAATCGGTTTGCATATAAAAATATTTATGTAAACCGATTGGAAAGAAGAAAAGAAGATTCCAAGGAACTTCTTTTACAGGATAAAAAGAACATTAAATTTTCATAATGTTGGAAAGCCAGTATCAGAAATGCAAATTATAATCAAACTTACGTTTCATTTAAAATTCATGATATAAATCAATACCAGCGCACTGAACGCGAATAAAATTTACCAAAGTGAATACAAACCAAACAAAAGAAGAATCTATAATTATGAGGTAGTAATTTCTTAACGTCTAGAAAGGTTAACGTTAAACTCGAAACAGCTAGGAGCTGCTGGCAGGAGCTTGGAGATTGTAACAATTATACTAGTTTCGGTATTAGGGTTATTCAGTATTCCGAGAGTATTCTCAGAGATTAAGGCAATCACAATTTAGAATTCGAAATTCGAGACGATCACGAAGGTTTCGAATTTTCCATTTAGCGTCTGAAGTTTAGAGCGCGCATTCCAGTTTTTAGACATTTTTTAATCTGCACTATGATACACGAATCGGGATTTTAAAAGATCTTGGGATTTGAAATTAGATCTTTTAGAGTTTCAGTGCTTGAGATTAAAGTTCTGGGTTTCGGAATCGGGTGTTTTAGGATTCTGGTATCTGGGATCAAAATCCTGGAAACCTTGACGTTTGGAGCTTTCAAGCATTCAGAATCAGATTTCTGTGAGTATTGAGATTTAAAAGTCTGCAATCCAAATTCTGGTGCACATAGATTTCAGCAGGTACTGAGATTCTACCATATATAGATAATCAAATTTCCATAGATGTTGAAGTTTAGAATTAAAGTCCTAGAACTTCTGCCTCGTTTCCGAGACTCGAAGTAAATCTTCAATAACACGAAAGTTTCTGGTCCATCCTTTCGTTATCTATTACGCATATCTCCTACGTATTCATTTCCGTAAAATCTGTAGATTAAGAGCGATGCAAGATAAATATAGTGTGTTAAGCGTTAATTTAGATACGATAATTTTTGCCTAGTTTGTGCACGAATGAACCACCGATTTCTCTGTACACTATAGTTTGTTATCTAAAATTTATCGAGTTTATGCTTTAAAATATCTGTATTTTATATTTGAAGGAAAAAAGGATGGCCGGTGTTAAAAATAAATACCAGGAAGTTATTGTATAATCATAAATTATGTTATATAAAATAATATATTTGTTGTAGATTAAATGCAAATCAAATAACTGCGACATCGTTTAGAAATAGTGATAAATTAATGAAAAAGGATCTCTCAGATTATTGTTCAACCCTTCGATTCCAGGCATCTCTATTTAAAAAGCAAATTAATCGGTCGAATTATTAAAATAAATTAAGAAATACGAAACCGTCGTATGAATCATGGAAATAAATCGTAAAAGGAGATGAGTAAACGCGATTCAATTTCAAAGATTTTAACTAGATCGTACAAAAATAAAACACTGTGAGCAGTACTGCCAATCGAAATTCGTGTTTCATCGGTCAAATGGAAAGCCGCTGCTATGACAAATTTTTACCTCAGAATCACAATGACGCGACTAGAATTGCTTTTATATCAAATCTACTTTCTATCAGCGGATTAAAAGACGTTTTAGGTACAGTGCACTGGCAAGAAATGTCACCATCATCTGTCATATCGTGAAATGGTTATCTGTCCTTTTCTCTAATTCGATCAATTTAATGAAGCTTTGTGGAAACAGAAGGGTCGGTTGTAATCACAGACAGAAATAAATGGATCTTTGTGATTTCTGAGTTGAAGGTAATTTCAATGTTTTATTGTGAACATTGGCCGCAACCGGTGAATTTAACGAGTTCCGATTTAAACAAAGTAGAATTTTGATTAAGTAGATTTCCAAACGTTTTGTTGCTCTACTTTTGATCTGATCGCTAGGAATATTTTCAATAATTGCTTTCATTGACGTTCTGTATAATAAATTTTTCTCTAATTTGTGATAATTTAACAAATCGTCTATATTATACGTGTAATTCGATGTTTTGCTCAAATATCAGTGATTAATAGTAAATGCGTAGAATATTTATCGTTATAAATATTACGGGAAGATATATTCTTTTATTATTGATTTCTTTTTACTTTCCTCTTTCGTTTCGCTTTAAATTTGTATTTCCTTTTGTAATTGCAATCCCACGAGGTAAATGATAAAAGGACCGACTCAGTGGTAAAAAACACGAGTGACGTTTCAGTGGTACGTAAATAGGATGAAATATAAGAAATGTAATAGTAATATACTGGTACTATCACGAGTTGGAGAAAGCTTTAGACTGAAATAAAACTTCATTTTAGTCGAGCAACGAAATCATTATTTTTTAATCCTTTTTAGGCTACTTAGGAAATTACATACAATGCGATTATTTTATATGGAAATGTATCATTTTTTGCTCTCAAAACTTTATCTCTTTTATGTTTTGTTTTCACTTTTATTTATTTTCTATATTTTTTCTATATTTACGATATTATTTTCTACATTTACGAATTTTTTACTTCATACAAGGTGTTTGTCTCTTCCGCGAAATTCAGATAACTGAAACTCAAACGTAGCACGCCTAGTATTTTATATTTATATATAATTTTCCATCGGTTACGTATATGTCAAAGAAAAACCAAGACGACAAGGTTCTATTTTTCTAGAAAAAGCAAGTAATTCCGGGCATTGCATAACTCTTTGATCGTATTGGATTCTTTGATCCGAACCTCTCTCTTGGGACTTCGAAATGGGAATCTCGATTGACTCTTTAGAAGCTGTTATTTCGCTAAAAATCGATTGACCAAATAAACTGTCCTTGATATAATAACAAGAACTCGTAATTTTTAAGAAACTCTAAAGACAGAAATAATAATGAAAACCCTTAGAACCTTTCGTCGAAGAATCTTTACATCTGGTTTTTCTCTCGCATTTTTTCTTCAAACATACGTAGAAAAGGTTATGAATTTTATTTAATTTTATGATTTCTCCATCTAATTTATGTGCAGCTTAACAGGTTTATAGCAGTTGGATTTAAACGTGTGCCATTTTTCCCAAATATTCAGTTAAAGAAGACAGTTTCAATTTGTCTTTTCCTACGCGTTTCCGATCGATTTGGGCTCACGTATTCCGTAAACGTCCTACTCTTTGGTGAATGGAAACATGTTTGACAACATCCCTTTACTATTGCGCTCGAGTATGTACCTACTTACTATCCACTTTGACTTGCACTTACGCCTCTCCATAGAATGCTCTCTTGTTCATAACAATAATCCATTCCATGTATCGAACTTTAACGTATTGTTCTAAACATGGAAGCATCATCAGCCAATCCAAAAATTAACGTTAGCAAGTAATCGAAAGACCCGGGTTAACAAAATTATTGAAACTACTTTAGAGTTTGTAATTTCTTTCGAGAAGAATTTTCGAAAAGATAGCCTTCTTCTTTCCACCTGTTAGCTAAAATTAATATTCACATATGTGCATATTTTATTTTAATTCGATCAAATGTGTCATACATTGATGAATTATTAACGTTGTACGTTATAACTGTGAAGATGAACTTTTAACGTATATAAAGCAATTCAAGAGGAACATAATCTGCGTTACAGTTGGAGTGCAAATAAAGAAAGCAAAAGACGAAGCCGAGACCTCAAGTCTTAAATTCCGAAGAATTTTCATCCTTTTATGAAATTGCTGTAATCTACGATCGACCATCCAAGGTACAACGTATGGACCAACGTGAAGAGAAACATTTATTCAAAACGGAAGAAAATGATTCATAGTTTCTATCAAAGCATATCTCGATTTGTATATATACCGATCTGTATCTAACCTTTGATAATTCACTGGGGCCATTCTGTAAAGGAAAAATCAGTCAATTAATACAGAGAGAAAGACAGAAGGGAAAGGAACAAGAAAGAAAGAAGAAAATAAAAAGACTATCGAAAAGTCTTGATATTTTTGAAATCTTTATAAATGTAATATCGAACCTCCTGAAGATTATCTGCGAGCTTGTTAAGCTCGATAGCATCGAACTTCGAAGAGATTTCTTAATTATTGAAAGACGACACACCGAGGTGACTCTCCCGAATACAATTGCTTCGTATTATCAACGGTGTATTAAAAAAAAAAGCAAAGCGTTCAAAGTGTTAAGTGCGAAACGATCGGCAGGTATTGTGCACAGCCACGTTCAGAACGAAGTGTGTTATAATACTTGTTGCACGAAATGTCTTGAGTGTAAGTTGGTGTATTCCTGAATTAATATCGCACACAGCTGCACGCGTGCACGTCAAACAGCGAGTTCGAAATGGATTGAGAAGGAGAATAAAAGTTCTCTTGTTTTTAACCCTTTCACGTTCCACTTGAAACATCCCTTTCCGCTTGTTCTTTGATCAAGGATTTAATGCACCAGCTTTTTGAAGCTTTAATACCTTATTTAAAAAATTTCTTTCGCAATAGAGAACACTCTCTTCGGATATAATCAGATTCGAGATAGTTTAGAATTTTATGATTAAATTTGTTCCTTTGGGATTTTAATGCTTCATTTTTTATTTTCGAGGAGGGCGCGGAGGAAGAAAGTGCTTTCCTCGGGATGATTAAACTTGATATGATTAAAAAGTTTACGCTTTAATTCGAAATAATTCAAACTGCACGCGTTGAAGATTTCAATTATGTTACTTTTGCTATATTTGATGCGAATGTATGAAGTTTTCGTGCGCGAAAGGGTTAATATGTCTGCTTTGCATGCTGTATTGTTCATTTGTCATATCGAAATATCGATAGTTCTTTAGGAATGACGTGCTCTTTTCTTCTATCAATATTTGGAATGCAAACGTTTGTCCTTTATTAAACCATGGTTCCTCAAGATTTGGTTAAAACGTTCAATTTTATCGTTACTGGTATTAGTTTTTAAAATTACGTTTACGCTCTAACGAGAACGCGAAACCTCGTTTATTATTGCCCAGTATACCGGAATACCGATCGATATTATCGAATTGACAGGTTAAACACCTGCGAACTTCTTTCCTGATCACGTTCTTTTTTCTTTTCTTTTCTTTTCTTTTTCTTTTTTTCGTGCGAAAAGAACGAGATATCGGTTGTAATTTACTTTTTGCGACTGTACATACTGATTTCTAATTCTAAATAGTTTTGTTCGATATCATACGAAAGAAATAGGTAGAGGGATTTTTCCGCGAAACCATTTAGTTTCATTTCCGGGTTGGAGGAATCGATCGTTTCTTCATTTTTAGAAGGGAATTCTTTCATTTTTAATTTTATCTCCTGTTTATCGTATTTCCCATAATGTGAGGTAAACAAAATATTTTATGTAACTGTTGTATAAAAACCTGTCACATACAGTTAAAATAGCTAAAAATTTGTTAAAATTAATATTAAAACTACGATTATAAATTTTGTAGGATTTAAATACATTTTTATGAACGTAAATTTTATACAATTTCACTTTCATATTTTTTAAGATATCACTTTTTGATTCGTAAAATAGATACGCTATGTTCTAAGAGGTGCTTCATATTTCTTTGTATTTATATTTTTCGGTATTTCCATTGTTAATTTTTGTACTGCGTAGTATATTTTCATACAAATACCCAATATATGTAGAATTTGAATAACATTATTTATTACACTGAATATGGATACATATTTTTCTTCGATCTCTCAGTATTTCAAATGATTGCAGCAGATAACATTTTTATTTTATTGTTACCTAGTTTATTTTACGTAGTCAAACATTTTCGCGTATTATTGCTGAAATTCTCAAACTTGGATAAATAAATACTCAACTTCGAATAATTTTTAAACGTATCTATTATCTGGATTTGTTGGAATTTATTTCTGGTATTTTAGTATTCGTATCGGATTCGAATTTACGAATCGTAAAACTAAGTGAAAAGATCAAGAAACAAAGAATATATTTTACTTACACGTTATAAGGGTATTTAGTTCTATAATAATTTAACAACTATGTTTGATATCGTATAATGCTCACATAAAAATTATTACTAATGGAGCATGTGAACGATATTTTTATACTAGAAATTTAAAGAAACCAAATTCCTGAAAATTGACAAATAATAAATTTTCGTTGGAACAACGATCGTAGAACGCTATTTCGTTGTCGTTTGACAAACGTTCGTTTCTGATTTCTGACCTCTAATTTAGCACGGCAGTTTCTTTTCTTACCATAATACAGATTTTAGCTTCGCGCTAATTATGTCGACGCAGAAGCAACAAACTTCCACTGGGATTATCAGACGTAAGTTCGTCGTTCTTCGAATTACTAGCAATATACTGTTACTTGTAAGTCTTTGCTAAAGGCTTTTTAGACTCAAGTTCTCAGCTGTAAAGCAACGTGAAGTAAAACAAACTTTATCTCATTAACAAGTTCATAAATATTTCAAACAATAAACACATCTTGAAAGATTTTGAAAATATGTACAAGACGTAAATTTATTGTATATAGAAAAATGTAGAAAATTTAAATTAAACGATTCGTTATAAAAATATCATCCTGCTCTGAATCTGATACATTTTTTTCGTTTAAGCGTAGAACATATTTTTCTCCAATACATTGCTTCACAGAAATGATTTATCCATAGAAATTGTTCAATATTTACAAATTCTCGGATTATTGCAGTATACACGTTCTTCAGTATACTGCATCCATCGCAATAATCAGGCAAACAGAGTGACAACGGTGGACGTTAATTAACCAGTCTGTATTAACTAGTCCGGAAAATCTGATGTATTAATTTGAGAACTGTTACGGTTGTCCTTGTATGTGTTTGCCAATTTGAGAGATGATATTACGATATGTCAGTCCCTATTGTGCAGGAGATATCGAGTCTCTCAAGTATTGATTATATTTCCAAAGTTTCTTTACTTTGTGAACTAAAATGAAAGCCTTCGATATTGGTGGTACGCGAGCTTTTTCTACCGTGGTTTAAATTAGAAGTGATTATTACTTTTTCGGTTTTTCGTCTGGCTGTACACTGCGTCTAGAATACCATCTTCGTTTCGCTATATTATTTTGTATCATTACAGAGATTACATAATTTGCACGTTGTAACCTGTTTTTTCATAATTTCCATCCTTTCTTCTTGTTAAAAGGAAGCTATTTGCAAGAACGTCATACTTGCTCAATACAATTATATACTGTTTAGCAAGAACAATATTAAAATTCATAAAATAGAATTTTTTAATCCCATTCTACTAACAAACAATACATTCGCGTAAACAATGTTCCATGCACTTTAAATAAACAAGATTTTATTGAACATTTGTTAAATGAACAACAAAATCACAAGATGTACGATCACTTACATTGCCAAACTTACCAAATCCACTCGTACAAAATTACTTCGACCTATAAAACAGAAAAATCTCTCTACATCTTAAAACTTGTGTTCGTACACGCAACGCGAAATTTCCATGTTCTCAAAAATAACAACTATTCCGTCCACATCGAGAACCGAGCGCAGTTCAATGCCCGCTGAAACTAAAAAACGTCTTCTCGATTCTCGAAACGCGAATCGTCATGCGAATTGTCGTGTACACGCGAGAACATCGGTATTGCGTGTATTTCTCGAATGTCCAAGAACTCGAAGCAAACAGTTCAGTTAACAACTAGGCGCCTGCATTGCGGCATGGAAAACACCAAACTCGTTTAGCTTCTCTCGTCTTTCTCTTTTTCGCCATGTATTCCGTCATGTTCCTATGCCTGGTTCGTTTCCACTTTTCTGTATCCGTTACAGGGAATTCTCAAGACTCCTCGCTCGTAAATCTGGGCACGTTCACGATGGCAGGCGTGATTCGTGGCGAGGCTTCTTACTCGCGTTGCTCCCGAGAAAATAGAACGCCAGTGGCTTCTCGTCATCGCAAATATAACGTGGCAATGTTTTCCCTCTTGTACTCGCGATTCTTATCGTTAACATGATTATGCGAACGGTTGAGATTTCGAAGGAGCTTGGGTAAGAATAGGTCCGAGATTTCGTGTTATTTTGAGGCTGGGAAGTTTGGAATTTCAGCTAGTTATTTACGAACTTGAGCGATCCGCATGAAACTTCCAGCAGATCGGTGGATTAGATTTGCACGTGCGAGTAACTTAGGTCTGAGACAGATTGGACTACTCACTTTGCTCCTCAAGTTTGACAACTGATCCGATATTTTATTGGTCGATTTCATTCCTGTTTCTCATGTGGCGATGGAAGAATTGGGAAAGAATTACGGATTTGTCGGAGAATTCATTTGACAATCGGTTTTGAATATTATTTGAATATTTGAATCGGTGTTTGAAATATTGTAGCTCACTCAATCTCTTAATTGCGGGGTTGGAAATTAAATTCTAATTTGTTCCTTGATAGCAATTTGACGTGGTGATAAGAAATCGATAATTGTAATAAATGAAGAAATTGTTGGATTTTCAAATCGTTCTTTGAACCGAAGAAATTGTTTTCCTTCAAATCAAAGCATCTTTGCTAGAATGTAATAATATCAGACATTCTTAACGATTTGATTCCATCAAAGATTGTTCAACGACCCTTTATAGTACGTTAATAGATGCCGTTACACTTTCTAACAATTTTTAAAGGACCATTGGACAGCGTTTCTGGTTTTTGCATGTTGAAAATTTGTCGCGTTGAGAGTTGTAATTACGCGAGAAACAGCAATTTTCCATAAGGTAAATTTTACCTGGTCTTTAAAAGGATTTTCAGTTATTTCAGTAGTTAAACACTTTGACAAATTTCACGCTGACAGACTCGAAGCAATTTCTAGTTGCGACAACAGCCATGTTCCTTTTTTCGTATAGAAAGCTTTATTATGATTGGGATACGCTATACATTTTTTAGAATGCAATTTGTTTGCCCTATACAACTAGAAAATTTATTTCACTTTTCTTTCCATTACTCGCACGAAAAAAAGATTTAGTGATTCGATAATGTTGGATAATTCATTAAAATCTAAAATATTTATTTCATCTGCAAGAAAATTAATTCACAATTTAAGTATTTCTTGATATATTTTGGTCGATCCTTTATAGTTGTTAGAAATTAAATACTCCCCTCGATACTTTGGGAGTTTTAGAAATTAAATATTCCGATCAATGCCTTAAGCTAAAAATTTCTACGTTCTAAAAATTTAAACGTTACAAGCATGATTGAAATTATTTAACCCTCAATCTCTATTCGAAAGAGTCTCGATAAAATTTGATCGTTTGATTATAGGATAGAGTTAATTTTACAAGACAGTAAAACATTGATTATCAGAGCTAATCATGATACCCGTTGTTCGGGTTATCTAACTTTCTTACATACACGTGAAGAAAGATCATTTTGAAATAGTTTAAATTGAGGGCTATTTTATCCTACGCTGAGAGAAACTTTCAATTGCCAATTCATATTTTAATATTCATCTCACTTCCATAATAAATTATTTAAAACATTTTAGCTGCTAAAATTTGTAGAATGAACTACCCTTCTCCGAAAATTATAATACTCAATTTATGATTTTAACCAGGTATACTAATAGTAGCTAATGCGGCGTAAATAATTAAACCTATTCGTGGCTAATGTAGTATAAGTAATTAATTTAAAAAAGAAAAGACCATTGCTATATATCGTACTGTTTTATAAATATTAATATTAAACTGATGCAAAAACGTTTGAATAAAAATATAACAATTTTTCCCAGTTTCTATGTTTATTTTTCAATCTTTCTTACAAAGAGTCATACTCAAATTTTCCATTAATCAATGTCATGCTAATCGAGGTTCTACTGTATATAACTTTCGTTGAATATGCAACGTCGTTGAATACGCAAATTGAGCTTCAATTTCATTAACAAAGTGCTGCAATATAAACGGTTGTGTGCAAGAACTCTGAATCAGGTCAATGTTTTACAGTAAATAATCGTGCAACTATACTCTGGAAGAAGAGTCAATAAACAGGAGCATCGGCATTGCGTTGGAAGGTGCATTATTACTATGCGCTCCAAGGTAACACACGACACACATGTTAATTTCACCACGACCTAACACCATGTCTCTGTCGTAGCATTCGCTTACTCGATTTGCCTGCTGATGTCGACAGCTTGTAATTAAGAAAGTTTCAATGTATTTTATAATTCTCTGTATACAATATCGTTGTACTTCACGAAATATAGGCAGAAAATATTGTTAAAAAAGTTTCTAAAAAGTTTCTATATTAAGAAAGTGATTTGTAGCTATAACCGAATTTCTTGATTTCATTGTAATTTAATTTAAAACAAAATGGACGTAGATTAATCCGGTTCTCAAGTACAGAATCATTGACTGAAATTCATATTTCACTCGATCCAACAATTCAAAAATATCAAACTTCATCTCGAACGATTCCACTGGGTCGATCATGATCGTTCTCCTAACGTAACCAACATATGTAACACCACTTTCGCGTAATCTTTATTCCCTTGGCCGATAAATTACATATCTCAGCACGATCACACGGAACAAGCGAAGTTCTAACAAACTGTGAGACCTAGATAAGGTAGAAGTCTGTGACCACTTTGTCAAAGGTTCCAAGAACTTGTTTAGATGCTCCGATTCATGTGGTGGAACTTTTAGGTTACTGTCGCTAACTTATACGGAAGCGATGTAGAGTGAAGCAAAGAACAGCTCGGTATAATCCGTTTAATTTTCTCCATTATCGAGGTGAACGTATTTACAACCGATATTCCGGCAATTCCATTATCGTGTCACGATACGCGATACGTCTAAAGCCACGTATCCACTGGTGGTACGAGTAAGTGAGTGTTACGTCGGTTGACTCTCTACCTAACCCAGGTCACACACCATGGGCAAGATTTTTTCTTTTTAATTTTATTTGGAAGTGTTTTACAATCAATTCTCTTGAGAATTTTAAGTAAGTTTTTCTGGCGTGGTACTATGGCGTGGTTAAAAGTATAAAGTGTGTTTGATTCTAATTGAATCTAGGTGCTTAATCCTAAAGGACATTGTCTTTTCAACCTGCGGATCTGAACCGACGTGTCAAGTAGTTGAGTAACTAGAGGATTTTGGTGGTTGTTAATTCTTATGCCATAACTATTGCTGAATTTTGATATTTCTTCTTCCACTGTGGGTATCTTGAAGTCGCCATGTATTGTTTCGTTGGTAACATACCAAGGTGCATCTATTAGGGTTCTTAGACGATTCTTAGACGGTTTTCGATTGGAGGCGTTGAAGAATTTCAATGCTAGAATTACTTGCTGTACTCCATAGTTGGATTCCGTAGGTCCAGACAGGTTTTATTATGGTCTTATAGAGCGCAATTTTGCTCTGCTTAAGTTGGAACGTCGGCCAATGAGCCAGTAGAATTTTTCAAGTTTAGCCTTGAGTTGCTTCGACTTGTCAATGATGTGTTGTTTCCATGTCATTCTCCTGTCCAGAGTCATGCCCAGATATCTGACTGAATCCTTGTTAGAAATTGTAATATTATTAATGGTCACCTGGGGGCAGGTTTGTTTTCGCAGCGTGAAGGTTACATGTGTGAAGCGCTGGTAAGATGGCAGCCAGATGTCTATACATCTTCACTGCATACCCTCGATAGCCTCAAGGATCCACCATAAATCTTGGCATTTTCATGGTTAACCTCCTTCAGACCAAACAAGTATCTTTACATTTATTGTCTACTAGGGGAAGATATGGGAAAGTTGGTTTTTCCCACGTTCGGTATCTTCCGTTAGCAACTTTCTCTGGAGGGTGGCTAAGACCTTTCCTAGTCCATCAACCTTCTTATTAACCAATGAGAAGCAATGTCTATTACCCTTACTTTCCCAGCAAAAGTATCCTTAACAAGTTAGCTCATCTCTTGGGCTAGGCACACCTATCACTAGCTTCCCTCCGCCACAGCATCGTCACTGAACGTCACTGATTCTACATCTCTAGAATAGTCAACATCTCGTGATTAGTCTCTTCGCTGTAGATCAATCAGTATCTTCAAAGTCTTTATACATTTTTCGAACCGTCATCATCTACGCTTACGTCGCGTACTCTACATTGTAACTTTGTATATCAATCAAAACCTAATTATACTCTATCAATCTATGTCTCTTTAGCGAAGAAGTTGTTGGAACAAACTTTAATTTATACGTGTATGTAACAGGAATAGGGGATCGATCAGTTCGTGGCGTCGATTATTTAATCGTAAAGGGAATTTACGACTCTCGTTGACGTGCTTTCTCGCGATCGCGTCTCTCTGTGAATGGTCGAAGAAACAGTGAGAAATGGGAATAACGTTAAAGATACATAAAATTATAGGGACGTGATGCGGAAAATTCTCGAACCGTTTATAATAAATTCGGAGATAAGGAGTGCTAAATTAGGTTGTTGAAGTTTTGTGAAATATTCTTAGTATATACGTATAAAGTTCTGGAAACTTTATTCTAGTGTATAAAAGATTCGAGAAATATCGTAGATAAGAAGCTCGGTTTAAAAAAAGGGGTTGCTGCATGTTTGTTTTTCAGAAGCGAGATAAGTATAAGAAATGACAAGCAAAATTCGTATTTATTTTAGAGATTTCGGTATAAACTTGCAAATTCCTTCTGTATAACTACGCATGGAAACGTATTTCAGTGTTTAAAAATATAGATTTTCCAATCCAAATTTTCTTAAATTATGAACTTTGTCTCTTGTATGGTCCTTTATCAGAATCCCTCGTATAAATGTACTTACGGTCGTAAATGTATAAATAAGGAAATACTGATAGATGGGAACGATATATCACGTTTACATTGGCCCATTAACCGTGAAATAACAGCTAATCCGAACAGTTACAAGTACACTTCCAAATTTTAGTACCTACTAGATCTAAGTTTCGAAACTTAATCAAATCGACTTGTTTGAATTAACAATTTCGTAAATGCAATCACTGAGGTTAATCTTCTCCAATATTCTGAATATCTTGAATATTGGAATCTTACTGTTGACTTAAATTTCCCACACTATATTGAATTCGATCTATTCCATAACCGCGAACGTTTACAACCAATTAGTAAATACGTGAAATACGAACGGATGCTTGTAAATATTTTTTGACATCTGCGAGTTTCTTCGAGTAGTATCAGTGTCTCAAAAAAAAAAAAAAAAAAAAAAAAAAAAAAGAAGAAGAATTCGTCGGTCCCCCATTTCGTATGCCTCACTAGGGAATAGGAAGATCCGAGAGTTGGAGGGTGAACAGTTTAATTGTTTTATGATTATGAATTGCCTCTCCAGAAAGATCTTATATAAATAGTAATAAGATGTTTCAGCTTATTTATTTTTCAAGTACATGAAATGAGTTACTCCCCAACTCTGCTGAAATTGATCATTAAAATTTTCAAATAAAATTGTTTGATTAAAAAGAAATTGATACATAGAGAAATTATTATATTTAAGAAACCGAGAGGGACGAGTTAACTCGGTTTTCTCGGTTAATAGATTAAAATACATACAATACTGCTACACCTGGTTCTATTTTTACACGGTAGATATGCCCCTAAAGAAACGATGTAAAAGAAAACCGTATAGAAGGAAATACTGCCCATAAGGAAAAATAGAAGATTGGTTTCAAGCGGTGAAACCCAGTAGAAATAATAAGATATTTTCTGACATGTCATAGCTAAATCTTGAAAGAAATTTTTACTCGTTTCAACACATTTTTTATTTTACAAACTTATAAGTATAAATATATCTGCATGCACGTTAAATGTCTTTAAACACGAAGTATTTAAAATTTTAAATTAAATTCCGGGAACAACGTAAGTCAAAGTGCAAGTCCAAAGAAAATACGCCAAAAAAGTTTAAACTTCAAAGAGTTAAATTCACGTGTGAATTTTTAAAAGGATAGTCGTTCGAGCTGTGTTAAATCAGATCGAACTTTATGAAAAGATAATTCGATTCTTCCGGTTCTCTCTCAACCGCATCGGATCGAAATTTTGTAAAAAAAAATATTAAATGTTTTTTCCAAATAGTGTCAACCCTTCATGTACGAGTACATCTCCATAAATCGTTTCTTCAAACGCAAAAAATATGGCAACGCTATTAACATTATGCATGCAAATACGTACTGAATTTTTGGATACAAGTTTCTACGAACTTCCACAGAAAAATACACAAAGAGTATATAACTTCTGTTTTCACAATGTATCTCTCATATTTAGGCTTGCACTTTATAATAAACCGTTCCCAGCAAAACTACATATAATATGTTTTTCTTATTTTCACCACATTATGGTCCTACAGTTTGGCCCGAAAAGTAGAAAAAGTAGGAAACACGCTGTATAGAATCAAATGTGAAAACCCTAAATTTAGTCCAAACATTTATTGCAAATTTGGTGGGTCTCCGAGTCTCTACACGGCGCATCTTATGTAATATTCAATAGCTTAAGGAACCAAAATCGTCGTGTTCTAACATATGGTACGCAGTTTAAACCGATAGCGAGTTGGCACACAAAATGAACTGTTTCAATTCGACGCGCGTTTATCCCTTCTGGGTAGATTTTTACGGGACATAGAACAGCACGTGCGTGCCAATCGAAAGGGCGAAGTTCGCGTTCCTGTAGAAGCGTCCGGAAGTGGCAAGAAGCTTCTTAAATAGGTCGAATCCACTCTCAGGTTTCCCTCCGTATCTCTTGAGGCTGAGGCAGATGGCAAGAGCTAAATGGCCCGAAACAGTTGCGGTGATACGTGTTACTTGGTGCTGAAAACGGTTCAACCACGGAATATATGTAGCTTCTCTCGTATAGAAATCCTGATCCTTGTCGTTAAACAAGGAAATGTTTCTTTGACGTATTTTTAGAATTGTGATTGACAAATAGGAAGTAAGAAAGAGATTGGAGAGGATAGACTGTTTAATGATACATAGCGGGAGTTGTCCATCTTTTTATTATCAGGCACAAAAATTCAAATTAAAAAATTTTAGTATCACTAAGAAAAAAAAAAAAACTACATTAATAGTATTAAACTGAAAAGTTTGAAATTAGTTGTATTTTCTATCTTCTCGGTGAAATTATACAGGCTGTTGCGAAATAATGACTAACAAGTATTTTAAGTTAAATGAAGAAAAAGAAAGATTGCACAAAGAAGGTAATAAAACCGCAGTTTTCTTCAATTTCGAAATGGTGGATAGAAGATTTTAACTAAGAACAAAGAAAATATATTTTGTATGTAGAACAAATAATTTTGGATGGTAAAATTCTGTTATAGCGTATATTGTACAAATTTATCACGTATCATGTACCATTGATTGAAAATTACTGATGTACGGTATTTTAAGAATAAAAAGCATCGGTTGTTTTCATAGTTAGATTCAGAATGGTTATTGAATATGAATACCGTCACGATGATTAAAGTTAAACCTGTGACGATTCATTCTTGATTGTAAATGTTTTTGTGACAATTGTTTCGTGATGATTATACGTTGTTGGGCAAGTTCTGAAGAATTAGTATTGTTTGTTTCAATCTGATGCGTGAATTGTTATTTGCACGATGGACGATCGCAATTTAATTTAAAGTTGCAGTTAATTCAGAGAAATGTTGAGAATAACAAACCTCTCGTTAATGCAGTTTGAACAATGCAATTATTATTCCTTTCATACTGGATGTTACGTATACGGAATATCACACTAAGGTAAATTATTTATTAATTAAACGATAAAACGAAAAAAGTTAAACAAACACATACATAGAATGAGAATTTATAAAATAGTTGCACACTTTTATAGCTTTTTAGTCGTAATAATCTTGACAATGCTTTATCATAAATATTTTTATTTTTCTCGGCATATCAATTCTTATAACATTAGTATATTTCGATTTATATTTCGAAAAAACTTTCTTCTTCGACTTCAAATTCCTCAGTACCTCTAAGTATTAATTTCGTTTTAACGTTTCATTTATTTATAAGCGAAAAGGATATTGTTAATTAACTCGTGGAACTTCCTCCGTATAAACTGTTTACATAAATTGTAACAGAGAGAGCTTAGATTTAATTAAGTTTAATAAACGTTTGAACAATTCACCATGTATGAAACCATTTGCTCCGAAATTGTATCCTCGAATAAATGATTAATAGGTCCTAAACTATTCAAGCGGGAAACGTTACAGCCTAAATGCCTACTTCTCCTGACACCCAATGGCATGCCCATTACATCAGTGATACTGTCATTCATTAATCCAAGTGACCATCGGTTTTTGGTTATCCTCTCACGTTTCTATTTCCGCTTAGCCGCTCCCTTATTTTCAATATCATCACGTATGCCCTATAGTTGGATTAAATTGTCCACGTGCGTTAACAGAATTCAGTTCATTCGCTATAGTTCGAAAGATATATTTACATAGTGACGTTTGTTTGACGTGACTCTTCTGTTACGGTTGTTTTGTCTTATATCTTTATTTTATTAGAGAGAATATTATAGTTTATGACATTTTATTTTATAAAATGGCTTTTATGATTATTATGGAATTATTTAAGTTAACGTAGCATTTATTAATTATATTCTTAGATATTCCGTCGTGAAGAATAGTGCAAAAAGTATGATACAACGGAAAAATTTATTCTTTGAAATGATTTAAGATCGTAGAATTCTCTTTCCACGGGACGATATTATCTTGACTTCCAAGAGGAAGCCAGTGAAAATTTTCGAGTCTACCCATATTTTATGCGAATTCGAGCTTCATATGAATCAATATTCGACTATTTGAAATTTCTTCTCTCCTAAGATGACGTTTTTATGATAAGCAGTCTTGCTGCGTAATTTTGATTTACGATTTAAAAGACACCATTTTTTCGTTGTATCGGAAAACCTTTTCTCAGCGGTAAAATTCAGCTTTCATACATTCGATTTTATAAATCAAAAACTTTCTAATTCTTCAAGGAGCAATCATCTAAGATATAAAAATTTCTATATCTCACTTTAGAATTTGATGTCGGATAATAAACCTTTAATAGAAAGCACATATTAACAAAACGATGATGATAGAGATTTGAACAATAAGATTCTAAAATCACCAATAGTATTAACCTTTAATTAATTTCTTTCATGAAATTTAATTAACTTTCATTATTTCCATGCAATGGATTCACACTGCTTCTAAATAATTTTAAATCAATTTTTGATACTTTTTTACGATTCTTCTTGTTCAATTTCTTTTTATTACAATTCCTCTTTTTATTTCATCTGTCGTATTACCAGTTTTACTCCAACGTGTGTGTGTTCTTTAGAACATTCATCGACTTCTCTCTCAAAGCAATAAAACATTCAGACTCTTATTGTGACAAAGTCGCAAATCGTACACACTACGCCCCAAACGAACAAAGTTTCGTAACAGTACAAACAAGCTTCTAATAAATCCTTCTACAAGAACAAAGACAGTGCCTTTATCTCTGGCTATCCGATCTCGCCAGTAAACTCGTGAAATGTGTTAAGTCGGATAATACTCTTTAAGTCTTTATCCCGGGTGTTTCGTGGCGGAATTAATCGTTGAGCGTTCGTCGTGGAGGCAAAGTAACCACGGTACACAGACAGTCGAGGACATACAACGTTTCAAAAGCTTGTAAGAGGCCAGAGAAATTGGCTTTCTTCGCGGTTCTTGCTTATTTGATCGACTGGTATTCAGGCCGCGTATTTTGCCTCTCCCCTTTTTCGTTAAATCCCAGTTCGACGTTGTGAAAACAAATTCAACGCGTGTCTTTTTTGGCCTGTAGACACGTCGACGAAGTAATTTGCAGGAATTTATTGGTACAACAGACATATTGTTCTCTTGATAGAGCTTGTCCTAATCTTACTGTCGTTTGTCATTTCGTTCTCGGCTAAAATAAATGGAACTTTGTGCCAGACTGATCAACCTCATATTTTTTTTGTATTCTGCAGATACGGTGTTGAAATGAAAGATTACTCCACTGTGGACGTGTTGTTTTATAGCCTGCTACTTGTAATTGTTCTCTATGAGAACTTGGAAGCAGCGTATAATATTTTTGAGTGCTTTATGAGAAAATCGTGTCACGTTCCTACTGACATTATTAAAAATAAGAAATGTCCTAAAACCTTTTGGTGTAGGAGTACACGAATATTGATGCGAATATTGGTGTGAATATTGATATGAATATTGGTCGTATAATGATCGTAAATGTGAAATTAGAGATCAGGTGAGTTCATTGTTCTTTCACACGTAAAAGTTTCGTCTTGATTTCTTCTGTGCTAGAATTGCGTTATAGGATAATTTATTCTTCCGTTTTTTATAACTATTTCATTACTTTTCTAGATTAGATAAATCTATTTTACGTGTAGTTCATTTAATTACAAATTCTTTTCATTAATTATATACGAAGATCCCGCGTGAAAAAAGAGGAACGTGAATTTTAACGAAGTTTGAGTTCAACGTTCTTTCGTATGCTCCTGTGTGTGTGTTCTTTATTACTCATTATGTTGTATTAATTTGAATAAAAATTTTCTGAATTCTACAGTAGTTGGAAGAAACTGAGACGTATACGTACTTTTCACTTTCTACAGTTTAACGTGTTGTATATTATTTAAAATCATAAGCAAAAATTGCATATGGTACAATATAAAACGAAGAATAAAATGTTTTATTTTGATATTATTCTGAGAAAATATGAAATTGTGACATTGTACATGGAAAAATAAATGTTCGTCTTCAGTGAAATGCTGAAACTTAACATTCCCTCTTTTTTTTCGTGGACCCTTCATACGGAACATTCCTTCGTTTAACGATAAAATATAATGGAGAGAAAAATTATTTTACGATTCTGTCAAAAGGATATGAGAAATTGAATTATTTACTTGCCATTAAAATTTAATTCTGACGCAATAAACGAGTTATTTTGTTTGTAACTGTTATTTGTCTATAAAAAGGTATTTAATTATAATTTTAAATACGTAAATGCGTGTTTTGTTTTGCTGTACAACTAACAATTTTTAACGTTGCCATCAATTTCATAGTCAGATATTAAATATCGGTTTTTCAGATTATAAATCTCAGAGTAATTTATTCAATTTTACCATATTTTCAAAGAATATCAAAAAAAGAAAATGCAATTCATCGTAACGCACGTATACTGAATGTTAATAAAATTTATGATGGGGATACTAAACATTATTTATCGTCTGTTATGAATAATCGTATTTATGCGATTTTCGTACACGAGTTTAAACTTGAGAGGAGCGCCATGAAAGTTGGAAACATAAATTCTGCATTTAGAGGAGGTTGTGTAAATGTTAAGTTCAACCTAGATTTGCCTCCTTCAAGACTGGTCATTTTTCATTAGAAAATGAACTAAGAAAATGAACTAAAGTTTGGATGATGCCCGCGATCATAGTGTTTCAAGAGACATTAAGCAAATTAATCCACTGCAAACAACAAGAAAAATATACTTTCGGTAAAAAGTATACATCCGAAAAAAGTACTATTTTTTCTCGAAGTCATTTCTACGTTAATTGATTTACACAATAGACGAATCAATAGTCTTCGTCGAGGTTAATCGTATGATTTTGTAAAAATTACACGCTAATCACGCTAATCAATTTAATATCCCCATTATACATTTTATTAACATTCGGTATATGTTGGTACTTACAACAAAGAAAGATTTTATCTTGATCGTAGGTTTACATCATTTCATGTGACATTTTATGTCAGTTATTTCAATTAATTTATTTCAACATTATCTTTTTATAACAGTTTATAACGTAGAATCGTTTCTACAAGAGTTATCGCCAGATTCAACTAGAATAAACTGGGTTAGAAATTTACATTCAATGCAAACAAAATGCTGTCCGACAAAGACTCTCTCGGCTCACATTGCGTTCTATCTTCGCGAGAATCCTTTGGGGATCCGTTTGTTCCACATGGAATACCTACCATACAATAGATTTACGTGAAAAAGTGTGTTCTCTTGTTCTCTCAAAGACTATTGTTCGGTTCACATCCTCAAGCATAGAGTGTATCAATTTTTAAGAATCTACTTACGTAACATAGTTTGGAACTCTGAAAAGATAATTTGTTAGCTATTCTTTTACTAGAATATACCGAAAGAAAAGAAATGAGTGTTATAACTTTAGCATGTGATTATGATATGTAAATATAGTGTAAAAGGTTCCTTGTAGAAAAATATGATGCTTGAGAAAATGTATTTGAGAAATCAAAATTGTAAGAGAAATGTTTTTGAAAAATTAAGAAAAGTCATCGTGTGTATGTTGCAACGTTTCTTCCTGTAGAAGATTATATTTTTATAAGTTTAATTTACGAGAACGTATTCCATAAATAATAGCACAACAGTCAGAAGAAAAACTTGTTACTTTTTCGGAAAGAAGTAAAAAGGCCTAGAACACAATTACTTTGGACTGGATCGAAAAACAAACTGGGTTAAATATGATTTAAAGTGCTAAACTCTTTGACTTAAACATAGACCTACCCTACTCTATCCTTACACTTGGAAATTTGCGTAACAAAATAAAAAAAGAAAGAAGAAAAAAAACCTTACAAGGTACAGGAAGTAAACTAACTTCTTCCTCGTCGATAGTTACAAGTCTAATATCAGGTGCTTGAATATGAATTTACGTGATCCTCGAGATCTTCGAACTACTTGAAATATCGTTAAAGTTACCTTTCGCCGGAAGCCGTGTCTACTTCGAGTGGCCATTCGTGCAATTCAAGTATCGTGGCCGAGTTACTCGTTGCACGAAATCGTCTTCGATCACACGGTGTGTTAAAACGTCTGACTGTTATAAAAAGCTATAACTTCGACCATTTTCTACTACCTAAGTTTTATTTTCTGTTTCTGCTTATAACCTTTTCTTTTTTTTTCTTTTTTATTACAAAAATATTTGTACGTTCTTTTATTTCCCAATGAAGTACCTTTTTTTAGCAAACTTTGCAACGCATTTCGCGCCAGATGACGTTAATCTGTACAGTGAGCGATTTTTCGCGATACGATAGTCGCTTCGACACGCTATGAATCGTTGAGAATGTCAAGCAATCGCTAGAATATAGAAATATAGGAACATTCTGAAATAAAGTCTTGCGAGATGACCTAGACATCGTGTCCATTCCATCCGGGACGATTTAATTAAGGATTGCATAATATCGGAGTGGGTCGCACTGATTGCCATCAGCCATTTTATCTTATGAGGGGTTTACTGTATGGTGCCATCGTGTCGGGATTCGTGATGTCAGAGAAGTGCACGTGTTCTCGCTATAAATTTACTTCCGTTGCTGGCAATGATGGAAGGCTTCGATACGCATGAAATTTGCATCTCCGGATGACACGGCATTGCATTTTTTATAGAGACGGTTTCCGTGACACGGTCTTTGAACGCAATATGGTTTTAAAGTAGGATCATCTGACTAAAGCGAAGGGATTTGTGTCTTTAATGCTGCAGACGGATGAAATCGATTATAAAGATCGTGTCGTGATCTTTTGATTTCGAAATACATGTTTCTATTTTATGAAGAGATAGATTAAAAAGACTTGTCTCAGATTTATTTCACGATATTAGTGTAATTTGCTTCAGAATGGAATTTTTATGAAACGTAATTATTAGAACACAAGGGTTAGTCTTATATACTGGTCGATCGATCAAAAGTATTGATCGTGTTAGATATGTAGTATATTTTATGCAAAAATAAATATATCAGCAAAGAAGAGAAAATATCTCGGAGTCTATTTTCAAAATTTTTAAGCCGAAACATTAATTTGAAGCTAAAGGAGAATCCATCTTCACGTTTCTTCCTGGAAACAATTAACTTGATCTCGATTGGCAAATAAGATTCTATAAATATTTGTTTAATTTTCTACGATCGTAGAAGAATCGGAGAGCATATTCTCGTATCAATTTTCTAAAATTCTACAACGGAATATTTCCACGGGAAAGAAGTATACGTTGAACTTTTTTACCGTTATTTTGGCTAGCCACAAATTTACTCGAAGCCGAAGTAAACACGTTTTATTGCAAATTTTACGGAAGACCGAGGAACAGAAGCTTCTCGGAAACAATGCAGGAGAATCAACCGGTAACGTGTTTCACGAGCCGCGAGAGTTCAGTTTGGATCGTTAATCGTAATGTCGACAGTTATATGATAAACACCTCATCGCATCAACCGCATATTTAAAGCCAGGCTCCGATCTTCGAGACGCTGTTTCACGGAACGAGAGGCAGCATTTAGCTTTTGAAGTTTATAAATATTATTACTTCTATTTGATCGATTTTTGGCCAGATGCCAGTCGCATATTTACACCTGCAATTAAAGAGATCTTCGCTTATTCCGAAGAAAAATGGTCTGCAGAGCTTCCTCACAGTTTTATCCTAGAGAATTGGCAATTTGTATTCTGTTCAATTTTCAGAGCTTAGCGTTCTTCTCCGTATCTGAACAGAATCTGGTGGATGAAGACGAATACTCTAGTTAGTATGATAGATATCAGTATTCAACTGGATAAATTTAAAATTTTAGAATTACAGCTGCTCGCGAAAATATTCTTAATGAAGAGAATATGAATACTTGTAGAAATCTTTTATCAATACGCTATGAGTGTTACACATAACACTTTGAGATTTTGTTAACACTACGAGACTCGAATATCACGATTAAGTATATTTTCGAGATTTTTCAAATAATTATAGTTTCGCTATAAATCATTTTAGGTAGTTTTCACTGTCAAATAATATCTGATAATATATTGATTTATATCTCGAAATACATTTTTATAAAATCGTAAAATCGCTTGTTAATCCTTTGCAACAATAAATGTAGTATTTATTGCAGAAGTAATTAATATTTGCTACTGCCATAGTGGCGCTATCCGCCTTTAAATACAAACTTTAAATGCCGCCACTACGGCAACATCCGATGAAAAAGAGTTAATTAATTATACTTATAAGAAGCAACGATACGATACGACTAGGCTATTACGATCAACGCTACAATGATTAATAAATTGCCAAAAAATTCTTTTATGTCCATGCCATGGCATTGATTTATCACTGTAGCAGTTCGCAACTGTTGTAGCTTGTTCGTTAAGTAATTCATCATGCCAGAGGGGGCACGATCAAACAACGTTTAAGTTAAACGACAATACAGCATTCAGCAAGCAAATAAGTCAAGTACGTTAAAATGAAAGAAGAAGTTTGATGTAGCGAGATGTAACAATTTTGAAACAAAAGAAAGAGAGCATACAGCACTTAACTCTTATTCTCCGCGGCTAAAAGTCACGGTTTCATAGAACAACGAGGCCGCAACATTTTTTTTCTCGGACGTATCTTAGATCACATTGTAACTGGATATAATGACC
This sequence comes from Bombus soroeensis, assembly GCA_014737365.1. Taxonomy (NCBI): domain Eukaryota; kingdom Metazoa; phylum Arthropoda; class Insecta; order Hymenoptera; family Apidae; genus Bombus; species Bombus soroeensis. The sequence goes on from JACXIL010000238.1 coordinate 147,194, forward strand.
TTTCTCTTGTTCTTTATACTCACGTACCAGCTTTTTTACAGGATTTTTAATCCGTGTAATTACCAAGCGTAACGTATAGTTTGAATAATTTTCTTCGATGATGATTTTTGAAAAACGAAACTCGAACTTGAACGTTGTCGCAATTTATTTTAATATCTATCCGCCTTGTCGAGATTCCATTTTTATTCACATTGCGTTTCGTTGCCACATCTGAGGAACATTGCAGGGCCGCTTGAAAATACAAGAATTTGTATTTCTGTAACGTAGAGAAATTTGAAGATAGAACTATGACACCAAGCCCCCCTTTCTACGGTGTCAGAGTTCGTAAATGCACATCAATATGTCGATAAAACGTCGTTCCCAAAATTTTATGCCTGGTATCACACGAAATATCGAGTTGTGTAACAAGTTCCTTTGTCTTTCTATATTTTCTGGGATACCATTCGTAAGGAGGAAAATAAGGATAATATATAAAGTTTATTTAAAATTTAGAAGACCTTAAAAATATACAAAAATAACAATACAATAATATGAAAATAGTGATCTTTGATACTCTTTTAAAACGATCTAAACGAACTTATTAGACAATTTATATCCAGAAATCTTCCTAAAAAAGAAAAAAAAAGTTATGATGTAAGGAATTATAGAAAAATCCACGTTTAAACTGTCTCTGTAAAGTGTTAATTTGAACAATATATTGAGAAGCAAATTTGTCGCTTTGTACACACCCATCCGACAAGCTTCTCCAAAAGGTTAGAACACAAAGAAATATCGTCTTTCTCGTGTAAAATGGCCTTTTGTTCACCTGTGTGTATCACGTAACGAACATGCTATATATGTATAAAGAATACACGATTGCAGTGGTTTTAAGATATATGTATTTAGGGATCGACCCTGCTCTACCCAGCTTTTATCATCAACTCCTAGATAAAAATAGGAGAATTTCCAGAGATATAGGAGGATCCTTGATTTATGGCGGTGCACACGGTGTAATATAGGACCACATGAAATGCGGAGGAAAATAAAGGACGAAAGCTTAGGAAAGCTGCGTAAGGGATATCTTCGTTTTGGGTTTTCCACGCCAGGATAGTTTCGTTCCTCGCTGTCAGAAATTTAGCATTGTTAAGGAAATTCACAAATTACACTAACTCAAGTATTAGATTGTCCGAAAAGTTTCTTTCGTTTTATAAGGAAATAATAGACGCACAATGTTGCTTGTTTTATATCAGTTCATTGAATTATGCACGAACGTAATAATAGAAATATAACGAAATAAATCATACCTAATTCAATAAAATAATATAAAACAGAAATTGTTCTTCATCTATTACCATCTTATGAAACAAGAGAAGCTTTTCGGACAATCTAATACAACACGAAATTAACAATAACGTATCATTATCGTTATTAATTAACAGTAACGTATTATTATCAAGCATATATGTACATTAATAACTGTTGTTTCTAACTATCAAAACTTTCTCTACGTTTAGGCAAATTTCTAACCACTAAGCCTATTGTATTAATAAATATTCTAATATTTTATGTAAATGTACTGCTATTTTAATGGCATTGTATTCTTATTTAACAACGTCAAAGTTGAAGTTCGTCACATAAGTGTTAATAAATACGATAACAAAAAATCGAAAGGGAATGATAGCCAATACCTATCGAAGTGCGAATCCCGTTTCGAGACTGATCTGAAAGAATGTCGATTGCTGAGGGACAAAGCGGAAAAAAGTCTCGTGAAATAGTCCTGGGGGAACTTCAACCATGTGTCTGAAGAGCTGGTTATTAGTGGAAAGATTCTTGGCCATTCGATCGACCCAATCGTGACGAGCAGGTATACCTAATCAAATATTTTCGCGTGACAGCGTCCTACACAAAACGTTCTCGATTTCATATACTACAATTGCAAATGGAACGTATATGGGATCCGTTCTATAAAACACGATGTTGACGGGAAAATGACTCGTCTCTATCAAAGAAGGGTTGCTACGGAACAAATATTTGTGCAGGCTTGTTTTTTGTTACTCGAAAGCGTTGTTCTCTTTTCTCAAGATACGCCCAATTGTTACGGAACGTTTGTTTTACACGAAGCATTTGCGTTCGAAAGAGAATCCTTTACTTTTGCTTGGAAATGAGTAAATGTTTGGAAATAAAGTTTCAAATAAAAAGACAAACATTGAACTTATTAAAAATTCTCTTACGTTATAATGAAATATAGATGAATGTAAAGATCAAATAACGAGAATAAAATAGAAAAAAGGAACATTTGAGATGAAAATCGTATTAAGGAGGGAGAAACTGTAATGGCTCGAAAAGTAAATATTTCCAGAAATTTCTTCTACACTGTCGATACGGTTAAACCAGTTTATTTTTTATTATGATCAACGTATATCGCATTAGGCAAATTGTATAACGTATATCGAAGAGTACACAAAAATACCTTAAACTAATTTTGCCTATTCGCTTCTGATATATTCTTCTTTGAAATATCTGTCGTAGGAAAATCAGTGCTCTCTCGTCGACAGTGACGCGATTAATTTAAAAATCTTCCATTTAATTCATTCCAAACTTTTTCTCTGAGCGTTAGATTAGAATGCTACGACGTATAATTGTAAATTCATAAATTTTCTATGACTCTTGCAAACAATCTCTGTCAACTGTTATTATTCCATCCTCTATCATTATCTCGCGCTAGATCGATTTTCATATTCCATATGAAACCAGCCGTGTACAAATACTTATAAACTGGCATATACACCGTAACACACACATCCATTGAGTTTTAATTAGTGAAAACGAATAATTAACGAAAACACAGAGTAACAGTATATTTTTGAAAAAAAAGCGGTTAATTTATTTCTACACGGTTTCCTCTCCACCACTGGATTTCCGAATAAGCTCTTAAATCTCTGCACGTCCTCCGAAACTGATCCCCGCGTATCCTCGATATCAGCCGCTGCTTCATTCTACAAGGTCGCATTAAGCCGCCTGCATTGAATATTCGCACGTTGGAAACAGTCGGAAACGAATCGATGGACATGGTCGGACAAGTTAATTATCCACGATTTATTAAAATTTTAGCGGGTCGCCGATGTCGACGAGGGAAACGGTAGCCCTCGGTTGTCGCTGTCAAACTTCGACTACTCGAAGTTCGGGTTTTGGCGAGCCGTGGTTAACGTGTAGAAGTGAGTGTACGCCGTTGCATGTTCCGCAGAATGTCGTGTACGTACTATTTACGACGTGTCTTCGAGGCTCTACGCGACGACACGACGGATTGAAATGTCAAGTTCCCTGGTTATGCGCCATAACGAATGTACGTTTGTGCGTTTATGGACGACATACGCTCCTAAATTAGCATGTTAATATTTTACCGTGCACGGAGAGATCACGCTAAGTTTACAGCTAATTATTTATTGCCTACTCTTTTTTGTATTTCCTTTCTTGCCATTTTGTCCTTCGTTTGGTACTCTTTATTCGCTGTTTACTGTGTATCGTCGACCGTGTTTTCGTTAGATTTGCGTTGCATGATTCTACGCTGGAAGACGTGTTCACTGGGATGATCGATGCGAACGAGCCTTCTCGAGAAGAAATTTTCCGACTAAACGATTTTCATTTTTAGAGAGGTCACTTCTAGGCGACGTTCTGGATTATTCGTGCAATGTCACACCGATATGGTACAATGGCGTTTCGAGTCGTCTTTTTTTACGCGTTGTTGGAATATTCGCAAGTGTCACGCTTCCTTTAAAAGTTTCTAAACGACAAAGCTTCTAGCAAAATTGTTTAAAGTCTCGGTTTTACTCTAAACGCAACTCGAATCGTATCAGCGTCCATTCGTGGCAGGAAAATTCAATTTCGCTTGGAAAAATAGCTACTCGGAAAAGATTCGTTCGCACGAAAAGAGTGGATGTACGCTCTCGTCGTCCCGTTCATCAGCTCTCTGATCGTATATACTCGCCCCTCGGAACAGAGATGTCAATGTACTTCTTCCGGTTGCACAACCTGCGCCGTCAGGCGGAGGAGGTACGAAAAAAGCGGCAGAAGGGAAGATCGAATCAAAGTGGTCAACGTGGGACCAATTCTACGGACCAATCGCAACCGACAGCCGGATCCATGCACTGTTGCAACAGGGTCCATCGGGGCCCGAGCAAGCTCTTCGAGCGTGCTCCATTGCAGCCCAGCGATTCCCTCGACGAAATAGCTTTTCAAATACCCAGGTAACATTTTCCAGTTGCATGATACACATTGTCGATTTGTTTCTTTTTTTTTTTATTATTATTATTATTTCTAGAAATTTTTCCGTAAAATATTTTTGGCCGAGGGTGAGGAATGTGTAGATTTTGACGTAACGGAGAAGTTGAAATATGAATATAAATGATGCGTGTAGGTGTAAAAAAAAAAAAGAAATGTTCGCCCTAGTGGGAAAATTCTGACAGAATATGGTAAAAGAATATACAATAGCAAGTACATAAATAAGAGAAATAACAATACCAAATTTAACTCGATGTAATTTGTAATTACTATAGAAAATTAAACTTTGAATACTATTTTTTATGTATAGTGGTACAAAGTATAAGAAATATACTTTCAAGTCTTATATTATAGAACAAGGAATCCAAATAGAATGTTTACTGGAATAATTTATTTTAGTTCTAGAATCATTGCAAGATACAGCTGCGATTGCAAATAACAATTAGACTGTAATTAAAATTTAATCAATCTGACATATTTTTATTATTCTATCGTTGAATTTAATCTAAATCTATAAACGAGATAAAGGTCAAAAACCAATAATGTTCAAGCGATAGATATAACTGATAAAATTAACAGAAATTGGTTTCATGTGTCTATTGGAAATCTTCGTAAATATAAAAATATGAAATATAACAAATAAAAATAATTTAGAAACCCTATATAAGAGCTTCTATATTGATCTCCTTCCTTATCTCTTGAATAATGTGCTTTGGTTTAATATAGAATTATTAAGAATCTATGTTTTTTACACGTGATGTCTCAATTTAGAAAGGAGAGGGATATGAAGGTTTATGAAAATCGAGAAAGTGTTTTCTCATAAAATAACGCCGCGTAAAATAAAACGTCTATTCCTTGCGGCTCTCTGTGTAGGAAGAAACGAGGAACGTACGTACAAGCGTTTCAAAGAGAGATATTTTCTTAAAATATTCTCCTTGCTCGCCCAATTTAGGACTAGTCGCGAATTTATTTACTATGTATGTTTGAATGTCTGGAAATCTTTTGATCTTGTTTGCGAAGCTTAGGATTAAACGTAACGTTGGTTTATTTGTATAAGCTATATAAAATTGTAACTAAAGTCTCTAACGTATGGATTAATATTTTCATTTTTCAAGAAATCATTTTCTAAATGTATTTATCAATTATTTAAAAAAATATGAAACGATTATTGGAATATTTAAATAAAACATTGTGATGTTATAAATATTTTTAATGTTAAAAAATTTTAATGAAATAGAATTAACACACACTATCATAATATTCGATAGAATATTATAAATTCTCTGTTCTCGTATTTAATCTTATATATCCGAATATTTTGAATACTATAGAAAATCTATTTATATTCAAGTACAGAACGAAGCATTGTGTTTCCAAAGATATACAACAACAGAGTCTCCTTTTGTTTTCCTTGTCGTCTTCTTCTTTTCTTGTGAATATAATCTCAAACTTTTATTCCTATTTCATTCCTTCTGTAATTGACAATGTAAGTGACATTTTGTAGTCAATTAAGGTTAATAATCTAAAATATATCGGCTCGATATAATATTTCAGTACAGATACATCAATCATTTAGCCACATATGAGAAACAAATCATGCGAAAATTATTTCTTTTCTATTACTATACCTACACACTGTTGCTAAACTCATTAAAGATCAAATTACAACATATTTCGAAATTAATGCGTTTGAAAGCGACGAACAAAGCTTCTCAATCTCAGGAGATTCTCGATAAAAACAAGCCACGGAGATATTTTAATAACTTTTATCGCTTGCAAACTACAAGATTGAATTGCGAACGCATCTTTTACCTAGCAAATGGTTTTATTGTTTACACTCGGATATCGTAACGCCATTTATCAAGCACAGTTAAGCGTACTACAACTCTAGCGGGTTGTTGTTCTTCTTCATTCATCAGATACTGTCGCCTAATGGACGTGTCATCTTTTCCCCATAAATTATGGACATTACTTTTCCTCCCTTTGTAGCGTGCCAGACTCCCTCGGAATTCTAAGGGCACTTTCTATGCTTCAGATCGACAAGGGCATGCAATTTTCAAGCCTGCACTTTTACGGACCAGATTCAGAACACTTACGATGCGGACTTTATCCCCCTGTCTCGACGCTCCTGTTAGATGAAAAGTTTAAGGCGGCCCGTGGGCAAAGGGGACGCGCGAAACGGTCAAAGGTCGAGATGAAGCAACTTGGAAAGGCGAGCTGTGGCTTTCGTTGAATTGGTCGCTTGGTGATGCAACTTGTCAGGACGAATACAGGCTTCATTAAATCGTTGATGATGGACACGATGGGTCGCGGCCTTTGCGCGATTCGACCCTGAAAATTTCGATGTTTTTATTGAAAGGTTAATTAAACACGCGTGGCACCCATTGGTGCATGATTTTCAAAAGGTTTCGAATGAATTCAATTGTGACGAGCCAGGGGGAAAATATTGTTTTTAAAAGAGTTACGTTTTGAAAGTTACTTTTCGCAACGAATGGTATTAACACCTACGAGATGTTGTGGGCGTTAGCCACGTTAAATTCTCAATATGTAGAAGAAGAATACGACATTCACCACCGATTTGTTTTTAGTTTATCACGTTAACTTGAGCATATCTCGATCTCTTTGTAATATTTTCCACAATAATACCAGTTTTCCTTTATGTGAGATGGAAATTGAATCGAATTCAATTTAAAATCCACAAGCGGAGAACAACGTTATTTTGAGATATAATGCAAACAGAAATTCCGAGATATCTGGATTATTATTGAAATTTTCTATGGGATAAGTGTCTCAATTACAAATTTATTCACATATTACGATTAACTATGTTTTCACTGCATTCAGTCTTATCGATCGCAGATTGCAACATAACGACCAATATCGTAATGTTTCGTTTCACAATTTTTCATCTTATCGACAGTTTAGTGTCGACGTTCAACACGTGCGTGCAGTTGAATCGCGTAAACTCCATTAAAGTTACTAGCATTCTCGCTGGATTAATTACGTTTCCGTGCTTCCCCAAGAAGTAAAAGAACTAACTCTTTTAATTACAGAAACTCTTACGAGCGCAGGAAAGGGCAGAGTATTATAATCTTCCTTAATGTTAAAATCGAACTGGAACGAATGGGAGACTGTTAAAGGGAATAAATGGAAATAAACGTAAATAAAGGAAATATCGAATTTTAGTTGGGGTGACACCGCTTTTATTACCTTTAATGTAACACGGATATCGTTATTGCGAGTATCGAAGATTTAATAATATTTTAATAAAATATTAAATTATCCCTTTTATTATTTATTATATTATTATAATTAGCCCTTTATATTATCAAGTTGAATGTTACGAAGTATTCGAACAGTTATAGGTACATATATTACAAAATAGAAATTGTTTGCTTTCTGCAAAATGCCAAAGGCTATTTTAGCAACGTTTAGTCCTTTTTTGGAACGAAAAAGTGTATTGTAATGGAAGCCACCAAATATTTGTTCATCCGTGTCTTATACGATATTTAAAGAACCGTTTTCGATAATTGACGCCTTAATAACTGAGACAAGTCCAAACGAGGGTCGTAAAAAAATAAAAGAGGAAAGCGTAGCGATTAGTAACGCTCCCATGTAAATTAATCATTCACACGCCCCTTTAATAGAACGATGTTATACTTCACGTCAAACCCAAGTTCCTCGATATGGATACAAAATTTTCAAACGTAACTGAATAATTTGCGCAGAATCTTAATAATTTCTCAAAAAAAAATTCAAAAAACTATTAAAAATCTGGAACATATTTCCAGAAAATATATTAATTCCTAACAAATTATATATAACTATAAATCTCGATAAAATCTTTTCTTTTAAAATTACGCGAATAAACACGAAATTACTTGCCGAATGACATGATATAATAAATATAACTCCCTTGATAAACATGTACCTCGTTTAATTATGCAAATACCATTAGCTAGGTAAATTACCAGAGATCACATTACTACAACCGCATCTTGATTTTACATTATTGAAATACACCTCTTATCGCCAGTAACGATTTTGACATTTACATACACACGTTCAGGAAACTCCATTATTTAACAAACCGCGCAAATTAGGTCGCTCATTCACACTGTCTGTATATAATATCTGGAAGTGGAAGTTCCATTGGAAAAGAGAAAACAGCGTCCTATTGAGTTCAAACCGCTTAAGTTGGGGAACAGAGATTCCGGGGAAATTATAGAACGGAAATGCTACCGAGCCTCGTTAACATCACTTCTCGTTCCTCATCTCGAAATCACATCAGAGTGCACATAAATCGATGGTCGAATCCGATGGACCGTTGATTTGTCTCGGGCATGCCAACCAAAGAGGATGGATGCCTGTACCAGTAAAGGGAAATAATGGGTTTTCGAGTGGCATGACAACACGAAACGAGAATAATTCTACGTTTATACAGGGTGTCTGGTACCTAGTGGTATATTTGTACAAGGATAATTTCACATGAAAAAATAAATCGCAAATGAACTATAAAGTTTCTCATGCGAGTCTTCGTTTTCGAGAGAGAAGAAAAGAAAAAGAACGATTTTAAAAGTCTGATCGGTACGCGTGTGATAGTTGTAAGCTTCGATTTAACGGATTTTTGTTCCTGTTTCTAATTGTATTTATAAACGTGAGTAACGTGAAAAAACTTTGTTCTGCTTTTTCGAATCAGCTTTTCACAAGGGATCGCTCGTTGCCTGATTGTACTATTGTTAGCAGACACTGTATACATCGCGTATTACGCGATTTCGTTCACGTATGACGTGCATGACAAACTAAAATAACGGGATCGAAGCAAGGTGCACGCTGGTATGACACAGAAAATCGAAGAGCTTATCCCCTCGCGTGAAACACGAAGCCAGAGATTCAGTGAACCCGGACCACTTATCACACCTCTGCGACAGATGATCGTCTCACCCTCGTCAAGCGTCCGTAATGAAGCGAACGCTCCAGATAGGTCCGGCAGATAAAATCCCCCGAAGATTTATATCAAATGCAGGATCTTTTGCCGTGTGCTGATTCCAATTACGGAAACGAAATTTATTCTAAAGATGCTGGAAAATTTTCCAGAATTTTTCTCAATTATTTCATCTCGTGCGATCAACCGAGATCTCCGACTCGGTTGTGGTTTTGTCTTTAAAAAATCTCTCTTCGTTCTGAAAATTAACTTTTTACTGTTTCTTAAGAAAATTGATTAGAAAATCGAACACTACCGATAAGACAAATTTATGGTATCGTTTGTTTGTTGGAAAAACACATTTGGAATGATTTTTGGATCCTTGTTCTACAGCAAAGTATGATAAAAGATTTATAGTCTGTTTGCCACGCGAAAATATTTTGAAACTAGAGCACCGATGTAAACTATACGGCATACAGGCTGTCTAATAAAATTCTTCGATCTAAAAAAATCTAATGAAATTTTTTTATCTCTAGCTTATCTATAGCTATTTTTATATAGATATTTTGTTATCTCTATCTTAGATATAGTTCGTCCTAATCACGTGGAACATCCTCTACATTGGATATAATAAATCATGTTTATTAGACACATTGATCGATGTACCAACCTCCCGATTCAGTATCCTGGAATTTAAAAGAAAAGTAAAATCTAACGTTGATATTAGAGATTGTCTAGAGTGTTTTTATAGCAATTTTACTAACGTCGTGCGTGAAAGAAGAAAGAGAAAATAATTTCAATGGAAGCTGTGGCAACTTCTTTCGCCGCTGTCGTTTCATCGTACGTACCAGGACTCGATGATAATTAAAAGGATTTATTAGAATCATTTTTATCATGGAAAATGTAACGATGTAACGATTGAAACGCTTTTATCGTGCCTTTCTTGCGATAAAGAACTTTAAAGATTCCAATCACGCTGATTAAGCGTCAAAGAGCCGAGAATAATTGCTTTAGAAGTGCAAACGAAATTTTATCCAATCTTTTCTGATTTATTCGCGAAATGTCGCGCAAGATCGTTTCAATTTATTTTGAGAGATTTTAATCACGAAGTGACGCTAATGTCCTTCAGTGTTCGATAATCCAATCGGTGTTTCTTTCCTCCCATGCCGACAGAAAGAATATAAAGAAACGAACGGCCGTCAACTTTGTTTAGGACAGTAGATTTCCAGGCAAATAAAGCTAGGTCTTGTTTATGCGTTTTACTTCTATTACAATCCAATCTCTCTTCCACGGTTCCTCGATTAGTTTTTATTATCCGTTTACTTTTTTACCGATGACACCCAAGCGAATGGAAATGAAAAGCTTCTTTTACGAATTGTCGTAAATCTTTCATAAAAATAATGAATTGGTTATACCGAACGATTTGTCTCACTTAAGGAGAAATGAAGCGTTCCCAGACATAAAAGAATTGTCCGAGATCTATTTATGTAATTTATTCTATTCCGAGGATTTTCATGGAAGTATTTGATCGAATGTTTTAAATAAAATGAACATTTATCGATCGAAACGAAATAGATTAAATACTTTCTAAAATGAACCAAATTACATAAACGGATCTTTCTATTGTTTCGTTTGAGATTTCGTATTGCTTTACCGGTATAATAACACGACGAAGAAGTCTGAAGACTGAACAATTTGGAAAATAATTATTTCTTGTCCTCAAAAATTATTACACCTCTGGCATCGGGTGTAAAAATCTCAAATCTTCCATAGCAAAAGAATATTAATAATCGCATATGCGCATGATTATGTGAAAATAGTACAACGTTTGACGACTTACACGAGTTTCTTTCACGGTACGATGGGAAAAGATTTCATGCTGTGAGAAAGATGAAACTGCAATTTTCTTGTAACAACATATCGAATGGAATATCAAATTTTCATTTAGTTAGATGAGGAACTCATACTGAAACAATAGTATTCGAAATAGAAGAACGTGAATATACAATTCTCAACTTACAAACTCAACATTCGTTTCGATTCAGACCAGATTATTGTTTGACTACTTCAAACAATCAAATCACGCTCTCGTTTATCGATGCTTTGTCATCGAATACTTTCATTAATGACGCACGTTCGTTCCAGCGATTCCACGCGAGTTATAAAGAGCTCTTCGTTTCTCTCATATAATTTCCACCTCGACGAGAGCAAGAAACGAGAATTTGCATATACCGGAATAGTTTAAACAAGTAATCGCAAAACGATATCCACATCTTTTTTAATCGTTTGAAAAATCGTCGTCTTCCTTGTTTTGTAGCGATATACGAGAGATCCCGGAATAATGCGGCACGAAGGAGGCCGCGAAGTAGAATAAGGTACCGTGCCTGATCAGACGTCGGCGCGTAGCTGTCTGTCGATTTGGCCGCATAGGGGGCAGCTGGCAGCAACCTCGCCACGAGCGTACGGTGCTGCCATTATCGAGGAACGACGGTCGTTCGTCGAACTAAGAAATTCTCTAGATATCTAGAGTTTAAAATAAAATACGTGGAATCTCGTTCAGATGAGAATTCGGTAAAATTTTAGTTGGATAAGAGAACAGATAAAAAGGAGGAATATTCATTGTATTTACCATTAATGGATAAGTAATCTCGTGTAGCAAGAATTTATTCGGAGTTTATTGCTCTTTAATTTTAATTGATCGATACCAGTTCAGAATATCCTGAAGATAAGCGTTATTTTCTCGCTACGTGCGAGTTGCTCCATCTTCGCTAAAACTGAGTACTCGCTTGCAATGACACGCAAGACAAAAATCGCTTGCCTGCATGGGATCTTAAAGGCCGTTCTCAAACACATAGACAAACCGATCCGCGCGTTTAGAATAGTGGGCCGTGGAGAGTAATCTCGTTAGCGAACGAGATGGCTTTGGAGGACAGAGGGAAGACAGTTCGAGGCAAGAAAGAGTCGAGAAGAAACGATAGAAAGAATATCCAACGGCAAATCGAGGGAATGGAAAATAAAAGGGAGTAAGAAAAAAGGCGGGCAAACGCTGTAATCGTTCCCTAATGCTTCTACGCTAACGAAAGTCTCTCCTCCGCCTTCTCTTTTAGATACTCTGTCGCCATCGCTTCGCAAGCTAATGCAGCGGAAGTAGACTTTCAACTATATTACCTCTAATCGAATCGACGTTCCGCTTTGCACGCCGCTGCACCTTAATTTTGGGTTGAATTCTCGGTTTACAGGCTGACGTCCTTCTTCTATCTCGAATCGTTCGTATCCTGTCCTCCCATTCGTAGCACGAATTTCCGCTGTTGTCACGATAGAACCAAGAGCAACCGTTAGAAATACTCGTTGGTTTAAATAGACGCTTCGTGAGTCTTGTAAATACGACTGACGATGGATATCGTACACCTACAACGAAATGAAAACTTTTTCATCAGTGAGCTATATTAAGATTTGAATGGAGTTCGAGATGCGTGAATCGGTCGTTGAGAATTACGGATCTTAACTGGCGAAATAATGGTGTAGGAACATTAAATTTACACTTACAATTTATATTCAAATATTTATTTATTTATTTATTTGGTAAATTTCATTTCATTTTTTCACAAATATTCATCGATACACACTTACACGCGTCTCAGCACTTTCTTTTTCTCACCATCTTCCATACTAGACTCTTAACTGACTCTTAACCGACTAAACAGTTTACATTCACCTGTTTTCGGGGCGGCACGCACACACACTCACATTCACATACATGTATCAGTACTGCGCGGCTAATCTAGTCTAGCACATAAAATTACACATATTTCAATATCGGTTTTTGGCCATTCTATTTGGAGATTATACGTAAACTAAATATGCGCGTACGATCATGTGTTCGTCTATACAAGTCGTCCCACGTAATTAAAATAAGGTGCGAAATATTTTGTTTAGCTTTGTTATCTCGTATGATTGGAGCGAACGATTTATGAAAATGCACTTGTACTTAAAGGGTTAAACATAGTGTAGTAGGCATGCAAGAAACGGTGATTAAGAATCTGCAAGTTGTAGTTGACTTCGTGAACCTGATGTCTGATTAGTATTTCAAGAGGACTGTCGCGCGATATCTCTGACAGTGTCCTGTTAGGTTGTTATTAATGTTACTACGTGTGATTTCTTGGATTGGAAACTTTGTATTATAGTTTCTTCGTGATAAATTATACTTTTACCAGGCAAGTCCGGAAGAGTTACAGCGTAGATTTCAGCTGTCTTGTTTGATTCGCGTGCCGTATGAAATATGAAATTATCATAAGGAACCTTTTCGTGTTTCGTAACTTATAGGAAGGTTTGAATATCATTTATGACGAAGTATAATGTAAATATTTAGCGGTTAAAGACGATAGGAAAAATATACCGACCGGAGGTATATCGTTGAGATCTTTTCAATACCAATTTCTTGGAAGCTGAAAAGTAGTTGATATATTTACGAGATTTTGTATAAGAAAACAAAGAATTGTCTTTTTACATACATTTTGTAAAAAAAAAAAAACGAAGGAAAGCGACTGTTATTAAAAAATTAGATAGAACGTTGCTTGCTTATATGAAATTGTTTTATTTTAAATGAGCAAATAGATTACTCTCCTAAAAAATATGACTCATTCATACAAGTATCTATATTATGTTCTTACTTCTAATCTTTATCATACAGTGTGCTCATGCAGTATTATTTTTACATATTTCTTAAACATCAATTCCAACTTACAAATATAGTATCGTTTGTATAATAAACGTGAATAATAGTATCATACCTGCTCCAGTAACAAAATAACGCGTTATTAACACTGTCAGGTACAGTGAATTCTCTATCAGTGATACAAACGGAATGGATAATTCAATAGTGCTCGAATATTGCACGCTGCAATGTGATACTGGCATCACGTGTAGTTTAAATTAAGCAAAAGGACAATAAATCAGTTTTGGGTCCAACAACGTTTTGATTCGAAAACTGGTTCCCCGTTATAACTTTACGATGTTCATAAAATAGGTTTCAACTAGATACCTTGACAATCTGTGCCTCGTTTGCATATTGATAATAAATGGTTAATTGTCATCATAAGTTAGAATATATCTAAAACTGTAATAGATTTCCACAGTAACGCAAGGTAACACTAGTTGATCGTGACTCTAACAATTAATAGATTCAGATAATTACTCTTACACATAACGTTTTCGTGTATGAAATATCGCTTTGCTTAATTGTATTTTATTCTTATTAGATTTATTTTAATTTTAAGTCTGGCTTATGTATTTATTTCTCAAACTTTATTTTGTAACACATTTGTATAGTTTATCGTTTCTTTTGTTTGTTGTTTATTATTCCTATTAATATATTCTTCTCTATTAAGTATTTAGTACATAATTAATATTCCTATAGTAAAAATATCGATAGTTAATATGCATGCCTGCTATTGATAAATAGATTTTGTTTAAATAGATCTTATTTATATGCTACGCTTTTGTTTAAAATGGAAGAAATATTGATTCGTACTAGTCAAAAGTGATTATGACTAATTTTAAAAAATATCCTGCTCTGTGCCAGCGTGAATCAGTACTTTTAGTTGGTTTAACACTGCTCTGTTGATATTTAAAGATATAAAAGTTGTGACTAAATAAAAATCATTAAGGTAAAGTAAATTTTTGAAAGAGTTACAGAATTTTCTTTCTTCGTATCGTTGTCATGGATTTATTCCAGCTTTCGGCTTCTTGCCGACATTATGCTCTATAATACGCGAAATTAATATGTATTTTCTTGAGCGACGCCATCGCCCTGACAGCGTTCTCGAACGGCACGTTTGAAAAAGTTCTGCGTATACATCGAATATTAATGTCCAAACAAGCTCCGCGTGTATGAACATAAGAAGATTCTAAAATTCATGAAAATTCATCGACGTATGCAAGGATAAGTGAGAGAATGAAAAAGGAAAAGAGGGGAAGAATGAATTTCACATAAAACGTGTTCTGCGTTACACAGAAACAGTGGAAAAAAGTGTTCATCGAATTAATACGATGCGATGGAATGAAATAATTAACATCGAGATGAGCAGATATGTTAATTATGCAAAATGATTACAATTTATCCTTTTCGTTTAAATCGTTCTACATAAAATAACGTTAAAATATGAAACTATTGCTATTATCGTGGCATTAAATCGGAGTTATATGGTATAATAAATTTTGTTTCATTCAAATATATTCAACTTTAATTTAAACATTATCAAAGAATTTATATATTTGATTATTTACATCGTGGATCATAGATTCTCATTGCAATTTTTCGCAATGAATATTATCACTTATTCACAGTTCTTATCAATAGAATAAATGAAATAAAATGTTGTTCTAATAAATTATTTACGCCTGCTTAATCGTAATAGTGATCAATAAATTATTAAAATAATAAACTATAAAATAATTGTTCAATATATATTATTTTACTATGAAGATTATCAAGTTTTATACCTTGTTTTTGAACATAAAGCAATGCATTATATGAAACAGTCAATTATACAACATTTTCTGCAGCAAATATAGGTTCTATGATACGTAACATAATTTTATTTTGTTATAATTATAAAATGTAATTAATTATATATCATAAAAAATTGACTGTACATTTACAAAATAGATTTAGTGCTCCTTAATATCTGTATGAAATTTTATCCAAGCGTCATAGATTACATTTCTATATTACAAAGTTTTATCATTAAATTCTATTAGTATATAATGAATTTAATATTATAAAATACAGAAGATAATCGTGTCAAAAATATACAATTTTACGAGTTATATTATTATTTTGTTAAGTTGTTTGTAACATATACATAGATATTCTCCTGTAATTCTCATACGGTGAAATAATTGCCCCGAAGGGAACCGAGTTTGCGTACACTGAAATGACGAAAGTTCTTTCTAAAGTGGCAAAGTTTTATTCATCAGGAAGTTGGGTAACTTTGCGGGCAATTATGAAGCAGCAAAAATAAATGGATCGAAGACTATTCTCGATTTTATAATCAACCAACTGCGAGATATCTAAAGATTTTTTATACAATCGCAACAATACCGTATCGATTGTTTCCAGTTTGTGTAAATGCAATACTTTCGCTTTAGAAAAACAAAAGTAAAGGTTTAGTTTAGTCAACTTTATTGTTAATAGTGCAATATTCAACGCCGTGCCTTTCATTTGTGTTTAAAATAAATTCAATGAAAATTGAATTAAAACAGATATAGGAGGATTGGTAACAAACGAGAAAATATATTACGCGATAAAACTTGATGATTAAATCCTTGTTCAGAGAAATAAAGTAGGAAAGTGCTTATTATGTGCTATAACGTCGTTTTTCTACACGCGTTCCATCTATTTCTTTTATTATGACGAATTCTCTGCTTCCTTAAAAAACGAAAGAGAAAGAAACTTGTACGTTATATATTCGCGAGATATTGTATTACATTCCTTGTTACTTCGGAATTTGGGAAATGTTCGCCAAGCATTTAATCCGTTTACAGAAATTTCAGCATTTAGATATCCTTCTATGAAATCTTATACCGAATGCGAAGTCCAAAATTTATGATTTAACAAATCATTTAAAAAATAATTTACGCAAATAACTTTAGCAGCAATTATTTTTCTGTTAACGAGGCAATGCTATACATTGAGTCTGATATATGCATTTTAAATATTATTGCAATTTTTCAATTTATAACGTATATCAATATTTCTACGTGGTTTATTCTCACGAACATGCATCTCAAGCTATAGATCTTCCTTAACTACTTCTGTTAACAGAACCTATCGATTCTCAATAACCAATAAGTTACTTAAACCAATTTATGCTGAACATATTTTGATCTAGCATACTCTAAAATGACCAAGACAAATGGTTCAAAAAGGTATTAAGACACTTATATTAATTTATAGGAATCTTTTATGAACATATTATGTGCGTTATACAATACATTTTGAAACATTTTGAAATTTTATTAGCACTGTGATAAGATACCACTGTCATGATTATATCGATAAAGTTTAAAAGAAATATGAAAATGTGCACGAAAGCTACGACATATTTATTGAAAACATAGATTTCATAGAAACCATAAAAGTATTAAACATTAAAAGCCAATTTTCTTGTATATTAATGAACTTATACATGCTTGTATATTTCGGACGACTCGAGCTGTATATTATGTCTACTTCGCTTACTTATATATTTTATATATTTCTGCATAGTGTGTGGATTCTCCAAATTTTTGCACTTTTAAATTTTTCATGAATGCATAAACATGTACAGTTTGATAATAGCCAACTCGTCCATTTATATTTCTTTCACCACTCTTCGATGGTCCGGGTACACAATCAAGTATTACTTTCAGAATCCAAGTCTTTTTATCATCGTTTGATCACCGTATCGTTTCAAAGGTTTACGACGAGCAAGAGGTACTTTTATGGGTAAAGGAAAACTTACCTTGTAAATCGCAAATCACTGTATCGAGACGTTTCATCCTGTGGCGACACAGTTTCTTTTCATCAGTAAAATCCTTAAATCGAAAAATCTTATATGATTTCTGATTTCCAGTGCTCTCAAACGTAGAAACAAACTCTACAACTTTCGAATAAATTAGTGTCTGGAGATCGATTATTTCATCGGGATGTCTTCTTCTTTCATTTATCTCGAGGCGGGATACTCAGACTAGACGTATCTTCCATTTGTTTCATTCGAAGTTTTTACATTGTTCTTTTTCAGAGTTATTTTCCAGGACAGCTGACGTTGAAATTAGTATGGATGAAATGTTGAGGACAAGGTCGTCCCGTTTTCTTTGATATCTCCCTCGGTGTCTTCTTTGCATCAAACTTTATTTCGCTAGCCGCACTCCTTTCGTCGTTCGTTACTGTCCCTCGAGAAAACGGACGCGTTAAAGAAACAATCCGTGTGCCCGAAATTATTCTGAAATTATTTTACAACTATTTCAAGGCAGGTCGACAGTATTTCTGTATTTTAGATAAGATGTTACGATGGATTTTACAATGGTGAGATTGTGTAATTTAGTTTCTTGATTAAATACAGGACAATTGTTTCGCTATTTGATCTAAATTGTAATAACACACTGCAAATCACGCGATCTCGTTCCTATTTTGCTAATACGAGCCTTATGTTTTTCATCTTATTTTTACGTTTAGTATCATTTTACTCTTACGTTCATCTACAGGACTCGCTAACAAAATTTGTACAGGAAAATCTTAAAGTACCCTATTAACCGTGTCGGCTTTGATACAAGGACGATGTTGGTCTCCGATAACAAATCACATATGCCCACACAATATTCTCGCCACAGCGTAATTGCATTGCTTTTGACTGAATTAACGAGAGAATCAGCCTGTACAAGCCTTTCGAATCGCACAGTATCACCGCTGCAAAATTGTCGCGACGTTGTACCTCTACCGAACATAAATCATGACTAGGCAAGGAAGAACTTCATTTGCCATGGAGAAGACAGAAGAGACATAAACTATTCGCGTGAAAGTGGTAGTAGAGCTTAGCAATCCTCCCTTACGATTTCTTCTACTTGCAATATTCTCTTCCTCCTTTGTATCTTACCTATTGCCGCTGATTTACGTAAAGATGCAAGAAAGGAAATGATCGTATTCTTTCAAGGTGGATAAACACGAAGCCTCGAACTCTTGCGTCTTGGGGATAATTCGTGCAGGACTGCAAATATCGTATGATAAGGAAACAAATTGTTGCGGTGAACGTTGGCGAGACTGGAAGCGCTCTCGGTGTTCTTCATCGCTCACATCTTGTTTCTGTACACCATGGAAACCTTAGTCGATTTAATTACAAGCCCAGGCTGCTGTATCTGGAATTAGAGATGAAGATTTCCGAGTACGAAATAACGATTCTTGAAATTGAACGTGAACCGATTGCGATGTGCGTCACGGAGGCCTCATAAATTTCAAAGTTATACTCGAAGAGCAGGAAGAATGTAAACCAATTAATATCGGAGGGAAAATTCGTGCGTTTAAAAACACGTGATATAATCTTAGGTTCGTAGGGTATAACATAGTACAGGAAATAAAATTGCCGGAAGGGGAAAGCAACGATATCGCGCACATAAAAAATTGGAGATTTTTTTTTAAGATCGTTCCGTGTCTAGAAAACTTGTTTAAAAGAAGCAAGTGTCAGGGTTTGAAATATATTACGTAGGTATGTTCCACGTGTGATCTCATCGTACGTGTTTCTTCGTAAATATAGGTGTAAGATAGAAAAAGATAGAAGAAAGGTGATACGAAACGAAGCACAGAATATGGAAACGGTAACGTTATACAGAAACAGCCCTGTCATTGGTAAAATAAAGAAGAAGAAGGAATGAGTCGATAGTTCAATAGTAACACAATCCAGGGTCGGTATCGAGATATCCAACGTCTTTTAAACACTTTCTTCTCGTATTACGTTTTTCCTCTTTTCGATGACCTCGCAGGGATGTGAAGAATCTTCTCTTCTTTCTGTATCTTCATCTTACGCTACTCTCGTAATAGAATGTCGTTCGTGCAACATTTTGAATGCCGTTTTTGAATATCTCGCGTGTTAATCCTCGTCCTATCAAATACGAAGCAAAGTTTGAAAAATATTTTGTTTCTAAAGCTATAATATAATATAATAGCGTCGTTAACCTCTCCGTATCCACGAACTGATAACCGATAAACCAGTCTCCATCAACCTAATGAAGCAGGTATTCCACGACCCAATTCATCGGGACCGCAGAAAAACAGACGATACAATAGGCAGAGACAATGGAGCAGAAACAATAAAAGATCGCGCTAATCAGCCGACTTAACAATGCCTCTACCACGCTTTCGAACGTCGCACGCGTGATCGCATGGCGATCGCACGAGCAAAGCGTGAGAAAGAACGGCACTAATCAGGCTGAATTTATCGGCAGGAAAAGTAAGCGAATATATCGAAGCGGAGAACGAATCAGCGAGAGGAAGCGCGTGTCAGACGCTGGTCGAACGATTTATTATTTTTCATCTGCTTTTCCAGCCACCTCTTTTCCCTCTCCTTGATACTTTATTATGCGAATTCGCCAAGAGAGCCTGGCTTCTGTCGCGAGAAGGACGAGCGCTGCGAATACCAAAAATAAGAAGAGAGGGAGTTAGAAAACGGGAGGGGAGAAGTTGCGCGAGCTTGCGCGCAGCTTTGCTGGTCGACGAACGAAACGAAAGCTTAAGGCTGAACCCGCTAGTCGGCGCTGGGCCACGCCACGCGAAGCGCCTTGTGGTTGCGGAACTTTGCTGAGAGGAGCTGCCAGCGCGGCAACCTCTCGATGCCTCTACGGCGGGCTAATGAAACCTCGAGAGCGCCGCGTTTCCGCCTGAAACTGCCCGCAGACTCGCGACACGCCAAACGTTCCAAAAGATGCGGTACCTCAAGAGAAAATGCCGTTGTCTCCAGCTGAAGATGCACCGTGACCATCAACGGCCGTGATCGTCGACCACCTGTCCGTCATCGATCAGATCGAAACAGTTTTTAAGAGGGTTGAAACATCGTTGAACGGCCGCTGAACGTCGATCAATCGTTTGTCGTTAATCGTTGTTACGACGAAGCGACACCGTCAAAGTTTGTTGTTTATCAAATTCAAGAAAAAAACGTAAGCCAGTCTAGATAGTTTTGGTTATCGTTGTAATCGGGTCATTGTCGTCGAGGAAAGGAAGACAGTGTGACAAAGAGTGTCGTTCGGTCGAAGGTCGGGTTTCTAAAATTCTGGATTATGATCGACGAGCTTGTGGCGGGACCAATAGAACCGGAGGACGCGTTCTTGCATCCTGGTTCGACGAAGCAGTGCCGTCAGTCGTCGCAGAGAGATCAACGAAGTTGCGGCTTCCGATGAGACCAAAGGAACCATTCGATTTAAGAAGGCGAAGGAAATTTCGAGTCATCGTTGGAACGAGTTTCGTGAATCAACATATCAAGTAGCAACGATTGACTGTGTAAAAAAAAGTTTCGTAATCGTCGTTATCCTTAATCTTCGAAATGAGCTTTGGTAAACCTTGGAGATGCTCCTCTCAGTTTTGTCGGAGTAATTCGTGGCCTTGCAGCGGGAGCATGCGACAGAAGGGCTGTTCTTTATTATTTTCCCCGGAGCCCCGACTGACATCTTTTTTCCAGGAACGTGTCATCCGTGACTCCTTCTAAACCCCATTCCAATCTATTACAATCATCCCCTCAGGCATACTAACGTAACTGAAGATTTCATTAGAAGAGCAAACGAAAAGAAAAGAAAAAATAAGAAAGAGAAGAAGAAATAGGAGCTAGAGGGCGAAGAGGGAAGGAAAGAAAAGGAAAAAGGGCAGAGAATTACGGGTGGCGACGGGTTCGTTCCCCCCCGTTGAACCAACTTAACGCAATAAAGTAAGCGTACGGTTGGCTGAGAAGAGAGTCGTCTTTGCAAGAAGACGAAGGAGATTCCTGAAGGCGGTGCGTGTCCCGCGGCAAAGTAAAAAGGCGGCCGCACCGTTTTCTTCCTAATTACGATATTATCGAGCACGCTGGTTGGCGGGTCCAAAAACGTAGAGTATTTTTAATACACACACACAGAGGCAGGCGCGTGGCACGCGTTATATGTACGCGTGCGTGCCGTGTCCCAGGTGGCTGGTAATTAAGTGTAGAATTTAATCGACGTTTACCGTTTTAACCGTTTGAACAAGGGCGAAGAGAAAAAGACGACGAAGCGTGGTCCAACTTATGAATAGAAACCGATCTTTTCAACGTCGCGGTCCAACTAGTAGTGGCATAGTTTTATCGATCGTTTCCGTGCAATCCGTTCTTGTGTGTGTATGTACCTCGTGTGAATCGTCGAAACGCGTTATTTTTTACGATTCCATCGCCAAAAGTCTCGCGAATGAAACATAGAACGTGCTAGAGTTATGTACCTGTATCGTTAAGTATCCGTTCCGTGGACGAGTGTAGTTCGTATCTCGTCGTGAAATTGTCACGCGCGGCGAACGATTTAAACCGAATTGGCCACGAACTAGCTGCGTCTCTCTGATTTTTGACGCGAGAGAAACGAGAAAAGAGGGAGGAAATATAGAAAAAGACTGGTTATTCAAGACTGAACGTTTCGCGAGCGTGGAAAGTCAGGAAAAAAACGACAGAGTGAGGCTGGTGAATTTGAAAAGTGTCTACCCTGTATCGATCGAGGAAAGGTGAAAATCGATGAAGAAACTGAGTATGTGTGATCGAGCAAGGCATTAGCTATGACGACCTCGAGCAGATACAGCAGTTACAACTGTCTTACCAGCTGGGACAGCTATGACAGAATACCAAGGTAGTAGAATGATATTTTATATACGACGAGATTTTCCATTATGGGATTAGCTTGTTCGAAATGGCTCACACTTTTAAGCGAGACACATGATTCACGCCGCAAGCATCCTATTCTCGTTGAAAACGATGCTTTCTCCGAGCTATTCGTGAATTATTGAAACGAGTGTTGCCTGGTTTAGCCTTGCCCATGTCGAGTTCTGCTTTTGCTCTTACAATTGCTGAATTGATTAATATATATTTTATTTATGACAACAGGCAACTCTGTTTTCTATGTACAAAATATTTCGCTTCTCGCTGCTTTTGATAATACAGCGTAACTGATTGAGTTTTAACTGATAGGATATTAATTTTATTTACGTATAATATATACAATGTAATATGATTGTTACCTTATTTGCGACAATAGAAAGTAATTACTACGTCTATGTTCTCTGTAGTTTTTAACAGTACAGAGTTCTGGAACTGAAGTAATACTAATTTCCGTTACGAAATTAAATAGTTCCGAACACAAAAGTATATTATGACGAAAAATATCTTAGAAACTTATATTACAATAAATTGGAGAACAATGTATGACCAAAGTTTTCGATTATAAATGTACCATTTACCGGACGAAGTGATTGAATTTGTTGTCTTTCAGAATATATAATATATAATCATTTGGAAATAGCAACACGTTAAAATACAAAAATGAATAAATATAAGGACCAGAGTAGAGAGAATTTTTTTTTATCTACATATATCGAAAAATTTTTGCTGAAAGTATACTTTTTAATAAAACGAGAATATGAATACAAATATGAGATATTACTAAGATTTTTCTTTTCTATACATTTACGATGTATTTTCCTCCGAAATGCAATGTATTCGTAGAATACCTATTACTTTCATAAATATTTTATTCCAACGTATAATAATGTTAATTTAAAAATAAACAATGCATATTTCACACGATCTATGAAAACATAAAGAAAGTATTCTTAAATACTGTTATCAAATGATTACTGTAGAAAATGAACGGTAGACAGCTTATTAAACTTTATTGATCGAACAGTTACTAAAAACTACAAGTACAATAAATGAATGAGAAACATGCAATCTTCGAGCTTGTTAATGTACCGTGAACGTGTTCACTTTTTTTCAAATGCGTCAAAATTTCATGCAAATACAATACGAAAATGTATCGTATTGGGTCAAATCGACCCAGGCGTGTTTCTTTCACCTTTCCAGGCAAGGAATGTAAATTAGATCGTAGATTTTCACAGACACTTAGGTTTTATCGGATACACTCTCGAATCTGACGCGCAGCTTAAGCAGGATTACATACTTTTTACGGTGGAAAAATGGTAATTCAATTACAAAATAATCTGTTTCTCAACATAAAGTCAATAAAAGGACATCAGGGGAAAAAACGATGCATATATTTCGTTTTTAGGTAAGGACGATTGTGTCCTTTTCTTTTTCCTTCTTTTCATAACTCGAACAACGATTTTGATAACAGAACGCACGGGAAATACAGTTTCACGTGCGCGCTATTTCACTGGAAAAAAGGAGATGACTCAGGACAACGTTCACGAAATTATCGTCGGAAATTGGCTATTGGAATAAAATTGCACGTATATGTTTCATGTAAGCTGATGTAATAAATCTAAACACAAAGTTCTGTAACTCTTTGGAATTTCAAGTAACGAAACGCATTTCAAAAGTTCTTTGATCGATTCTTCAATGATTTTCCGAAAAATACTCGCAAGTTTCTTCTCCTCGATCGCTTTCTATCTTTTGAACGTCGTTTAATGAACTTACATTTGTAACTAAAATACAAGTCGCATTTCTTTCGGGTAATTTACCAACTGATGTGACAGAATAAAGTACGTTTATAAAGATTTTCTTTATAAAGGTTTCTTTTAGTGTTTTCTAGATTTCTTGGAATATTATAGCTTTATAAATCGTTTTTCGGAGAATTTGTAAAACCGATTATTTTATGACAAATACTAAGAAAGTAATTGCGAATTAGAAGATAAATCAGTGTCAAATTTATACACAACTGCCACTGTAATAATTGTAAAGAGTAAAAAAGAAATGGCCAACTTTGGACGATATAACCAATCCAAATCGGTCAATTTCATCGTCCCATTTCACCGTCTTGAATACAAATTGGATTTAAAACAATCTTCTTGCCATGAAGCAATTAATCATCTTGTTCGCCTCAAGCGTTGCGTTACGCTCGATCTCAGAAACAATTTTTTCTCGCAACTAACATCGAGTACGCAGGAGAAATTATACGTTTTTTTTTCTCCTACAATGTCAACGATTCAATTGTTTTAATCACGACAAATTAGTTATTCGATAGTTATACATGTTCAAAGTCTCGTTCAGATTAGTCAAGTTATTTGTATTCAAATTAGCCGAGTTAAAGTAACCTGGCTTCAAGCGAATATCGAATAGGAAATGAAAGAATTGGTAAGAAATGCACGTATGTAAATTATTATGATATTAATTATAATGATATATACAAAGTATGAACTAACATAAAAATCTGAAAAAAATTGACTTGGTTTAGGAAGACAATATTGGCAGGTACGAAATTGGATTGTTCCTTTTAAGTCAAAGGATAGTTAAAATCGTCTCAATTTTACAGGAAGACACAGTCACGTAAAACGACAAGCTTACATTAGTAAAACGTTCTAAATTACTTAAAGTCAACTGACTTGATTAATGAGAGTGAGAGTAGAAATTTTAAAGAATATTTCAAATTAAGTAAAATGAAAATGTTACATCGGTAAAGTATTTTAGATTAACTTTAAGTTAAAGTCGACTAACTTGATTAATGAGGATGAGAGTAAAAATTTGAAAGAATATTTCAAGCCAAGTAAAATGACTTTACATTAGTAAAGTGTTTGAAACTACGTAAATTCAACTGACTCGATTAACCACGATAAGAATAGAAATTTGAAAGGATATTCCAAATTAAACAAATAACAGTATAATAAAAAAATTAAGAGGTTTCAAATTACTTGAAATATCCCGAGAGAATGAAGTTTTATATCCAAAAAATCTGACGTGTTTCCAATATGGATTTCAATACACGATAGTTTAATCGACGACGAATTCGATTACCAATGATCCGTATTTTTATCGACAAGTCTCATTTCATTTTCAATCGCGTCGTTTTCACAACCAATTTCCAGTCGCATGGTTTTCACGTTCGATTCCCATGTTTCTTCGTCGGTGAACTTCGTGGCGAAAACTTTGATAGAATCAATTCTTACAACAGCCGAATCGGGAAGTTCTCGAATATAATACTACCATGAAGGATTTGTAAAGGGAACTAGATACTCGTGTATATTGCAGTAGAAATAACAGTCGGGTGATAGAAGTTTGAAAAAGTAGATCGTAGTATTGAACATGTTCGATAGTTTGATTTTCCACGGAGAAGATTTTGATTGTTCGTCAAACTACGACCAAAACATAGAAACTAGAAATTGTTGAAATGCAATGGTAAACTTTGTTTTAAGATATCAAAAGTTTTTTCTATCCTATATTTATCCCTAATATTCTGTAATTTTGTATATTGAATTTATATTATTCGTTAGTATCCTATATTTATCCTATATTTCAATTTCTATATTTTCTATCAGTGCTGAGATTGTACGAGAAAATCTTTCTGTTCGAAAACTTTCAGCGGCCAGAATGCGATAGGATATTTCTTAAAAAGTATTAATATCTATGAACTACAAATCAGATTACATGGACTGCATTGATAGATGACGTGCAGTATCCATTAAAAAGGTAAAATCATAATATGATTCAGTATTGGTGTTTATTGAAGTAAATTGTTAAGCTTTGCAACGATTAATCTTTGTTTCAAGAGAAAAATGAGTCTTTGACAGGGGATGAATTCTAATAACTTAGGGGTGGGACTACCACAATTAATAATCGTCTTTCACGGTCTCCAGGTCAGTCTTGTTATCGCCTAACGATACTTTTCAAGGCTTTCATTACAAACCGAAAAATAACGTGTAATAGTACTAATTGAAATCTATTCGAGTAAATTTAATCTCGTAATCTCGACAATTTTCGAAATAATGCTAATATGAATTTCCATTCAAATACAACTAGATACAATATGAAATATGTAGTTTCCGAATGCTATATTATTCGAACAAATGGCGCGCATATGTGCACAGATCTAAATCGCAAGATTTCTGTTCCGCTTGCTGTCAGGAATATTATCTTCATTGCCAGATATTTATGATGCATCATACCACGTTAGAAAGCTTCATGACGACCCTTTGTTATTACGTGCCATAAATGCAGTCCACTCTTTCGAACACTAACGATATAAAACGCTAACCACAGTTTGAAAGAGCGAAGTAACCAGAAGGTTTTAGAGTAAAATATAGATTTTTTTAAACAGTAAGACAGTTTCATTAGACTTGGAAATTACCGTGGCTAATTCGCATAAAAAATGTTGTTGGATAGAATTTTATTATGAAATTACATAAAGATCGGCTAATTACTTTAGTTATTTTGCAAATTGTTTCGTACGAGACACACAATATATTCGTAAAATGTGTCTATAAATGTTGGAATACTTTCGTGAGTCACAGTATATTCCATATCGATTTAAGTTATGATTTATTTTTTCTTCTAATAATTTAGTCATTTTTAGAGGGCTGAATTAGATGATTATAGAGACCAATACGTATCAGCACGATCCTCGTATACAGTGATTCTTATTAATATCCGAATACCACGATAGCTCTGTAATTATAAACCCCAATTATAAACTTATATATAGATCAACGTTTCTGTTCCACTTGCCTTGTGTCGTCAATAACCGCGAACACGAACGTATCGAATTTATTAAATTAAGATTCGTAAGAAACCTTATCTGCCTACTCTCCAAAGATTGTATACGAAGCTCAAGTCGAGGATTTTCACGGTACCTTGGACAATTGTGGGACAAGTGGTCGGTAAATATTTGATGCGCAATCCTAATTCTGAATTTGCGGGTTCGGCTAACTAAGGGCTCTGTGTATACGCGGCTCACCACTTGGCGCTAAATACATTGACACTGTGCTTAGATCGTTTCGCGTTTAATTTGAGTAAAATTCGCACATATCTTCTGCATGTGACTTGTAATTAAAACCTGGATCTCTATAAGAGATTTAGCATGTTAATAGGATTGCTTTGCAATTGCTTCTCCAATCTCTCGGTAAAGGTTAAGCCGATCGTAATGAAAATGTCTCTCAACTTAGAAGCAATGTTAATCAAATAATCTTATTATTATAACTTTCACTTAACTACGAAATCAAGATACAACCAACAACGTTATCGTTCAAATTTAATATCACAGTCGTAAAGTCGGTCAAAGAATATTCTCCCTAATCTGAACAATTTCAAAATTATTATAGGCGATGAAATTCCACAGATTCTTAACATTCAACCCTTACGACCTTTCACAGTCTTACGTTTTTCAGAAAATAGTTTACGCGACCGATGACCCAAATCTGCTAATTGGTAATCAACGACGGTTTACGAGCTCTTTGCAAGCAACGAAACAACTGTGTGACATTTACACGTATCCATATATTCGTTCACGTGCCATAATTCCGTTCCTTGCGCGTTTATTCGATAGTGACATTTCACGTCTCTGGGAAACATTTCGAGGAAGGCACTCAACCTGATGACAGTCTCAAGTTATGAATCGACGTTTCACAACTCTAGAATTATATCAAGTAATTAGTGACTATCATTTGTAAAACGTGCGTGGGTTCATCGAAAGTACGAGAAAATAATTTTGATCAGCTTCCTGGGAAGAATACTTCACGGTGCGCTATCTTGACGATGATTCGACAGAAGTCGAAGAGCGCGAACGAGCTTTCTCTTTCATTGATGCCGTTTCAAAGTCTAATTAAATACCGATTAAACCGTTGTACGCTGTTGGAAATACACGCGAGAAGCTTAAGAATAAATATGAACGAAGAGAAACAATAAAAGGCTTGTTGAAAAGAGTAAGAAAGGTGTGCGATGTAATTAGTCCCGCGTCGCGTCTCAATTTTCGCGCTGGAAATTGACTCGTTACCAGCTCGAACGCTACGTTACTTTTTCAACTTCTATTATCTAACTTTCATTCTTACGTGCTTCGTAGCTTGCGGAAACGCATCGTAGTTCGATTACGTTGCTTTTACGAGTTTAAAGAGCAACAAGAATAACAAGAATATAATCAACGTAGGATTATACAATGTTGTTCTAAAGATAGAGATTAAAAATACGTCAATGAACCAGTTTTAATACTATTTTTATTACATCTATCGTTATTAAATTAACATTTAGGTTTCTTCGTGAAAGTTAATATACGTGCAATTAATTAATACTTGGACGATAAAGATTGATTTAATTCTATCGCATAGATACAGATCGAGAAACTTCCATCAGGCAAAGGTTAAATATTATTAGACGTAGAGAAAAATTCTGCGCTTCTAGTTTCATACTCTATTATGCTGAAATTTAGTTATCTCACGCCCTTTAATGTATCGATAATTATCAATAATATATAAAATATAATTGCAAATACAATTACGGTTGATAAAGTATATGTTTAACATTGCATATTCTTTAGATCTCAGCTCAATGAAAATTCAACGACGTTTCGTTAAAAAGAAAAAAATGTTTTCCTACTTTCAATGGGAATATTACAATATGTACAACATGTGAAAAACGATATGAGAGATTCTTCAAATGAGATTTTACCTTTAACAGGTCACAATGATTGTAAGAAGTTTGAGAAAATGGGAAGAAAATATTTCTACTTCTGAAGGTAAAGTTCGTTCACGAAGATACAAAAAGTATAAGACTGAAAGCACAGAATTTTTTTCTATATCTAATAAAAACATCTTAAATCGGCAAAGCATACTGTCTATGTGGAATACAAATTAATAACATAATTGCACGCAGATTCGAACGTGGACACGATTTAATTATTATCCGTAATTATTGAAAACGCAATGAATATCGATATCCTATTGGGGACGAGAGAAAAGGACAATTGTTTCTAGCGGTATAATAATATATTCATGGTATATCAGCAATTCAGTTATCTGTTATTAAGTTATAGCATTAAAGTTATCACTGTTAAACTTCCAGCAGTAAAAAACAAGAATATCTTAACGCGTTAATGATTCAATCGTTGAATAACATTCTTCAGGTTTAATATTCTATTAACCTAGTAACAGTATCAGTTAATCAAAATTCTTTTAATCATACCGATCACTAGATAAGCAAGATTAATTTCGAATCAAAGCGTACGATTCCATCGTCATTAATGACAGTGAATTATACCGTGCACGATTAAACGGATCGATAAACAGAGCATCGTAATTATCATCATGGGCATAATATTACATCTATGGTTAGCTTATGGCTAGATTCGCTAATGGATTCAAAGGATGCTGGGTTCCGATAACGTTACTTTAATCCTCGTTATGATTTTTTCTATTATTTTATTTTATTCTAATTTAATGCTATTTAATCTCAATTCTAGTTTCTATCAAAGACGATAACAATACGTAGCACGTATATTGAAATTTCAGTTTCTGTTGTTGAAACAAACAACGAATGAAGTGTATTTAATCAGAAGCATTTGAAATTTTGAACATTTTACAATTCTTCAAGAATATTAGAGAGCGTGTGAGCGAATTTCATACATAATAACATGAAACATAACTTTCAAATTCAAATTGTACGATGTCGCTGGATTTGGCTCGCGGGTCGCCTACTTGTCACCTCTCTTCTAATCCTACAATCGTGGAATTAAAATAAAAGCATCTGATCGATCATTGTAAGCATGTTTGGCTCCATTCATTAATCACGCCAGCCTCCATAATTCTTTTAATGAATCGAAAAATATTCTATCGTTCTTGCTACATGTACCGATAAATAACGCGCGAATCATTCACAACTCGTGCTACCTTTTAAATTAACTGTTGGATTAATTTACACAGATAGCATATTAATTCGCGCTCGTATTAAACGTCAAGGATATCGAATAAATTTACACCTCACCGTGTACGAAACTCAACAAATAGTAATAACAATCTATAAGCCCCAAAATAATTAATAACGTTATAATTGACCCGGCCTTATTACCAGTAAGCAAGCAGATCGCATTATCCGTGTTAGTTATTAAAGCTTTGAACCGGCTTTCCGCGCTTAATTATTCGATTAACCTTCGAAAGACCTTAAGATAATCGAAGTAATTTAAAGGGTGTCTCAACAAAGCACTCCGTATCCCAAGACGAATAATTGGACGACCAGTTGCTCTTGTCCTTTATCGAATCACGTTTTAAGAAGGCCGCTGTCACGTAGTTCTTTGACAAGACGCAAAGAGTATCCTCCAAAGAGTTAATAGAATTTCGATAGATTTCGAACACTATTGAGTGCATCTCGATGTTCTAGTCTGTTACGAGCTTCCGACAACATGGTAACGCAGTTAGAAAGTTGCAATTCGGCCATTGATGGAAATTCGAAGCGATGAAATCGAAGACACTCGAGACTGGGAAGAAATAGTTGGCAAGATGGGCAAGTCGAGTGTAATTTTCAGTTGCAAATGTTGTTACTTATTCGATCGTTATGTATTAATTTAGTACGAAGGTGCGAGAGGGAAATGTTTCACAGGTTATTTTAATTTAGTTACACTGGTTTATGAAATATATCGATATTGCATTTCCTATATCGAATTTGAATAAGAGGCATTAGGTCGTCCGAAAAGTTTCTTTCGTTTTATAAGGAAATAATGGATGCACGACACTTTCCCTTTTGTATTATTTTATCGAATTACGTATGATCCATTTTGTTCTATCAAAATAAAGATCATAACTTTCGACAGATTTGGTTTCATGTTTGTACAAAGATGCGTCGTTGTAAAAGACGTGTCAGTAAAAGAAAGACACTTTTCGGACAACCTAATAGAATGTAAATAGAAAGTTTGTCACTGTCGTGTAAGATTTTTAATGTTTAATAATTTATATCATCTTATACAGTCATCTTATACAAATTGTAGAGTATTGCTTAAAAGGTGCCAACTAATGGTTTTTTTATAATATTTGGTTAAGGAACGTTCCACGTAATCCTTAATTATAGACCACTTGTCTGCGAGAGTAATCCAAATTGTTTTGACAACAGATTAGAATAAAAGTGAGAAAATTGTATTTTTAACCTTTTTAGATACAGACTAGTGAATATATTCACTATGACAAAGCTTTGCTAACCAGTGTTGTTTTATATAAATTCTGGTAACGAGGAAATCCAAGCAAAAGTTTTTTGATTTATGGTTATTTGTACTTACGATCTTACGCTGTAATTAAAATTTCTCGTAGTTATCAAATAATGATTTAATATAGTTGTATTATATAACTACATGATCCATGAATTTAATACGAGTAAAAATTTCAGAACCTAAGTTTTACGTTGGAATTACTTGAATACATTATACCTACCAAATAAATTCTCTGAATCTCTAATTATTATTAAAGTATTACGATGGAAATACGTAGGAATATGAAATCAGTTTCTCGTTTTAAAAAAGTCAACATGAGTTTTACCAAAGACACTTGCATGTTTTTAATAATTACAAAAATGAAACGATTCAAACTCACTAGCTTGATAATATCGAACATCCCACGTTCCTTCGTATCGTCTTCAGCATTAAAAGAAAAATAAAGAAACGACAGATAGAGAAAAATCTCAAATAGAAATTGTATTACGAATTTTTATTTTTTTCCGAACTCTCTCTGACAACGATAAATAAAAAGAAACAAAATCGTGCAAGAAGTTCTATCCGCGGACACCAATAATCGTTAATCATCATTTTTAACAGATTATTTTAATAATTCTTGAATAGGTGAATAATGTTTAAAAACTAATTACACCAGATTACGTCCTACATTAAAACCATTCAATTTTTGTCTGAACTACTTTTTTATACAACGAACACTTCACCAGCAATTGGCATTTATTTAAAATTTTAGATTTAAATTAGATTCAAATTGGACGACCTATGCGTATATGACATATCGTGGTCAAAGGAGTGAAATTTCTGCATGTGGTGCTAATTCAATAGCTAGAAACTATGTAAATCTCCATTGGTTCGATCCTAATCAGTAAAAGCACGATCGCTTTCGTTCGAATGAAATGTCAACAGCAGCGATAAGTAGTGGTGTTTAAACTGGACTTGAACGACAGAGTAACCGCAAACTGTCGTTGTAACGTGAACACAGTCGTTGAAACATAGTTTCTCAGTTACATCCAATGCTTGACTTAATTAATTAAACCTAACCCAGACTCTATTGTTTCTGCGATTGTAAATACCATCGTAGCACAGTTTTCTTACGAATCGAAACTGTAGGTAACCGCGCGAATGTAAAACGAGTCGTTCCTTGGTTGTTGTAACGCAAATCTCCAACTATCCAAGTCAACACTTGACTTTTAACCGAGATTTACCTTCTCGTTTTCTGAAAACGTTCCCATTCGATTTCACCTCTCGGAAAAGTATCCAAGTGAAGATGCAGGATTCTCAATAAACTGAAGCGATTTATTTTTGCCGGTAGCATAGATTCGTTAATTGTCAGAGAACGTACAGGAGTGGAGAGAGGAAAAATATGAAGAGGCTTCACCTTTTACTAGCTACAAAGAGAAAAATTACTCGTTATGACGTTTATTTGAAGCTTATGGAACCGTGCAAAGGAAATTCTACAGCTTCCTCTTACGAAACAGAGTTCATTGAGAGGGACCTTATCTTCTGCAAGTTTGATATAAGTTTTAACGTTGTTTAACTAAAATACTCACAAAACGATTATTTATATACATGTTAAGGTATAGAAAGTATTAGGAAATACAAATAGTTTACTTTATTTCACACGCAACAGCTATACACATATATTACATTATACTCCGAAGACCTCGATGACGTACTCAGACGCACGCTTGTTGTCAACCGACTCTCTAGATTCTTCTAAAGGCTTCCAATCGCCTTTTGTCTCAACTGAGACCTGCACGTCCTCTGACGCTTATACACACATTCACATGTACGGTGTAAATGCATCATCTACCTAACAATACGTTATATACGTGTATTATATTATAATAGTGAACAAAGAAAGCAAATAGCGAACTGAGTTATACCAAATAACTTATGACACCATACACCCGCTCATAGAACGACCTGATAGTAATACGATCCAACTGTAAAGCGACCGGAGACTCAAAATTAGCTGAAAACGCGATTACTTCGTTGTCTTACTCTTTCGAACGAAAGCAACGCGCATCATCGAGCAATCGCATGAAACGCAGTTAGTCGGGTTGATGCGGACTGAACGTGGCCGAATTCGGTTGAAACTAGGACCTGCTCGTGCACGAGTCTCTCGTAGTGACGTTGAAGGACTGGCACTGATCGAAATACCTTGTTCGTTTGCAATAGCAGCAGTATTTCGACGGAAGTCGATGCCCAATCGCTTCCGGGCAACTGCTAATGAAACATGGTCGAACTTGGAGCAACCGTTGACCGTTGACTTTTCGAACGGAGCAGTAAATTGATGATAAAAGTGACAGCAATCAACCGGGCCGTGGACTCAACGTTTAATTGCCGGAGGAGTATTGGCGTGTGTCGCATCTAGGAGACTATATTGGTCTCGCGAGTCTTAATATATCGCGGTTCTGCTTTAATTCAATGGGAGTCGCTGGTTGTGTTTCGCCAATGTCGTGCTGCTTTTCCGCAACGCCGTAATTGCTTCCTTCGTTGCTCGACCTTTCCTTAGTAGCTCTCGTACCACGACCGACGGGACAGATGCACTTTTGACATGTCGCGAAGATGAAATTAGTAAGTGAGATGGATGCTTGGCATTTCAACGGGAGATTCGTGCTCTTGGTGGAATTTACATAAAAATGTCATGATATTTTGGGTTTAAAAAATGTAAGTCGTTGGATTTTATTTTAGAACTAACGGTGAGGTAACAAGTCATATTTTATTCTATGGAAGTCTGTCATATTTTTCATATGAAAGTAATTTTAAAATTCATACGTCATCGATTAATTTCACATTAACAAAATTCTCCTTCTATGTGATTTTGACAACTAGAGATATATATCTCACCCTCGTATAACTTTTTATTGATTGCATCTTATAATATTAAAATTATAAAAGATACTGAAATATCGCTGGTCTTGACAGTTACAACCTTGATTTTTGCAATAGTTCAATTATATTTTTGAACTATAATCCTTCGACTAGTAATTTTGTTTTGAAACTACCCCTATTTCTTCGACATCTTTTCTATCACAATTTTTATATAATATTTAGAAGTAAACTTTTGTTATGTAATTAATAATAACGGGAAATCAGATATTTAACCAGATAAATAATCTTCGTACGATCTTTAAATATGAACCAATACAATTTCGTTTTCCGATTGGAAATTCGTTTTTGTACTTTTTTCACTGCCCTTGTTGATCTACGGTCATTTAATGTAAAATAGCGTGCTATATGTATTATTATCTCGTTTTGTATTGTCGAGTGCCTCTCGAAAATGGAATTGTTAATTCGCATATGTCAACAATATTAAACGATAAAAGTACGTTGAAATATTTTGGATAAAATTCGATAAAAACATCAAACAGGAAATTCGATTATTTTATAAATTACTCGATGTAAACCTAAAATTTTATTACTCGCTGAACATAAATTTCGTGTATAGCGTTACCTATCACGCGTGTATTAAATCTGAAAGATGAAATATATGTATCGTTTATTCCAGATTTATCCATTTCCTTTTGAAAAATATATTTCTGGTAATATGATCGCAAGAGTATTACAGCAAAAACGTAAGAAATTTCTTCTGCCATTTCGCAATATTCTGTTGTTCGCAATAAAATAACGTAATAATGTTATCCTCTACAAATGTACTCCTCTTAATTAGAAATTCATCGCATAGGTGTAACGACTGAAACAGGGTGTTACAGAATACGTGGGAGATATTTACAGAATCGATTCTAAACAATGAAAAGGGCGATGAACAAATTTATGTGTTTCATCATTCAGTACTTTTCTTCTCCCATTCCCGATTGTACGATTAATTATATGATTCACCGTAGATTTTTCCAATCTATGTCCTTTGTCCATTATGAAGAAAAAAAAAAAGATGGACAGGAAAAGAATGAAACAAAGATAATCGGATAGCAATGAAAAACGTGGAAGCTTCAATAAGCTTTGATCTGACTACGGTGAACAAACAGCTTGGAAAAACATTGCTTAAAACACTGGAACCAGCTATCACAGCCGAGTAAAGCTTATCACCGTGAAACGGATGCAATCGTTTTTCAATTGGGATTATGCGATCGTGTTTACACGCGCGACACTTCTCTGCCGTAGGATGTAATTTTCATCGAACGAATCGGCCAACCCTCCTTGAAATTCTATCAATCTCATTAATTACAATGTCAGGCGATTTATCCCCTCGTTATCGTTAGCATCGGTAACGAGCACTTGAAATTATGCCGCGATAATCGTATTCGTTCGAGGTTTTCGCTGGAGGCCACGAGTAATTCCAAATTTACGAGTTCATCCCGCCTTTCGTTTTACCATAGATCGTACTTATCCGGTTTTTAGGTTTGCCATTTGGCTAAGGAAAAATAGGGTGAAAACGAAAGCTCCATGTTTTGTTCCATCTGCGAAATCGACCACTATCGATCAAGTTAATTGTCGAGGCCTACCGTTTCACGGCGAAGGGGCCAGCAATCGCGATTAAGGGGTGAATGCCACGAAAGGGGCCTCGAAATGCTCAGCCGCTGCCAGTTAAACGGTGACCTCGATAAAACTTGGAGTTGGAAGGACTCAGGCGTTTAGACAAATGATTCACTTCGTGGCAAGGAATGTACTTGGCTTCACGGAAAAATGCTGCCTTGGGAATAATTTATGCATATTGTGATCGTAGCTCGTATGAATATTGGATGCATTTCAGAAATTAGTAATTCTACCATTTTTTTAATGGGAATTCCAGTACTCTGTTAGCTTTTAGATTTCCTAACATTTGTGTAATTGGTTCTTCGAAGTAACCAAATATAAGCACATTATGAAGAATGAAATATTAAGCTATTATGTTATAAGTGGATGACCATAATTGGAGTAGCATAATACGTTGGAAGGTAACGACGTAAATCAATAAATGAATATATGGCATTATTTCCATGTCAATGAAATTATGTATTAATTTTGTTAAAAATTCATGTCAAATGTACGTATCAAATATGCGTGAAACCAGGAGAATTTGAAATCATCGTTTTGGTTTTTTGGAAGATATAGCGGAAGATCGCAGAGCTGAACAATTTGCTAATTTCTTCTTCAAACTTTAAATAACAATCGAATAACTCGTCAATTTACCAAAATTTGGAAACGTATATACTCGAATAGATCGTTAACAAGAAAAAGGATTTACTTTATAAAAATACAAGTGTCAAGGAAGAATGTTTCATAACTGGAATACTAAGTATAACTCGGAATTGTTCCAAGAATCTTTGTCATAACGTGAAAAAGGAGACGCACGAAACCCATTAGGGGAAAGAAAAATGAACTTCATTTCCTCGATGCTCGTCCTCGAAACGCATTTCCGTCACATGCAGAAATATCGTTACAACCACGTTGGATAATCCTGTTCCGTGTGGTATCGTATTTCCTGTTAAGCAAATGATCTTATGACTGACATCATTTGAGTGGATATTTAACGTGGTAATAGCCGATGGGCCGGGTCTAAGTGTTCTTTCCTGTATGTCCTTTTACGTGGTTTTACACGCTATTTTTCTCCTCGCACCAAGCAATAAATTTACAAGAAGCGACTCATTTATAACGCTATCGGTGTGTAGAAGGAATTTTCATTTCATTCAAGGAAAAAGTTCTCGTTTCTTTAACCTTCTTTTTTCTAACATTTAATTTATTTCGTAAATTTTCTTTTTAACAAGTATAGGTAAGAGCGTTTCCGATTGAAGAATATATTTTATTTACACGGCGTTTAATTTTCTTCTTGTCCCTGAGTATTTTGTGTTCAAAGATTAAATATCTGTAAAATATAGAAAAGATTACAATAATTGGCAATCGTTGTACGTATAATTTCTTTTTCTACGTAGATAGTTCATTTGTCTGCGATTTAACTTACAGTTCACTCGTCTGCGCGACTCGACAAATGTAATTTCTTCTTTTTTCCGATAATGTAGTAATAATGGTTGAGCTACCGCGAGTCTTCGAAGGAAAGATAAAGCGATTCATTTTTGCTTCGAATACGGAAAGCTCGATAAGATCACCTCACCTGTTGCGACCACGTAAGTGAAATTATCGGTCGACGTCTAAACCTTCTTTAAACGAATTAGATTCCTAAAGCGATTTTAGCTCGCGTTTCTCTTGCCACGGGGAATCATGAAGTGAATCACGAAACGCTTCCGAGAAACGTTACCGGAAATGCTGAAAGATTATTGAAAGTTAATATCAAAAGCAAGCTTCTCGCATGCCGTGACTCCAAGTTAATAAATGAAATCGAAATTCAAATAAAATTTGTTTAAAAATATTCTGAGAAGAGACCTTTTTCTAAAAATATTAGGATAGTTTATTAAATGGCTGATAGATGATCTATCGAATAAAAGTTTAATATTACACGATTTATTTAAGAAAAATTTAGTATTTACATTTTCATTCACTAACTGTTATAGCAGTAATAAAAATGATTTACGAATACTAAAGAAGCAAGGCAGAAAGCGGAATTGGAAGGTATTAAAATATCATAATAAACCGTCGCATACAACTTTTTCTTTTTTAGCTTTCCTAACAAGTCAGTCTGCGTTTGTTCATCGCGAGACAATTAAATTTTTTATTGTGAAGGAAAATTCGCTGCTTGAATCAACGAAATGAAATATTATTTCTGGCGGAACCTGCTAAATACGAGTGAAATACGTAAATAGATGCAGGACAATTCACAGTTTTGTATAATATCGTTTCTTACTCGTCAAATATCGAAGGTAACATATTCGTTATTATATCGTCGTGTTAGGATTCTATTGATATTAAAAGTTTCTTATAAATTTAGTATAAAAATATTGCTTTGTGGCGCGTGCAATGGAATTAATTTTGTTAGACAACTTGGAAAATATGAAATATACAAAAGGAATATAGTTTTTGCATGAATGAACTTTAAATATGAAAATGCATCTACAGCAATTACCTGTCTCATTTTTATACTTACCATGTTACTCATTAAAAATGTTTTTTACTTTTCTTAAATTAATTTTAACCAACCATAATCTTCTTAGGGAAAGCTTTCGTTTACTAATAAACATTTCATTCGCAGTTAGCACTCGATTAAACCCTTTCTTGCTAGCAACGATGTTACCATAAAAAGGTATACTGTGCTATAAAAGTCTGCTATAAAATGTAACGTTATGCATCCTGTTGTAAAAGGTACATTTCATCTTGTCAGTTTGTAAAGTCCACCAGTGGGATACTCGGACGAAACTTTTTAACTGGGGAGAATATTTTTAACTGTATCTCTATCATTCTTCGTTACAATATATACAAATCCATATCCAATGTACGTAAATTTGTATTAAATTATATTTTGCTAAATGGCATTTCTATTTTTGGTAGGTAAAACAAATTTCCGCTTAGGCACTACTCTTCTAACTGTGTTCGTAAAAATATAGATTTGTATATATAGCCCGAATATTATAATGGAGAAGAGAAGGGCAATTCAATATAGGGAGGAACGACGATAAGGAAGCACAGCAAAGAGGCAAAAGCCCAAAAGTTGCCATAGTTTTAGAGATATATTATATAACGGAGTGCAATATAACAGAGTAAATAAGAGGGGAGGTAGATATATAATAAAAGAGTTTAGATAGATATAGACCAGGAAGAGAGTTTAGCCATAAGACTGAAAGAATGTGAAAAGCGTGACAGGTAAACGAGATGTAAAACCGAAAACTCGTCGAAAGCCGAAAGGCACGGACCAAGTAAAAATAATAAATATATTAATTTTAATAAAATATTTTTAATAAAATATTTATATCCTCTCTGACTGTCACTCGATCAGTACTTTAGTACTCACTCAGCGTACTGATGCAACTTTTATATTCAAATCGTAATTCCGATTAAATTATCAAGCGCATAAACGAGAACAGAATGTAAATTACTAATAACATCGGAGTACGGTAGCTACTCGATGAGAAATTGTTTGACAATTTTACGTTTTATCCTCTAATTAATGAGTTCCGTTACGGGCAGCGGGAACAAAAATATTTCTCGGACACGGTACGAGCTCGCGAGGAACAGAGGTAACACTTGAGCGAATCTCTCAAAGGGAAATGGCTCGACAAATAACAAGTGCAATGGCTTTGTTCTGCTAACGAAGTCCATGAATCAAGCTACACAATCCCAGCTATGACCTGTGTTCCGTGCTTCGGGTCTCGCACAATCTTAAATAATATACGCCTGGCAATTTGCTTTCCAACGACAATCGTCGGATGTATTCGGTTGCCAAAAAGTAATCTCGAATTTCTACAGTACGTAATGTTGTTTCGTCTTTCAACAATAAACATCGTGTCTAACTTACAACAACGTATTCTCTATTAGCATTACATTCTCGCTGTTTGAAACTATTTGACAGATATAGTGACTATTATTAATATTTGGATGTCACGATTTATGAAAGATACTGTATATTTATTTGTAATAATGTTATTGAATTTGTTTCTTTATACGTTACAATATTTGTTCTAGTTAGTAGAAATAGAAATTATATTTATTTAATGTACGTAAGATTTTGCGCAATAAGAAATAAACCAAACAATTGCGAAATTGAAAATGTTAAAAATATTCTGGTAATAGACAGGTTACATAAAATTTATATATACGTTAATTTCATCTCCACTTTGCTTAGATTTATTTTCGTAAATATAATAATCTAGTAATACCTAAGAATATATTTCCTAGTTTACATTTTATTCAGTTAGCAAATGAAACGTCGCAGAGTTTCGTTTCGACGAACAAAATTTATTTAATTATCGGTTACTTCGCGAATTGTTAGTTAAAAATTCGAAATCGAGAGAACCAAATGCAAACATTTAATCATTCATGACTTTGTTACTGAAATCGGGATTTGAAAGTAAATACGATTGCTCGTATGTCATAAATAATATTAAATACACACGCACATACATTTGGCAATATTTTGTGCGTCGTTGACTAAGTATTGTAAAATTCAGTCGATTCATTGACGGTTCGAAAGTTTTTGATAAAAATTTCCTACAAATTAGAGTTTTGTCAACTTTCCGTTATTTTTGTTCGATTTTCGTTCATTTTCAACGAGTTTGACAGCTCACGAAACACGCGTCGATACAAGCGTTTTGATTGTAAAATAGTGAAACGTGAAACATTTTCGAGGTGTATCGTATGGCGTGTGAGTAAAAGAACCCTTTGATTTTGAGTGAAATAGAGGCAGATTTAAAAGAAAGAAATAATATTTCACCAATAATTACACTCGCTTTTAGCGACGCTTCGATAAAGACAGTTGACCTCTTTAATTTATTCGGAAGTTAATGAACGATCAAAAATCGACGTTCGATTAAATTTTATCCGTTGCTTTTTCAACGCGTTCCATGGACATAATAGCGAATGAAAGGGAGAAAATTGATGGATGAAACGAGCAGCGATGTCATTGTTCCGCGATAAGACCACGGGAAAAGAATCTACTAAACCAGAGTTTAATTTTCAATTCGGAAGTTCGAATCGTCTTCGCTTGAACTCTTTGAAACCGTGGTGAATTTATTCGACAGTTTGGTTTAAGAAGTCCATATTCTCCGCCGCGATTTGAGATCCGTAAAAATGGGATTTCAAGCGTGCTCAACGACTGTGAAAGAATTCATTTGAGAGAATCGATCATTTGAAAAAGATTACCTGAAATTCACGACTACCAAAATTTCTAAAATCTACAAAAATTCGAAAACTCGACTTGTGATTTCAATTAGCACGTTCCAGCCTGTTTTTTAAACTCGTCAACGGTTTGAAAATCCAACTCTTGTATTCAAAGACTATCAATGAAAGATATTTATTTTTAAATAATAATTTCCTCCGCAAAAGCATCTTCTGACACATCACCTCCTATTTAGAATTTCTCATTCGAACGCCAACAACAACGACCACAAATAAATCTTTGTACGCAACGACGCCGATGATAAATCTCAGGAGCGGCGAAAAGGCTTTAAGAACACCAACTATGATAAAAGAGTCTTCTCTTTAACCACAATTACCTAGCAGTGGCGACGGTCTAGCGAGCGTTATCACCACGAGCGTTTATCTCGACAAGATCTTCGAAGTTCGGGTATTTTCACGACATCCTCGCTTCAAGTCTGGGACAACGCGCACCATTTTCTGGTTTATGGTGGTCTCAGAAGCGAACGAGCTCACGAGCCAACGTCGTTTTCGTCAGGATTTTGTTAGAACGCCTTCGGGCCAAAAAGATTTCGCTAGGAAAGCCGCGACGAAATTCGATGTTTCTGCCTCGACGTTCGCTTTTTCACCTTCGCAGATTCAGTTTCGAGCTTCTCCTACCCCGTTTCACGTTCGCCCCTGGTTGTTTCACGAAAGTGGTCGGCGAAGGACTACTCTGAGACCTTTCGGGGAATATCCGCGCTGGGAAACTGTGTTCACAGGCTGCGAATTTTAATAATCTTATAAACTCTAATCTTATAGAGCAATTTAGCTAGCGCTCTTCACCGAATTTAATGGTATTTTCGACGCGAATGAAATCGGGTTTGCAGCTAAACACGTGTACGCGAGACAGAGGAAGTTGAGACACAGATTTTACCAGCTTCGAGATTTCGGATTTTACCGAAGGATTTGAGATCCAAAGGAAAGATGTGAGGGGAATTTACGTACACTTGTGTTAGATCGTTGCAAATGAAACGAATTTTTAGTAAAACTTTGAACGTTTATAGTTGACAATTTTTGGTCTATCTTTAATTTTGGCTGTTCGGGTAACGGCGATAAATTCTTCCAAATGATTGTTAATGTGGATGATATATTAGTTAAATAATTTAATCAATTAGTCAGTTAGCAGAAAAAAAAAATTTAGCGCAATTGAATTTAGTTTAGTTAGTCACGCTTGAATTATAGGATAAAATTACCGCTGTGGAAAGAGAATGGGAGTTGGTCTATGCATATAGAAAGCAAAATTTACATACTCACACTGAAAGATGTGAATAATTTGCATGAAGAAATATTGCAATTCCACTATTCCTGATTTCGAATAACGTTTTATCTTTGAACATTCGAAACAATTCTTCATCAATACGATAAATTGTTTTTAAAATACAAAAAAAAAAAGAAATTCTATCGTACGACTACAAAAAATTTGGCACCATGGACATGTAATGTAATATAAAAAAGGTGTAAAGAAAAAAAATCTGTAGGTATATACCGATTAAATAAACCTGGTCGTCACGATCGAAATGATTAAATTTATACAAAACTCTTTCTATGGTCTCCAAATAGAAAACATCACGCGTAATCAGCCAATACATATTCCAGTCAATCGTTTGATCGAAGTAAGATCGAAGGGTGGACTAAAAGGTAACTTTCGAATTCCAACTTCTCCCAGATGTTCGCGCGTAACGTCGAACAAGTAATCGAAATCCGGTGTTTTGAGTTTCCCTAACGCAACAGCCGCATCTTTCTCAAAGGCTGATCTCACGAGACTCGCAGGATTTTTCCAGACTGATGCTACTGGATAAGAAAACCCTATAGAGAGAAAGGGGAAACGAAGGGAGAAAAAAACGCGGTATGGAGCGAAACTGCGCGTACCTCGCTACTACTTCTCGAGTCGAATCGAATCATGGCACCCGTGGGAAATAAGTTTTGGCCGATCATACATTGGCTCACGGTTGTCTGATCGGAAAGTGCTTGAACTACTGCGACGCCCTACCAGACAATTGCCACCCTTGGACAATCGTCTGGTCAGAATTTCTACTTATCGAGAAGTTTATTTCACGTTTCCTCTCGCCGTTAGGTAGTTGAAGGGTTATCAAACAAACCGTATATCAATGTTCAGAAGAAGATTGATAGATGGTAGTAGATGTTATATGTTCTTGACTGATATTTCATTTTCGTTAAGTTATTGCAGCGGATGATATATGTATTTTGATGATATATTATGATCTATGATGTTGGTTTAGTTTGAACTGGTGTTTGGACAGAGGCGTAAATATGCTTCAAGTTAAAGGGTATCAGAATATTTAACGAGTTCTCTTGCACACTAATTTGCTGTAAGTCTTTCATCTAGCACGACTCGCTCGTAGTTGCACAATTTTTTGACAGATATAAGAATCAGATTTAAATCAAACTTGTAATTTGTGAAGTTTTTATACAAGTTTTATTAGTTGAGGAAGTTATTAACAGACTGCAAATTTGTATGGAAATTTATATTTTTGTGAACGCGACTAGAAATAATGAAACCTATGAGAAAACTTGCGTCGACTTCTAAATACTATAACGCGCACTTTACTTTAAGAAGAGACATTTTTCTACCTCCATGAACAATTTTTTAAATTATTATCGTAGCAGAAAATAGTCAAAAGCGTGGTATATTTGACAAGAAATTTTGCAAATTTTATGTAGTAGCGAAAAAGATTTCCAATGGATACGATCAAGTAATCCGAATTTCTGAGAACAGCTAGTAATATCGGAATTTTAGGTCTCAAATGTTATCATCCTTTTCCCTGACGTAATATTTAAATTTGCGATACAGTTCGCGGGGGGCCATACGAATTTAAATTCATATCACACTTTTCTTCGCCACGTCTTAACACAAGGAACAAAGTTACCTCCTTACTAAAATCTTAAGAATTTTTATTAATCTAGTCGACAAAATTTGATTCTTAAGTTAATTAAATTGAACGCGCGTGTTTAAAACATAGAAGAGTGGGAATAAAAGATTCTGTAAAAATAAAAGATTTCCGTTGTCCAGAAAATTTATTCCGGCAAAAGAAGTAGAAAGCAATAATAATAAGGAGAGGATTTAAACGAAAGGTTGCGTACAATAGAGTTTCAGAAAAAGAAAGGAACACATTTTCATAAAACTTTATACCTTGACAAGGAACGTATATATAAACGTCAAGTGCAACGGGCACGATAAAACAGTTGAATCTGGAGAAGAGTCCAGTCGCTTTTGTTTCTAGCTGGCAAGTTTATTTTCCTACATAAACGAA
This sequence comes from Bombus soroeensis, assembly GCA_014737365.1. Lineage (NCBI taxonomy): Eukaryota > Metazoa > Arthropoda > Insecta > Hymenoptera > Apidae > Bombus > Bombus soroeensis. The sequence continues at coordinate 192,032 of JACXIL010000238.1, forward strand.
GAAGTCGAGAACGGACACTAACTTGAACAGTTTTCCTTTGCCCTTGATCATTTAGCCTTTCAATTTTATCGCAACGTGAACGATGTGTGGATAAAAACGTATGGAAGATCTTTTGGTAGTTGCTAAATTCATCATAAAAAATTAACGTTAATCAATCCATGCCACAATTTTTCTGTTGAAATAAAAAGATATGAAAATGACATACGTGTCATGTTAATGTTTCTTGACACACGAATATTAACTTAGTAAAATTTATAATATATTTCGTAAAAATGCAGGAATGAAATACAATACACATATATTTGATTAGCCATTTAAATGAACGAAAATAGCTAATAAATGTAGGCAAAATAAATATTAAGATTTATATCTTTATAATCCATATTTATATATATAAAAATATTATATTATAAAGATATAAGTCTTATTAAATTAATATAATTAATATAATTAATCTTATTGTATATATATATATATATATTTATACGGATAAATATAAAAGCATCGCCCGTGATTTATCTGTACATTCCAGATCCGTTAGAAATTGTTTCGCATTATTAAACGTTCCCTACGATCGTAACATCACGCTCCTCTTCCTTATAAACTGTTCCTTCGCGTTCGATCTACCAACGGAATCTTCCACCAACTTTATCACGTCACAAAATCCGAATCGACGTCATATAATGGCTTTGGTTCGAATCAACCTCGAGAAAATCCTTGATTCTAATTAATCGCATCTCTTCCCTCGATATAACTTTCGAGCACGGTACAACGTTAAATAGAAACCAAAAACTTTTATATTCAACGTTATTTATTTTTTTTGTCAGCCACATTCTGCTGACTAGAGTTCAGAGAGGTATCTCCCAATATTTTTTAAGCCACTTAATCCTCTTTTGTAATAATCAAATAACTTGTCATCTCTTCCCATATGTATTTTTAAAAATCATTTTTGATCAGATATGTCAATTTACTTTAATATAATATAGCTATATTGTATAATTCTTCAACTCTAATATTAAAAAATTACTTTTTAAAATATTCTAATTTTTTAAAAGCGTTTCTCTATGAACTTTCGAGCCTCCAAAGCTTTGAACTTTGTACGTTTCCGATGATCCTGTAATCAAACATAATATTATGGAAGCAAAATCATGAAATTTACAAAAGAGAATACAACAGGTTTTATATTATACTTTTACGTAGATAGGAAGGCATATTTTTTTTATTTTATCTATACGTGCGCTTGTCATACGTATTTTTTAATTTATGCCCAAAGAAGTCGATATTAATTTTGGAAAATTTTGAAACGCAAGAAAAGCGGCAGGAGGAAGGCTTAAGGAACGTGGCAGATCATAAACGACTGCAGCGTGCGAATAATATGATCAACGTTGAAATAAGAGATATGAAACAGGTGTTGTATAAATAAAAGATCAGGGATCAACCGATTCTGAGATCGGATATATTTCAGCTTGAAACGATACAAGCGACATATATCGATATGTGAATATTTATTGCACATAACATTTATTCCACATAATATCGGGACATCGTCGATTTTAACAACGTATCGAATTTATTCCTGCTAATACGAACCGGTATTCGAACGACTGGCTTTCTTAAAATAAATGCAGATATTAAGATGACTTTTTAAATCACCCAACGAAATCGTTCAAACTTACACCATTAGAGGATGTATTGGGTTTGTCATTTTACTTCCAAAAAGGAGAACGCTAAAAAGAGAGATGGAATATCGATGATCTGAATATGAGACAACTTTGTTTCGATATTCCAAATTGATACTCGAGTTTCAAATAATATAAGCAATATTTTCTCATGTATTAATTCATAATTACATACTAAATAACAGCAGCTGGTTTAACATTAAAGATCCTTTGACACACTTAAATCTTTAATGAAAACACACGAGAAAGGAAAATCCAATATCCTCGCTATCAAAGCACAGGGAGTAGCTAAATTCCAAGGAAAATTGCATAAATATGAACGGAAGGAGGGGAGCGTGTTCGCACTGTCTTTCCCCGGAAGTTATTTGCTCGATGGATCGACGTCAATACAAGGGAAACAAGAGTCTCGACAGGCACTCGAGCGATCAAATGTCCTTCCGACATGCCCACCAGCTACGTAGAAGGACTTTCCTGTTGGCTTCAGAGCGTGTTAGTGACGTGTGACGTCTAAATTCCTCCACTAAATTACCGAGACCACCGAAGCTTTCTCTTTGTGTCTTTCATCCTCTTCCTCTCTTCCGCTGTTTATCCATCTTTCACTCTCTTCGTTTCTCTTCGTTCCCCTTCGTTCGTGTCTTCGTCTCGTCTTCTCTTCTTTCGTTTTCCTTTCTCTTCCTCTTCCCTTTTTCTTCGTCAATAAAAGGTTGGCGGAATCCTCGCCATGGGAGCAGGAACAACCACTTGGCGGAAGTCGATCCGTCACGTCGGCTTTACGAAGCCCGTGCTTCGTAACTGAAACGCGGTTAATCTGTTAGAAAAGCAATTCTCAGAAGCGTGCGGTGCATCGAGTCGAGAAAACGTTGCGCCGCTCGTTCTTTCCTAAGCTCGATCGACGCCCCATTGTGGATTACTAAATCTGCTTGGGAACACGACGCTGAACGATTCATGGGTTCGTTTCCTTCTTTGCTGATCCTTCCTGGTCTTTCCTATATTTAGTCATTCAGTTCTCTCAGCGTCTAATGCTTCTTATAAATTTGATTGTAAATTAGGATTATCGTAGTTATCACGTAATCGTAGTCTTAGGTAGTTAAAATTCTATTAAATTTAGAGGAACATTTGTGGAATACTTGTTTTGTAAAATCAAATATTATACTATTTATTACGTTACTTCATATTTGACTTATTAATTTGCAAAATATCAAAATTTTAAAATTCCAGCATTTCATACAGTTATAATTAGAGCACAATGTTCTTAATTAGAATTTAATTATACAATGCACTACACAGTATATTCGCATCACGTGAATGCAAAACTGGTTCAAGTCGTTATATTCCCATTACATTTGTATGAATATAGTAATGAAGTCGTTGCTACCAACTGGAAGAGTTCAAACATTATTTCTAAATAGCATAAACTGAAAATTACAGCAAACACGTACTAGAAATCATTTGGTATGCAAATTAAAATCTCCGCCCCTCCATTGTTCAAAGGAAACAAAGATTCGTACAACGTAATGAAAGTAGAGAAAAACTGTTAAAAAATTCACGAGTTCGTTAATAGCAGAAAGCAAGTTTCGTCGCGATTAAAGCGTCACATACGATATGTTTCATTTCGTCACGTTCCAATTAATCCTCCGCTCTTTCTCTTTTCCTCTTTTTTACTCCCCTTCCTCTTTCTTTTTTCCTTTAACAGCCTAACCGTTTGCCTAATGGTAACGAGCATTTCTAGCTAAAAATCTTGGTTTAGACACGCCACGATGTACATGCGCACGTGTAAATATGGAGGAAATCCTAGTTCCATATATTGTTCGAGTAAGAGCTCTCGAGGTGATGAGAGTCATTACAAAAGATGAGACGGTCGTCTAATTTTAGAATGAACCTCAGTCGTTTCTATGAGTCCACGTGACCGTAAAACAGGTATACGGAGCAGATGCGACCTCAAATTAAAATTTTATCTCGCGATACTCCACGTATTTCATTCTACTCAAACATTGATTCATCGTATCGTCGAGTGAAACGTTCAGAAGCTGTTAAAACAAACAATTTTATTACATAATAGAATATTCTCGAAGAGCGATTATATAAATAATTCGTATTATTTGTTGTACGACGAATAAAGTTGCTACAATAAGGGCAAATATTTGTAGTCAGAATTGACCAAACTTTCGCCAACCGAGGGTTAATATTACAGTATTTCATATCTGAAAATTTCATTGCTAGATCTTTTAAAATTCTTCACTAGATTCCGATAAATTAGAAACTAAACATTCAGATTTCTTTGAAAGGTTAATGGTCCGTATTTAAAGTTCAAAAATGGAGAATCCAATAACGTCAAGTATGGAAAAATATATCTTGCAGAAACTTAGAATAATTAGTAGTAGTAGATTTAACAATAAGCTAGTAAAAGATAATTTTATCAGAAAATAGAAGTGGAATACTAGCTGGAGGAAATATAGATGTGGAGAGCTGAATTCAGATTCGAACCGCATGCAGTACATTTACATCGATTTTAGACATTGAAAGGTGTGACGAGGTAACTAGAAACGTTTAACTCGGTTATCAAGCGGCGTGTCTAGCTTCAGTTTCCTCTTTGTTGGGACCATTCGTGACCAGTGTATCACCATGCTGCGGTTACGAATCAATATTGTCGACCTGTACCGCATTGTCACCACGTGTCTTTGCAATCAGTTGCTCGTTTTGCGCTTACTGCGTTCGCGGCTTTACAACTTTATCGTGCATTATACTATCACATCCGAACTATTGAAACAATCCGACGCAATTTTCTGTAACTAGTTGCCATAAATTCATTGTTCGTCGAAGAACAATGATCGTCTCGTGTTCAGCAACGATATTACTCGAACAAGAGCACAGTTGCTAAATCAGAGACTAAATTAGATCGCAATAATGAAAAACCTGGAACTTTTATTTATAATATCTACTTTTAATACTTCAGGATTGATTTACACAAATTATTAATTGTATCGAGTCATTAACTCTTTATTATCATTATCATTACTACCACTTTAATTAATCGTTGTTAAAAGATGAACTAATTTAAAATAACAAGCATCGTTTCTAAGGAATTCATCTTATTTCCGCATTTGGGTTAAATGAAAATCATTGGAATCGGAAAATCGTATAAAATTATATTAATATCTCTTTATATACTACCTGTGAAAATCATAGCACATTTAGCACGGGATATATACGCTCATCTATAGACATGCGATATTAAAAGTCATTAAAAGGTTCGTTCACTTTTGTATTCGTGTTTAAAACCACGATACTTAAACGTCACTGTGAGTTTTACGAGTCTCGTAAATTGAAATTCTACGATCTGCACTGTGTCAAAAGACATCCGATTGTCGAATAAACGTGCCACACTCACACAAGTTATCGCGCGGTAATTTCATAAAGATTTAATAACCACTCTTCATAGCGTTCGTCATTCTATTGGAAATAACATTTTGCTATGACCTTTCGATGGTGTTATTTGTACAAGTTCTTCGTGCAAGGAAATCTCTGTATCGAACCAAATCAGGAAATCATTCGATTACGCTTTTAATATGCCTACATTGTGGAATTTACTCGGACTATTTCATTATTGAAACTTTTAATAATAACCTTCTTCTCGAATAGCTGGATTTAAGAACGATTATCTTGGATAGTAATTAAATTCGTCGAGGGCTTAATGAACATAACATTCCTGCCAAAATACGCAAGGTCCGGTTAAGATCCATCTTGCATAGCACACTGAGCTATGTTCATTAAAACGCGAATGTGAATCGCTCGCTACGCGACGATTCTTCGAGCTGGATTTCTTGCAGTCGATTTAGAAATATTTTAGTAAAGCAAGGAAGATTTTCCCAAACGTTTCCGTGATAAGAGAATAATTATGGATTTTCGGTGCTAGCAGACATAGAAAATTGTAATTTGCACCTTAAATATACTTAATTTTTAGAAAAGCATCCAAATTTTGACTTATGATAAAATAAAATAATTCCTAATCGTAAAACATTTTTTCTGTAAAATATCTCACTTCGTATTATTCTCGAATTACAACGGATAATCTATAATCTGGTTGTCGACGATTTAATTTTGCTGAAAGCATCGTGGGCTTTATAATTGTAAGTTGTACGTAGAGATTAGAAGTGAAACAGAGTATAATAATCCCGTCTCCTATACGGCTTGACGCTTCTCTTTGCTATTTACCCTGAAAATTAGAGCAAACGTACATCAGTATAAATTACATTATGGTTAAAACTTAATGTAATAATGTACCTACAATTCATAATTATAATTATATTAACTAACAATCAATTTAACAACTATAATATTCAATACTTTTCAAATATTTAAGTTTCAAATGTTTTAAAAACGTGCTCTGTCTGAAATTATTGTGCAATTACTCTGTCACACCTACGAAATAACATTTTATTAAAATTTCGATCTATAACGGTAATTCGTACGACGCATTAATTCCACTCGTTTCCGTATTTTTGACAAAGTACGATTATTCGTCCATTCGTCTTCTATAAGACTGGAATACGTACTCGAATTTAATAAGAGTAGGTGAATAACCTTCGTGCTGTCTTCTGTGCGCATCGATGCATGTTATCGAATTCACGTAACTATGTATGATTATATTAAAATTAATTGCGTGCGACCGTTTCACGTTATCTTCTGTATTAAAGTCTATCGTGACGAGCTTCGTGTTTGAGTTTTCTGGGTCGGTCGGTCCACGCGAGTCAATGGTCTTCGATCGAATTTTCATAAAGCTTGTATCGGTACAATTGTCACGTTTCATGTCGATGCCCGGTATCCAACGAACCAAGTGTCTTCGATCGATTACATTTGCTCGTATGCGTTGCTTCTGCTTACACGAAAGTTCCATTTAAAAAGAAACGCGCGATGAATAGATCGACCGTCTCCACCAGCTTAATTTTATTTCGCCCTGGTTCGTTGCACTTTGTCGTATTTCGTTAGCCACCTTCCAAGCAATATTTACGAACGAAGAAGAAAATCACTTATATCTTTTTGTATTAAGAAAGAAATTTAAATTTTTTCATATTATAACGAAGAAATTTTTTAGGATTTTTTGTAGTTAAAATTATATTTTTTAAAATATCGATGTAAAAATGTATAAATAAGAAATTGCATGTAAATTTATGTGTAGGAGAATTATGCATGAGATGCTGTATGAAAAGTTGATACTGTACCTAAACTGTACCACAAAAACGGAGAGTACGTAATTAAAATTGTTGATGAATTATATTTTAGGGAATATCGTTGTGTCATCGAGATTTATGCTTTAGAAAATATTGCTGCATAAATGCGTTATTACGAAACTTCGTTTAGATATAATTTTAAAATTTCTATATGAACCAATTTTGAACATCGATTTTGAAACATCGAGTTTATGACAGGGTAACGAAAATGTATGACGTAAAATAAAAAATATGTGTTAAATCATTGCTGCGATATTTAACTTGGCTGCGACACAGCTCTCATATTTTCCTCAGAATTGCAATTTCGCAGGGTACATATTTTTAAGAAACTTCTATGCAGGTCGATAAACATTCGTGATGAGTTTAATATCGTAGGACACGGACCTAGAAAATCTGTCTCGAGACAGACCCCAGTTTATTGCATAACGCGGCAATAGACCCCAAGAGCGTCTGACAAACTGTATCATAGGTTTATTTGTATTCGTAAGTATCACGTAGATTCGATATTCTCAAGTTACACGTTATATTTCCTGATTTCTTGATAAATTTTAATTTACTGAAACGTGCCAAATTTTTATCAAATTTCTGTTTCCTTGTCTTAAACTTTGACAATTTTAAGTTTCAATATCTAACTGTATATTTTGAAAACCTTTTCTATTCGTCAAAGTAGAATTCTAATTTTTCTCTTTTATTAAGACAATTCGAATCTCCACGAAAGATTATCCCGCAGTAAACAAATTATTATCACAATTGCTCGTAACAAATACGACTCTTGCCAAAATTTCCTACCTCTTAGACAATAATGCGTTCCAGTATTTCAGATTTTTATTAATTCAAAAAAATTATTTAAAAAGAAATTATAAAAAATATTGTATATCTTGATTCATAGACAGATTATTCTTTCGCTTTCGTAGAAAGCAACAAACACAAATAAGGATCGTATTTTGTTCTTCGTTTTTCATCGTATTTGTTAGAAATATCTTTACCTTTGTGCGCAACCACTGGGTTGCTTTCGAGCACGCGTAATCTAAAAATCCACATTTCCCAACCGTCACGGTTACACAGTCGATGGTCAGGAAACTTTTTCAATGTTACATATGCTATTCCCGTATCTGTAGGGAAGTAAGTATAACGCTAGCATATGATCGATCAAAGGAGTAAAAATGTTTTACGGTCGCTTAGATATTTTCGCGGTGCATACATTTTGAAGGTGTGAAATGCGCGAAGCTTCGATCATCCAAGTTATGCATTTCTATGGAATGTCACCGTGCTGCAGTTTCCATATCGATCATTTTTACCCGACAAGTTTAGAAAAGGCATATGAATTGATAAAATATTGTATAAAAACTGGAATACACAACGTCACGGCCAGGAAGCGATTCTAAAAATGAAAAAGGGAAATGATGGAAATTACGTTCATCGATAGAAACGTTCATAAAGCAATTAGATTCGGCAGAAACGTTTTATTCGTTTTTCAGCAAGCCTATGTCAGCAGTAAATGTCTTGTTACCTTTTTATACGTTTAAATTAACTTGAGATTGTACTAGTAGAATGAAGAAATTTCAAAATTTTCTACCATACACAAACACATTTCTATAGTACCTGCGTGTAAAAATACATTCGTGAATCATTTTATCAATGTCTATAGAAAGATATTGAAAATGATTGAAAACGAAACTCCAATATTGACCTCCATAAATTGTCGTTAACTGGCCATATCAGTCCCATAATGCTACCCACTCGATCGCTTGGTGCATTTCATTGAAGATATATATAGACGAACAGTATTTCGCGATAGTTGTTGCAATGGCGTAGAGAACGTCTCATTTTAATAACAACGAAGCATTACCATTATTGTGTAACGCTTACGACACCCACTTGCGGCCATCCTCCAGTCTACTATTTTATTTGCACACGACAGGGTGAAACGACGGTCGACCACGCCAGCACACGCAATCTGCGAACACGCATGATACCAACTGACGACGTTTCTTCTCTTTTTTAGTTCTCCCTCCGTGCAATAGTCGCGCAGATAACACGATGAAGATAACGGGCTGCTATTTCCGTAATTGGGTCTGCAAGGGAATGCGACACGACCCGATTGTACATACGTTCGACGAATCAATGCGACAAAAGAAACGTTGAAAGGGGAGGAATAACGGGAAAACACGTCAACGAAGAAATTATCGAAGAAAAATTGCCTGTAATTCCGATCGTGCGAATGTTATGCGTATTGGAAACTTTATCGCGTAAATGAAGATTGGAACCGACTTCGCGATCCTTTCGAGGCAGTGCTTCCCAATCTTCTTTCAATCTCGACTCCCTTTTGTGATAGTTCTGGATAGGTTCCATTTCTTCGATCGTATTTATAAAAATACGAATTTCCATAAACGTCTGTAATCCATTTATGATATCAGTTCGAACGTCTGTTTTACGATAATTTATCGATTAATAATATTAATAAATCGACAATAACGTTTCGTCCAATAGGATAAACATCAGAATTCTCGTCGTTATGTCGTATATTATTTCTACGTTGTTTGCGTTATCTTATTCGTTTGTATGTTCGTTTCTTTTATTTAGTTGCGCAATAAAAATATTGGAGAAGGAAATCAAGCGATGAAAAATAGAAGCTACTTCTAACTAGGTCTACCTCGAATTCTAGATCTAGTGTAGGCTCTACATTTAATGACACGATGGGCGAATGATGGTTGAAAAAGTGGACAAAGACATCAGAAAAGTTGAAAGATCGATTATTGTGTGGAAAATAGAAATTTTTGTTTGATTGCCGGAATTAACATCGTGCGTTGTAAATTGAGCTTAACTAGCACTTTAAAGGGCCAATTAAATGGTCAATTGCGGAGTACATCTGCTATTAGATGTTTGATATCTATTTAAAACTGCAACTCTGTGGATAATGATTACAATGGACGATGCCAGTTGACGTAAAAAAGAAATCATTACAAATGGTAGCTGTCTTATTGTTAGATCGATACATTGCATTACTCAGCAAAGTAGGCCTTTTTCTAGTGCTTTCCTTCTGTTAAAATATTTATCGTTGTCTGGTTTCTAACTATGCATACGTGATACGGCATAGCTGATTTCCTCTGAAACTTCTTTTTCTATATAGTACTGTTAGATTTTTCCAAAGTTTCCTTTAAAAGAATGTATATCTAACATAAAACTTATAAGCATTATAATTCTTTGATAAGTATATATCCATAAAAGTTATAGCCGTAAAAACTTGGTTCATATCTCTGTGATTTTCATGGTTCGCGCGACAAAATTTTGTTGAACAATCAAGATTTTTCACAGTTTTCCTCCTCGCAGCTTACGTTCAACTGGATTTGCACAAGATATTACTTCTATATCCGCCCTACACATAAATTCCCCGATAAGACCAAATGATCTGAAGTTAAAATCTAAGTCTCAACGTAATCTAAAACAAAAGTCGCGTATTTCACTGAAATTATTAACTTGGATTTAAAACTTAAATGAAAATTTGTCCAATTTATATTAACTTGTTGAGGTGTGACATCTTGCTAATTAATTTCTCTTATAGAAACAACGTATTCATATGAAATATCTACTTATACCGTTTCCCACGGTTTTTACGTGCTATAAATTTTTACCCTTCGTACATTTTATAACGACGTTTTAATTTATTACTATGGAACATTAACATCGCAAAATATTTTAATCGAAATAAGCGAATTGACGCAAAACTATTTTTCCGCGTGTTGCAATATCGTAAACCCTTGACATTTAAATACTAGGCCAGAGTTTCGTGGGAGGGAAATAATCTCCTTAATGAAATTGGTCCATCGAATTTATACGCCTTTATCTTGTCACGTTATTTCAGTTCTGTTGACTTTAATTAACAATTGTGCACGAAACTTGGTACGATAAAATCCTTAAATAATCCACTAATTTATTTCTATGGTTAGATCAAGTAATCGATTAGCTTACAAATAAGAAATTTGAATTTACGTATTCGATAAATTTATGCGTATACAAATCGCGAACTGCCAAGTGAAGTAAAACCTGCAACATCTTTTATTAAAATACTATACACACGATCAATTTAATATTAATCCATTCTGCGATACGTTCGTTTGTATCATTCGTGCATTTCCAATAATTCATGCCGTGTCTAATCCCTTTTACGTCCACATATGTGTTCGATCGGCACATAAATTATATTCGTACGTGATCGTAACGAACGACTGCGTAAACTATCCATTTCTCATCGAAATGCAATAAAGAGACTAAGAATAGAGAGAAATGCGTCGAGCAAAGCGAACAAAGTTCGCTGTGAAACTATAATTCAGTCAATGCAGTGCAAGGTCGCGGAGTTTTATTTATCTGTATCGACATATTGCTAGTTTCTATTTATAGAACGCGAATACACACGTATATAATTAACCTATACGAGACAGACGATGAATGCACATTCGCAGAAAAGAATAATCGCTCTACTGAAAAATTAATCGCGTGAGTCGTTACGGTCGATCGTGTCGTACTTTCGTTTCTTCCGCCCTTTACTTTTGAATCATTAGAAATATATTTGTCGATTTTGATGGTTGTTAATCCTTTGATCGTTATAAGCAGAAAGCGACAAATTTTTATACAAAACTGTATTTATTAAATTAAATATTCTATTATATAGATATAAAAAGATACGATAAAAGATCGTACGATACTCACGCTACTATCAGATTATCATTGCAACCTCAATATTATGTCTTTCATTTTATACATATGCCGTATGTGAATCATCCACATTTTCTACTTATACACACATATTATTCATAGGTATTCATATATTATTTAAAATTCTCTGGTCTCACATCTTTTAGCTCGTTGAACGATCGATGTTTTTAAATTTATTCGATGCATCGAGGATAAGCAACTATCCTTTCTTCTTTCATTAAGCAATTTAAATCTCTAGCATTTTAAATCTCTACATTATACGTTATCAAGCAAATTATGTCAAATACAATATAATTACATTTATAGTACGTCATTTTCATATACAATTAAGATACTATTTTTAGAAAACGATTAAATAATATTACATATAGTTAAAGGTTTGAAACGAAACTATTGAGACATCGTTACACGACAAATCTTCTTCGTTCAGCTACGCAAATAATAGTTTTATTGCATTTTCATTGATATCTGTCGCTAAATTCTCTTACGTTATTCAACTCGGTTGCCTATTCAAAGTTCTTTATTTATATTAGGTTGTCCGAAAAGTTTCTTTCGTTTTATGAGGAATTAATAGACGCACGACGTTTTTTGTTTTATATTATTTTGTCGAATTACGTACGATCCATTTTATTCTGTTGAGATAAACACCGCGACATTTCACAGACTTGATTTCACGTTTGTATGAAGCTGCACTGTTGTAAAAAACACGTTTGCGAAAGGAACACTTCCCGGACAACCTAATAATATTTTCTCTTAGATTTAATTCCTGATCTAGATCGTTTACACGTTACAATTTGCCTGTTTGCAAAGTTTTCACGCGCATAAAAGTTTGATGAATACAATTCTACGGTCGGCTGCATGCTGTTTCTGCCAGCGAATCATGTGAACAATCGTTTATCCGGCGGACACGACACTGAAACGTGTAAATTCAGTGCGCGATATAATTTAATCATGAGAAACGTGTGGATATCGAAACACGATATTTTATATCTGGATAAAACGTGTCTTTGTGTACCGATCGTTTAATTGCGTAACTGAATCTTGCGTCCCGTACATTCGTCGTATACGAACGTTGATTTCCGCCGATTAACAGTCATGTTCATTCAGCTCTATTTGTGCAGAATCGCGCGGTGGAAAAATATTTTCACGGATATCAAAGTGTACCCTTTCCCCGGTTTTGTTTTCACGTTCGTTGATTTCATTTCACCGAACAATGTTTGCAGAAAGATTTTCCATCGTCAGGTATACGGTAAATTAATTTCTGTCGATTTAATCGTTTGACATATCGTTTGAAGAATATTTCGACTTTTACTGTTTCATCGCCTCAACCCTTTGACTCCTGAACTATGCGCGTAACTTTCTTTCAGCACAAATTTTCTTCGAGATATTTAGAAACAAATCAAATAACACTTATTTCTATAAAGGTGCCAGCGAATATTTTGACTTCTCCTCTTTACTTCCTCGACGGATGGAAGACGAGACGGGAATAGAATGTGGCGAATTAATATCGTCATTGCTAAATATTTGCGTAGGCGAGAGCAAATCGATACATTGCCGGGGGGATAACATCGAAGGGAGCAACATAGCTAGAAACTTACTAATTGCAAGTCCTCGGCAAATTCCCAAAAGATGAAACAGCGTTTAATTGACAATAGGATGGACGTTCTGTTAATAATTCGACTGTTCTTAATCTAAAAATGGCACGATGGATTGTACCGTAAACTAATACGACTTTCGTACGTGATAGAAATTTTGCTTCGATTTATTTTCAGACCTTAACCCAATAAGCACCAAGTAACAGATTTATCGTCATACTTTAAGTTTTATAAAATTGTAGAAATGTGTAAGAAAGAGTGGTGAAAATCGAGCGTATCTTTAGGCTTTCGTTCAATAGGCGTAATATTAATTGTCAGAATGCAAATGTATTGGGTTGACAACTAAGTGATCGCGGATTTTGTCATTAGGTGGTATTGACAAAATCCGCAATCACTTAGTTGCCACCCCAATAAATCAGGAGAAAAAATTTGCAAATAAAATGTTACGTTAACGCAAAGGGCAACGCTGGCTTTTGAAGTTCTATTTTTTACTAGAAGTGTTTTATACAATTTCGTGCACAATTGCGAAGCTAACAAATTTGACATTTGAATATAATTTTGCACGCGTATCAAATTCTAGTAAACCACTTGTTGCATTGTTTATACCGAAGATTTAATTTACATTTTTATGAACCAAATAAATAATTTTCATGAAAAATAACAAAATGAATTTTTTTGGAATGCTAAAGACGAATAGATTCCATAAAATATTAAAATATTAAAATAAAATATAAAGCAAGTTAAAGCTGAAATAATAACAAAAGTATTAAATTTTCACTTTATTGCTATTTCGTTTCAATCAATTTTATTTTTAGGTCACTCAAAGACTTCACTGGCAAATACAATAACACGAGTGAGCAAATAAAGATTCAGTCAGTCCATCATAGAACAATTTAATTAATTAAATAAAAGACGACTATATGGTAACCTATGACTTACTCTTAGTCTTTTTTTTCGCTTATTCTGTCATCCATATTTCTATAATCTTCTTTTCCATATTGGTCACCGGAATAGTTTACTAATATCAACGTAATAAAAAATGTTTAAGTTGTAAATTCTCATATATAAAAATACTAATTTTTAATTCATTTTTGTCCGCCTTAGACAACTTATCGTTTTACGTGCTATCCTTACACATCGAGGTCATCTGCCTCTTTCATGATTCTATATTAACACTTGATTGGTCTGGTGCATCAATTGGTGCCATAACTGAAGAGGCTTCGCGTGAAATAACTACATCGCGATCTGTGAATATCGAAAGCGTTTAACCCTTTGCACAGAATTGCACAACTGCAATGTTCTAGGGAATACGTGATATCATTGTACTATGATAACGTAAACCCTGTTTCTTACGTCACTTTTATCGATGAAAAGTGAAACAGAAAGAAAGGTTGCTGTTTAAACAAATTTAGAAACATTTATAATTTTTTTTTCTTTACAAAAGAAGACGTTTCTTCCATAAACTTTCGCTGTAGAGATATGTTAACGTTTCTGGTCGATCAAATTCTAAAAATTCTTAGAATGTCAAAGAGTTAAACTTCCTGTTCTCGACACGGACAAGTCATCCAACCTGTACGTTTCCACCGTCTACGATCCTTATTCTTAGCTTTACTCGTAACCACGCAGAATTTAATTCCCCTATCCAAACACAGCACCGATTCCAAACCACAAATCAAATCCCCAAATTACTACAACCACGTGGAACAACAGCAGTAAAATTGCTGGTCGATCCTCGAATGTAGTTTCTCGAAGTTGCTCGCATCCTTGGAGCGTTGCTCGCAGCGATGGTCAGCAGAGTACACGAGGGTAACGTCGTTACTCAATCGAAACGGTACACGGTGAACGGAAAGTTGTCGCATAGTGGGTCATTCCCAGGCGATCGATGTTACTGCAGGTAGAAGCGATCGACGGCTAAACAAGCTACGAGCATACGGTTTGCAGGTTGCATAATTCATGCAACGCCACGATACGGGATAGGATGCTCAGTCGGCGTGTACCGCGGAACCACGCTCGTTCGAATTTCCTGTCGATACATAAAAGCATTTACGATCGTCAGGTGGCTCGTAAATATCGCCGCGGGACGCGTATGACGTATCGTCCATCGACTGCACCCTACCGATTCGAGATATCGGCAAGAAACATTGAACGGTAGTATAGAACGCCGATCGATATTCCGGGGAATTGAATGGAGTTTGTTAATACGATGAGCTGCGATTGATTTCGTCGATTTCGTGATCAGCCAGGGTGGAGAGAGCACGGCCTACTCGCCGATAGCACGGAAGAACATGGAATTGATAGCTTTCAGGAAAATCGAGAAAACTTTATTAATCACGCGACTCTTTCTATTTGCAGATAAGCGCGATTGTGCTTTGCAAATTTCAACGTTGAACGGACCCACTTCGAGTCACGTGACTAAGGTACCTTCGCAGGTGAAATTCTCATACACCTTCGATTATTTCTCTCTTATATACGCTAATTAATATTAACCATTGTACTTATACGATATCCACTGACCGGTTGTCAGAGATCAGATCAGAAGGCAAAATTAGACCAAAGAGTTTCATCTGAAACCACACGAGACGTATTTTATTTTTCATATGGAAGAATCAGAATTTCGACGTGTCCAAGTTTAGCGTTAATACACGTGTATCGAGTACATTTTCAAGATATTTGTTTCTCCAAAACAAAGCCTCAAATACAGAAACTGTATTCTACATTTTCCATTTATTCTCTTTTACGGCAAATTATTATGTCACCAGTTACCGAGTGGTAGATAATTTGAGAACAATAGAGAACAAATTTGAGAACAATATATTGGCGATAATTTGAGAACGTCCAAATACTTATGGACGATGGGATCGGATACTTGTACATGAGGATGACGAGCGATGCTTTCGAGGAAAGATGGAACATCGAGCAGCAGCTTACGAGTCGTGACGTCCCATCTATCCGACGCGACGGTAGCGCGGCTTATGCGGTAGTTTGCGTGACGTGCCCCGATGTACAGCGTTCCTTTACCTCGGGGGTATTAGCAACCGTTAGCGCGACGACTTTACGGGCCGTTAATACCTAGCGAATCTTACGTGCAACCAGGGAAAGCCGGGTTATTACCACGATGTTGCACGAAACCTTTCTATCTCTCTCTTTCTCTTGGACCGCTCTTCGCCCCCACTGTTACAGACTACGTAAAAGCACTGCGGAACAGCAAGCCGCGCTTTTGAGTTTATCGAGAATCCGTCCGTTACGGGAGCAACGTCTTTTCAGTCGGAGATTATTATGCAACGTGTCGTTTAGAATAACAAATTTAGGTTAAAAGCTACTCCTCTTGGTGCAGGTAAAGCAAGACAAGGGAAAGATGTGATTGAGTTTTGCGAGTAAAATGAATTGGCAGGTTTTATTAATTTTTATCCTTATTGGTAGCAAACAACAGAATTTAAAGTTCTGGTAAAATAAAAGGTTTTGTTTTTATTCGTATTACGAATTAATGTATTAAAGTGAATACAAATGAAACGCAATGAGACCTATAAGTTATGAATTTAATTATGTCACGGAGTACATAAAAGGTAGCACCTGTACACGCCTATGAGAATTACGTTATTAACTCTTAACTGACACGGTGAAATCAAATTTTTATATCGACTTATAATTATAAGATTGACGGGATCTCGCGATATGCGTTCTTTAGAATAAAATTGTAACAATGTTTGTAACCTTTGTAGTATTTTACAGTAAAAAGTTAAAGGTTAACGGTGAAAGGATATGGATAACTCGTAAGTTGACTTTGTGATTGAGAATTTACGTGATTCATTGGTTTGGCTGTAAAAGCTAATAGAATGAAATAACGTTTGATCGAAAGATTCTTGACTTGGACAAAATGAGAGTTTGGGAGAGGAGTTGAGCGATTGTCGAGGGCGGGAATAAACGGGCTGCATGCAAGTTCAGGAAATTGTCAAAAGACCGGTAGTTTTACGCTTCTGCCTGTACTTACAGTCACCGGAAATACATTTTCAATGAGAAAATGAAGATCTAAAAATAGCTTTCTAGGTAAAAGTACTTTTCAAATTTGAAGCGTATATTTTTTTGAAAGTTGGAGTTCTTTGTTTGTCTATGAAAATTTCTCCCACGCAAATGGAAAACTTCTGTTTCGTTAATTACATTCGTAATAATCTGGAGTTTCGTTGACGTATTAGATTAGTTCTAAGATTAGAAAATGTATTTTTTATAGAATTTTACTGTATGGCATTTTATTTGTTTTTAAAGTAAAAACATTTTTAATTGAAGCTTTCAAAATGATACGTTTCCGTTCCTATAGTGACAATAGTCAAACCAACTAAACGGTTAATTGTTTTGTCGAATTCACCTGTCGAATCGCAGAAATTTATTTGGTTTAATATCAAAGTTTATGATTCGGCGACGCGTTTGTTAGTGACAGCTTTTGATTTTGAATAAATACACGGAAATTCAAGTTCGCAGCCAAAAACGATAGCTGATTTTCAATGCGCTAAATGTCTTATTCATTCTCTATATTTAATCCCTACATTTCAATGAAATATTCCATTTGTTCCAAATATTATTTAGCCTTTAAAGATGCCGTGAAAACCTTTTTATTTGAAGAAGAAGGAATCCAAGTAAAGTAGCGAATGCCAAGTTCGATTATATGTAATAAACTCTATTTTAATATTTTAATAGAAACTGAATCGTATGGTACTTATAAACCTGCAAAATAATATCAATTCCTCTACGTAATACTACGTTACATAGTAATGGGAAAAGCTCATTGTTGTGTCTTTTTGAAAGTGGAGTCAGACTAAGTATCCTCGTGCCCGGTAATGAGCAATAAACGTCATATAAACCGTGAAATTACTGTCAGCAGAGAATTCAAAGACTAATGAAAATGAGTTTCTAGAAATTTCTGTGGTCGAATAAATGTGAATAGTGTTGAACAGGCGAACAGTGGGATCGTCATTGTGTTTCGAACATCGCGTGGTAATTTCATTAGCGGAGTTGGAAGTCTTAAACGGTTTCGTTTATTAATTGGTGAAGTTAAATGAAGAATTAAGGGCGCAACGAAGATCTGCAAGAGAAATAAAGTTTCTTGTAATCTCTTCGAATTAGTTCGAATAATCTCGTTTGCGGATTAATTTTTATCTTTCGTGAAATATTTCAACAATTCTTTCTGATTGCAGCTGTCGTATACAATTTTACTTCGGTTTGGTTATATTTCGAATGGATTTCGCAGTATTTGAAAATAAGGATGACTTATGGAATTTGCCTGATCAACAAGGCTCATATAAAGCACAATATAACTGAGCTAGCCGCGAAGACAGCAAACAAACAGTAAACAAACGTGAACTCTAAAGTCAACAACTTAAGCTGATTCTAATTCAGCTTAGAGAATGAACACGGTCGTTAGAGCAATTTAATTCTGAAGATCGACGAGTAATTTCAGTCCTTTGAATGTGTTTGGATTTCTTCAGGGCATTTTTCATCCCTTGTTTGTTCGGTTTTTTTTTCATGTCAACTCTATTGTCACGTTATTCGTAACCATTGAAAGCAATATCTTTTCTACTTTTCTTTATTGATCCATCGATCTCCAAAGTACTACAAAATTGTACGCACAAACACGATTTCTATGGTTATTTACATTAAGAATTAATTTCATCGTTAATTTCATCAATATACTTTGAGAAATTCATTCTCCCAGCCAATACTCGAACTTTCTTTCTGGATTTCCAAGAAGACACGCTTCTCGTCTCGGAATTTTGAGACGCGACGATCGACTCGAGTACAGCGTTGGTTGAAGGGTATAGAGACAAACAAGCTGTGACAAACGCGGAGATCGGAAGCAGGAAGACGAAGAGAATGGACCGGGGACGAGAACGTTCCCCTCAATTTATATAGATTGCTCCGAGTGGCGTTTCGAGTTCAAGTAACGAGGTACAATTCCGTAGCTGGACGAGTATTTCCTTCCTGAAGAGGAAAATCCATTACGTGGTCAGCCGTCGAGCTGACCGAAGGGAAAGTAGACGATACGTAGATATATATAAACGTTATCTCATTAGAAAATGTTTCGGTATTGATGCTGATGGGTAGAAATGATTATCGTCTTCATCCAGCGATATATCTTTTGTTTAGGAAGATTTTTGTCTGATAAAAAGTAAAAATTATTGACGTTTTAAACGTATGATATAATATGACATTTAATACCAGAAGAAAATTGCAATTTATTCAACGAACACATTATTATTACATCACCACGGGTGAACATAAAATATACAAAGCCCAAATTGAAGGTAGAAAACTCGTTATTCCGTTTTGCAACTTTGTGTTATAAGCGTAGATATATACTTTTCTAGTTTTGTTGCATGACAATAAAACTTACCAGTGGCAAGCAGTAAAAGTGTCTAGAAAACTCGTTATTCCGTTTTGCAACTTTGTGTTATAAGCGTAGATATATACTTTTCTAGTTTTGTTGCATGACAACAAAACTTACCAGTGGCAAGCAGTAAAAATGTCTAGAAAAGTATGTACCTACGTTTATAACACAAAGTTGCAAAACAGAATAACGAGTTTTCTAGACATTTTTACTGCTTGCCACTGGTAAGTTTTATCGTTATGCAACAAAACTAAAAAAGTATATATCTACGCTTATAACACAAAGTTGCAAAACAGAATAACGAGCTTTCTAGACACTTTTACTGCTTACCACTGGTAAGTTTTATCGTTATGCAACAAAACTAGAAAAGTATATACCTACGCTTATAACACAAAGTTGCAAAACAGAAAAACGAGTTTCAACCTTCAATTCGGACTTTGTATATTTTATGTTCACCTGTGGTGATGTAATAATAATATTTTTTATCATTCATAAGGATTAAACGATTATTAAAAGGTCCAATAGTTTATTCGAAGGTAGCTAAGTATTTATCACAGGTGAACATAAAATATATAAAGTCCGAATTGAAGGTAGAAAACTCATTATTCCGTTTTGCAACTTTGTGTTATAAGCGTAGGTACATACTTTTGTAGTTTTGTTGCATAACGATAAAACTTACCAATGGCAAACATTTAAAATGTCTAGAAAAGTATGTACCTACGTTTATAACACAAAGTTGCAAAACGGAATAACGAGTTTTCTACCTTCAATTCGGACTTTATATATTTTATGTTCACCTGCGGTGGTGTAATAATAATATTTTTTATCATTCACACGGATTAAACGATTATTAAAAGGTCCAATAATTTATCCGAAGGTAGCTAAATGTTTGCGACGAAAACTTCCATCTTACCGAACGCAGTGAGACATAGATAGTACATAAAGTTACAAGAAAAAGTTCCCGGAACTCGTTACTGTGAATTGACCTTTTAGCGAGGACCGAAACGGGAGCGTAGTCATTAATTTCGTTAAAACGTAGAAGTTTCCCCTTTCCTTTGATTGCTAGGACTGTGTGTGCCACGTGCTAATATCCGATTTCTCCTGTCACATTTTAGAAACTGTATAAGTTTTATTTCTTAATACTTGTACAGAAACAATTGGAAAAAGTTCTTTGAAGTTTCATTTGCACAGCTTGTTATTGCGTATAAAATATCCTAATTATATACCTAATTTTCGAAAATTAATTCCACATACGATATAAAAATTTCATTTGTCGAAGACGTATTCGTCAAATTAGTGTCTGTTGATATTTTTGACACTTGGAAGTAACAATTTGTAAGGAAGACACCTTCTACAGTATTTCATTTTAAATTAAAAATATGTACCTTTTTTTAAGACAATTCTTTCAAAAATGCAATATTATTATCTTAATTCATTAAAAGTAAAATCAATAGGAGATTATATAAATTCCTTAATAAATTCTAATTGATCAATTTTCGCCATTTGATAACATTGTCAAAGACGATAAAAAATTGAAAATGCGAAATAAAAAGTGAATGTAAAAGTCTGCGAACTAAGAGGTCGAGAAACGAGGTTCGCAAGTCTGAATATTTCAGTTTAAGCTCAAAGGGACTGATTCGTTGACGATTGCATCGGAATTTTAGAAATCACTCGCGCATGCAGATTAGTTCTATTGGTTGCGAATCAATTCGGGGATTCCAATTATACTGGAAATGTCAACGCTCTAAATTCTCTAACCACATTTTAATTAAATATCGACAAATGGACTTTGAGCTAGTGGAATGCTGCATTTGGATGATTAGTTTACGGTTTATCCATTCAAAATGGTTGGTTTTCCCATCGTTAAAAAGTGACTCGGAACAAGGTATGCACGCATTTAATTTCAAATTCTCGCTATTTATAAGTTAACTAACTAAATAGTTTATGAGGTGGATAGGGCGTTTACAAAAAAATATGACACAGCTTTAATCGCTTTTTTCGTTGTTACTTTTACATCATCTATTTAAATAAAATACACACACACATATATATATGCCGGAGATGAAAGGGCACCGGGGCCTCCTTTTGGAATTTTTGGGAAGATCCCCAATACTTTAGTCTAAACTATTTGTCATAACTGTACTTAAATAATAAAACTTAAACGTAGTTGTTTATGATTCAATCCGATTATATTTGCTCGAGATTTGTGACGGTGGGCTTGGGCTCGAAGTGACACAACTGGTCACTGAACGTAACCACGGCCACGGGATGGACGTTTTTACCTAACAGAGAAGTGTCAATGTATAGGACACGTTGCATTGGTAATCAAACTCCAGGTAAAAACAATGTCGCCGCTACGCGGAACTGTCTAGCAGTGACGATCAGAGATTTCCGGAGATCCTCGATCAATACACACGAACGAACGCGATCGTAGGGAGAGGAAAATTTAGTCAATCTCAGTCTTGCGATCTCCTTGGAGGGTTACACATCGCCTTTACGAGCAGTACATATTTTGTGCTTCGAAATATATTCTACGTTTAACAGAGAGTCATCCCGTTGGCCGTGCATTCGTTATCGAACCTAAAACCATTGTCTTTGGCATCACTGTTATTTGTTTCACCCTCAAAACTCATATTTATATCTGCAAATACAGTCTTCATTGCACAACAACGATGGATAATCCTAACGAAGATTCATTACGCGCCCCAGTTCCTAACCATAATCGTTCCCTGACATAGATATGTATGTATATCGACAGAGTGGAGACAAAAGTATTCGCACAGTACCTTTGTCTCTTATTGTATGTTATTTAAGAACTTTTTTCGTACTGGTTACAACGATATATTTAATTATCTGTTTGTAGTAATATTGTTGTAATAATATTTGAGCTACTTCAGCACTTTATCAATTTTAAGCTCAGACAACGTTGTACGATGATTTTAACCGGGTCCTAAACATATTTGGATACGTGTCCAGTCAATAATATGATATTATAGCTATAATAATATTTTAATGGAAAAATGTATAACAGATATGTAAGAAAACTTTTGTCCTGAACAATTCAGGAAGCGATAAATCTCTACAAATTATTCTCCCGTTTCGGATATGAAGAGAACGTTCGTAGGAACGGTGGTATGGGCAGAAAAATAGCTGCTAATATCCACTTTAAACGAAAGCATTGTAATATAAAGCCACAACATTCGCCTCAAAAACAAATAACTCATATACTTCCACGTAAACGGCCAGCCCTCTCGGCATCGATCGCCATTAAAAATTTATCAAGCCACCATCCTCGTTATTCACATTCAAGCAAAAAACAAAGAAATAGCCGATATACCTAACGAACGATTTATTCGCACTTTCACGCCGTCACCGTCCAAACGTTATCTTCATCGTTCTGTCAAGCTCCTTATCCGAACAAGAGGAAAAAAAGTTGTCGTTGCCCGACCGATAAATCAAGCGAACAGCACGATGGTAAACGTGTATGGATGACTAAAAAAATAAACGACAAAATTGATCACTATGGTTACGAACAAATTATAACGTACAGTCATCGATACTCACGAGTAATTCCTCTGTTTGTCATCTTTTTCCATATCTACTATGCGCGAATGTGCTCATGAAATATACATTTTTGGAACCGAAGTTCTTACGAGCAGAAGCTAATAGAAATAATATATTAATCGATATTTTCCAGCAAATTACTAATAATTCTTGAATTAAACACGAATCAAGCTAGTATAACAGATTCGAAATAATACCATATTCGTTCGTAAAAATTTAATAGGTTGACTTTTACACAATGCAGAATATGTGTTAGAACTTTTGATAAAATGGTACGAAGTATCGCGTATAGGCAAATCGTTTAAGCGTCCATAACTCTCTTTTGCAGTGCGCAGTCTAATAATTACCTGTCAAACTATTCTACAACTAAATAACACCAAACTAACTGAGCTCGATGGTATTTAAAAATAGGTCGTCGCTAACATATAATAAAATATACTTCTCGTGAATCTAATATAAGCAGAGTTTGAAAAAAAAGATCGTAAAATCGTCATAAAAATTTTGCGAACATCTTGCGAACGGTGTTTTGAGTACGCGCCTTTAAGCCGCCTTCAGTTCGCTATGATATCACTCATGACTGACTAATCCGGATTCGTTCGCCTGAGGATATCCGATGCCTGATGTATCACGCGGTGCAATCTAACTGAAAGTTTGGGCACAAAGGTAGTGCACGTTCACGAACGAAAGCGTGCAACGGCGCGCAAGCTTTCCGTTTCCGATTTCGCGC
Organism: Bombus soroeensis; assembly: GCA_014737365.1. Classification (NCBI taxonomy): domain Eukaryota; kingdom Metazoa; phylum Arthropoda; class Insecta; order Hymenoptera; family Apidae; genus Bombus; species Bombus soroeensis. The sequence continues at coordinate 215,914 of JACXIL010000238.1, forward strand.
GTGCTCACACACGTTTTCTCTGACATATTTCACATGGTTAGTCACACCCATACCTCAACCAATAGATCTTGTCAGGAACTTTTGCTGTAATTTTGCACGTGAGAATCAGACTAACTTAAGCAGTTTTTTCAAGTTATATTATATATACATTATAGTACTAGCACAATAAGCTAGCGATATTAGTGTATTTGTACTACTTATAAGTTTGTAAATTTCTTAAATAAAGCGTTTGTAAATCAATTCGATTGTGCAGGAGATTCCTGGTGCGATTTGATCGATAAATTCGTACTTATACGTTCAAAGTTATAATACTTCTAGAAAAACGTTTCGTTGCTGTTAATACTTAATCTTCTTGCCATAAATGGGGCCAAGTATCCTGTTAAAGTTAGAATGAAACACGAAGTATGCCTCGTATCGCTATCGCTCGTAATGTATGAGTTCAGTAGCGATATCGATTAACTCCATAAATTGAAAAGCAGAAAAATGTTAGTTGCAAATATCTCTTAAAGCTTACCCGAAAGCTTGCGATTTATATCGCCTGCAACGAATAAACTTATGAAATGGAAGTAACTGAGTTGTTTATTTCGAGAAGTTAGACACTAATCACCTACTCGGCTAATGAAGTTGAAAAATTTAGAGAAGGTAGAGTCGATGAGTTCGCCTATCTTTCTGATAGTCTCGTAAAGCGATTAAAAAAAGTAGAAAGATTCTGACATTGAAATAAGCGAAATATCGAGAATACAAAAGTAGATGTTTAAATGCATCGAAATGAAGTGCTGAATGCACGAGATTAAACCTGTAACTGATGCAATTTGCATAATGCTGTAAATGATGAGTTTGGCCGAGAGTGAAGCTATTTTGACGTAGGTGTCTAATGAATTATTCAAATTTTGACACCGTGCGTATAGCTGAAATCTGTGGATCGCTTTGAGATTGAACGAAATTGAATCGACTGAAGCATATATCAAAGCTGAATCTGGTGTAGAAGATAGTTCCATCTGGATGGTCAACTTTCACGATACTTTTGTATTTTAAATAATTGAATATATGAAATATTAAAAAGTGTATGATACGAAAGATCGTAATTGATATAAAAATTGATATCATCGAGAGTTTTAATTTCGCGAAGCTTCAACGGTACTGTAATAAATATGTCCTCGACAACGTCATGCTAGTTGACAAATCCTCGAGGACGCTTTCAAGGAAATGGAACCTCCTCCGAGACCCTCCAAAATGTCAGTTATAGGTTTGTAAGCGAGTGAAACATACGATAACCAATACAGCTTAAGCTATATGGCGAAAATTGTTCTGTCAAATCAATCAGCGTTGGGATTTCGATTGCAAAATAATTACAATTCCTACATTTGTTGTACGCTATAGATGTTTAACGGGTTTATGAGAAATTTAAAGATGTAAAAATGTATTGACTTATGATAGACTTGTGATACTTATTAGATGAAACAAATGTGTATTTAAATTACATAAACATTCGCACGGCTGTTGTTACAATGGTAATTAAATATTATGATCACATAAAACTATAATTTCTATCCATATATCCATTTCGTATAATATCACGTCATATTTTGTTTTTTCATCACACGTTGTTACAAATTATTCATTGTCACGCGCGTTATTCCAAAATTACTTAAGACAAAGGAATTTAACTCTAATGTAGTACAAATCTCAAAAATGCTTTCAGTAACAGCCTAAATACATTATGGGCATTGTTAATTGTTATACTATATATTTACCATGTTATTAACGTCTATACTGTGGTATATGTTATATCTATTCATTATTCTTGTTGCACGTACTACATTCGTAATTTCGTTTTCTGAAGTTATGACGTTTTCTTCGTGCCGTTTATCTTTGAGAGATCCATAAGATGATAAGAAACCATAATCTCATTAGAAATTAATGATACAAATAATATAAATATAATAATATAATAATAATAATATAATATAATATAAATATAATAATAAATAGTATAAATATAATAATATAAATAATAAATATATAAATATAAATAATATAAATGAGAAGAATATCTAAACTGGAGTTACCACGAAACATATTCCAACGATAATTACAATAATCGCATATTCACATCAACCAAACAAACGTCGCAAAAGGCTCTCGGAGTATCAAACTTCCTCAAAACTTAAACTTCCTGTTTTTTCAAATGAAGAGCTCTCGAAAAGCGGCAAAAAGCCGTAACCCTGCTGCGACTAGAACATGAAATTCTTTTCACGCCATCGTTCGCTTGATTACACTCGAAAGTACAACCACGCTCTTGCGGCATGACTCTTCAAGGCACAAAGGTTTCCGCGTGAACATCCCTTGATCGACGATCGATTCAAGAGCCTGTTTCGTGCGAATGGTCGTTGTCGTCGATGTTGATCCAGTGATGACACGCGACGTTGTGAAATCGCGACGCATCGTTCAACTGACTGAAAAATAACTACCAATCGGAGTTACGTCCCTCGGTAGAAATGATCAGGCTATTAGACGGTCGCGGTTACAATAGTAATGCGAACCATTTGTCTGGTAGACTGATTTTGATTTAACAAACGATAATAGGAGTCCTGTTGCTTAATAATGAGAACAACCAGCACGCTGTCTCGTGAGAACTTTCGACGCGAATGCATTTCATACAAATCCAACGAACTGCGATTGTTCCACGCTGCATTCAACGATATTTCGACTCGTGATTAGCTGAATAAGTTGGATTGGAAAAGTTTACCACTCTCAGAGGAATTGTTTAGTGTTACACGATTTATGAGAATATTAGGAGTCGAAGGGACCTTGCTATGATTTGGTACAGCTAATATTTTTTCACTTACGAAAGAATACTGTTCGATAATCTGTTTGCTATAGATTGATCTGGGTCAAGAGGGTCATTATTGAGGGGCGTTAAGGTATCATGAGATGTGCAAAGATGACATTAAATAAAAATGACATTAACAATTACGAGCTGTTAGAGTGACGTTAAACGCATAAAACTGGAAATTTGTTAATCTCGATACTGTACATAATACTGGATTTGTTTTCAATAATTAGAATTACTTAAGCTATGAAACATCAAGTGGTAATTTTAATTTCTTCTTCTTTACAGAGTTCGTGTTGAATATTACGTGAACGAAAACACGTTCAAGGAACGACTTCAGCTGTACTTCATCAAAAATCAACGTTCGAGTGAGTATACCGAGTATAATTTTTATATATTGAAGTCAATAACCGATAAATTGATCCTTTAAACTACGTATTTGAATAAATTATAAATTCGTAGATATCTCAGAAATATTTGTAACCCTGTTCTTTTCGAAACATAAAGTTTGATTTCAAAAAGTTTAATTGCAAAAAGGTAGCAGTATTATTAATCGGCTGTAAAAGACTCGAAAAAGAATTATAAAGGATCCTCAAAATGTAAAGGACTAAAACATTTGAATTGATAAATTTGTCAAACATCTCACCGATATTTTCAAGCAATTCCACAAGTAGAAATCAAAATAGTTAGACGCATAAATAGACCTTTGGAAATGAAATAGACGAAATAGATGAAATACATTTTATATTGATTTAGCCTATTTGTAAATTCGTGTCTTCTATTCAGATGCATTGATACGTTTCGTATGAAATGCCATGTAATAGCTTATACCGTCATTCGCAGGCAGAGTTCACTGTCGCAGTTTTAAATAGACCTTTCGGTCTAACGCCTGAGTTTCACGTTATAGCGGTACATACGAATATACCTATTGTGCCAATGTCATCTCGTAAATCGTGTTACGTTTTTCGCTTTACCTGTAACACAATGCGAAGCATCTAAAGCTGATCGATCACGAACGTGCTTTTATCAGAATAATTTAAAAATAGTCTAGCTTTAGCTTGTCTTTTCTTCCATTGTCCGTCGTATGAAATATTTTTGTGGAATATTTCATTAATAGAAATTTGCTAGTCTCTTCGTTCAATGGGCAGAATATAGACAAATTAATTATCACAATTGTTACGTGCCAATTAACAAACATTTTCTTTTTAGACATCGGAATTTCGAAAACTCGAATAGAAGATATAATTTTATTGAATTTCAACGTGATAAATCTCAAAAAACTTTCAGGAACTGGTATGAATATTTGATTTGTTTGTTCCCAGTTCTCAGAGAAAAGATAATACATATTGGTTCAAGATACCATATTTTGAGCTTATTCTTTTTAACTCGTTCTCCATGAACATCAAATTGGTTTATGAAAATATCTTCATTAATAACAGTATCAACATGCTGGATCTGTTACATCCATCAATTTGCTATTTCCTTAACTTGAAATACGTAATCAAGTAGATATTTTTTCTCCTTCGATAATTCCACTTATACGATTACTTCCTTGAAATTACCATTCCATTAACTTTATTAAGATGTAACAGAAAGCATAAAAACACAAATTTTCATTACGGGGTGATTAATTCCCTGTCTGCAAGCAACCATTAATAACGAACTACATGACATGACATATCTTTTTTCGTGGATCTAACTACAATGATTAAGCTAATTGTAAGAAATAAAACAAAATCTTTAATCCTTTTTCTTCAATGGTAATATTTCAGTTCGTGTGATACGAATTCTCATAAGACGTTGGATCTGTAGCGAGTTGCAAAATTATTTGTACAATTGAGAATCTAATAAAAGATATGAAATATAATCTTTCTTCCAGTAAAACAAGCATTCTTTTCACGTTATAACTGTGATGAGTTCCTTCGTACATGCAAATTGAATCTTATCTTATATTTCTAAATAAAAATGATTGAAAAGTTCTTCATTTTATTGTTTCTAAATTTTTGTTGAACTTTCGCCTGTACAAATAATTCTATGACTCGCTATACATTATATTATGTCTGCGACAAAATAAACACTCGACGAATGATCGCAAAAGGTCATTCTGTCTGCATCAACGCGCTCGAAAAGATCGGCAAGCTTTTGATCGTGAAAGAGTTCAGAGTGCCGGAAATTCTTTTTCGAGACATGTTGCTCGTTGCATGCCAGAAACGTAATTTCGGGAATGGCGTGTCATCGTGACACGGACAACCGTGTAGATGTCTGGCAGTGAGACATAATCTTTTGAAGCTGCTGGCACTAGCAGATAGCGGATGTCGCGCCGATATCGTTGCTCGATCTCCCTTGGTATCGATTGTTTGCATCTATCCATTGCCTAACGAAAGATCGATGCCCTGCCATGTTCCACAACGCTACGAGGGAACGATTAAAAACGGTTCTTTGTAGATCGTGAATATCGATACCTTTCCACCTGGGCATTCTTTATCCGTGACAAATTCATTCTACCGATTTTCTCGTACCTTTACCCTATCGCGTGTTGACGTGTCGTGATAAAAGGATTCGACTAAATTGCGCGTTTAAAAGTTAAAATAAATGTTTTACCGCTATGGAATTAGAAGAATTTTACAGAAGAAAGATATTAAATGGGAATTTTTATAAAGTCAAATCGGACTTTATTATTAGTTCCAATTGTATTTATTTATTTATAATTAATAATGATTATTCGTGTTTCAGGTTTGAGGATACGATTGGCTAACTTGTTCTTCAAGCTACTAACATGTTTCTTATACATATTCAGAGTGATCACCGACAACGATCCAACTTACGCAGCATGGTGAGCTTTATACTCGATGTTGTTATTTTAATTGACTCTGTGTTCTTTCAATGTCCATTTTCAGTTGTTAAACATTTTCTTAAAATTAGAACAATATAAAAAAGATCGTTACGAGTATATGTCGATTTCTTGTTTCAAATTCATGCTACAGTTTTTCTTAAAACATTATCCTTTTGCTTGTTGAAGCAATTAATTACTTTTATACGACGAATTCTATATTTTTAATAGAATCAATTTTAATTCTATCTTGATTATCTCTCGCAAAGTTATCAAAATTCTACGTTCTTTTCTTTTTCTGGGAAAAAAATTCCTACCAAATGTATCTTTAGCCAGTCAAGTAAAAAATATTTTAATCAAAATAATTCTACAGTACCACAAACGAAGAAAAGATTTTCTCTGTTATCTCATTTTCTTTTAACTTGGTAATGTTTCACTGCAACGCGACAATGAGAAAGAATTTCTACTCGAAGACGAAGGAAACCATTTCAAGTCGCGATTTCAAATTATGATATTTCGAAAAACGAGCTACCATAGTCGAAAATAAAAGCGAGATTAGACTTCTATATACCATTTTCCTACTACAAGTCTCTAACATTCGCGATATTGTTTAAGTATTTTTAGCCCTCTTACCTTCTTATGGATCTTCGATTTACTTCCACGTTATCTTCTATCTGTCGTCTTACCGAAATTACTATCCTTCGGCGTCCAATATCTCTCCACTCTTCTTTCTAACGTTGCATTCCTAACTTCTTTCGTGATCTGTGTTTCTTGTGTTCTTTCTTTACGACAAATAAAAGATTACTAGTGTTATTATAACATTGCCTCTTTTTTTCAATCTCTTCGATATATAGTCGGATTATTTTGTCATATTTAATCTTCAAATTCTCAAACTCCATAGTACAATTAATCAGATACCATAGCAGTGTGCATTAACCAGTTGCCCTGTCGTTATAGTGGACCACCTACTTTCGAAAATTTCCGTGAAATTATAGCACGTACGCTTTTAAAAAATTTGCTTTGTGCCCGAGTTTCTCTTCGTCAGTAGTGCTTTTAAAAGCCAAAAAAAAAGGCAAATTCCCTCTTTTTTCTTTCAGTTACGGTTGCACGCCCGGCAACAAAACCGAGTTTCTCGCGTCCCAGAATCTTACCGAGGAGGAATTTCAAGAGCATCCGACCATCAACTGGGACGCGATTTTATGGGTGAGAAGGCCGTTGGAATTGTGGGTCGTCCAGGTGATCCTGGCAATAGTATCACTTACGGAAGCATTGCTGCTCGCCTATCTGGGTTACAAGGTACGCATCCTTTCATTCCCGGGAAATTTGATTTCACGCATAATACTCGATTATGGGACATGCGGCCGCTCGTCTGAAATATCTCGTTTCTCCATTGTCGCACAGAGACGTACGAATTTTAAATTAGGTAGCACTTTTTTTAACGCCATTCGATATTTTAAAGAAAATAGCTAATGTAACATACAGTGGCTCACAAAAGTGTTAGAACATTCGTAGAGTTTCCTTATGAATATATTATGTGTTATACAGAACGTTAGAAAATGTTATTAGTACTATAAAGACACCCGACTGTCGTGATTATATTTATAAATAAATTGAAACAAATCTAAACATATATATAGAAATTACAAGATATTTAGTACAAGTATATATTTCACAGAGATGATACAAATATTTAAAGTACATCAAATTAATTATACGTTATATTAATAAGCCTCGACTTCAGTAGCACCTTCTTTGACGCTTGTGTGTTTTTTACTAAATATATTTGAAACATAGGTAGATACTCAGATTAGAAAATTAGAGTATCTTCCATACTTCAAATGAAATCACTCATTTTCATCAAATAATCCTGATACTATATCTCTTAAGATATTAAGAGTTGGCAAGAACAATTACCTTACTTGAAATACACGTAATATGAAAGTAGACTTTTAAATCAAATTGCAAATATTTCAAAACATGGTACCTACACTAACATGACCAAACACTTAGCTCAATTTTTCATATATTAAACCCTAATAATAAATTTTCACAGAAGATGCTCAAATAAATACATCAACAGATTTCATTCGACAAAGTACCATTTACAATCTAATCGACCAGATGCCATCTGTAGAATTACATTTGTCTGCGGGACATCCGTCGATGAATTTCATTTCCCTTCCGACTTTTTCTGTGCGACAATAAAGCAGCGAGTTATTTTGCACGTCTGGCTTTCGTATATCTCTCTTGGTCGTTTTCCTCACTATGTGTTTTTCTCTTCTCATTGTTTGCTTATGCATGGTAGTCGGTGTACGCTCGTCTAATCGCCAACCGTTCCGCTGCTGGCTGAACGAATTAGACTAAATAAAACGGAAGTCGAAGGTTCGCGTTGGCATTGAACAGCGCGGTGTATGTAACCGAGAGTCAGAAAGTTAGGGATGCCAGTTGGCTGACTAGCTGGAAGCTTTTCCAACCAATTTACTGGCTTCATAGAGGGTAGCTTTTTCCTACTTTGCTACGGATTATAATTTTTTTTTTTACTGCAGCGAGCCAGGAAAATTCACAAAGAGCTGTCTCTTTGTTCGATGACTAAAAACGCTTCCTAGGAAGGAGAGATTTTGCGGCAAGCGCGAAATATTTGATTCTTTATACGTATTCTGACGAAACATTCCTAAGAAGCTCGCTTTTATTTTACGCGTAATAAGAAAAATTCAATTGAGCCGTCTGAAGTCCTCTCGCGTCTCCTTTTCGTTGCTCTCGAGAACATTCCGTTCAGGCAACGAAATTTTCTTTCCACCCATAAGGATCACTTCCTGACTGACTATGTGTTTCGCTTTTAAAATTTCAATTTTGCTATAATGGTTATTGTGATTTATTGTATACTTATGTGTGTGTATGTATAGTCGGTCACAAAAGTTTACGGTGTCTACATATATCTGTTGAATTTGAAATATCATAGCGAAGACAGCTCTGGTAATATTTTTAATATCAAATTTTACGTTAATTGAATCGAGACACGTGTTTAAAGGAAAATAACGCAGAAATAACACATATTAGAAACGAAATACATCGGATTTAATTTAAAGTATAAGACAGATTTAATTTAGCCCTTGATGAAATGATTCATGATTTTTGGTGTAATTCTCTGGTGTAAAAAATGGATTCTCCGTTTCTCTCGATGAATCGGACACATACAATTCAATGAATGCACATAGATTTTTTTGACTGACTGTACATGTTATTTAGATTATATTCGTGATAGATATATTTGTAATAAAAAATCGATGTGATTTTTGTCCTTTTATGTATTCGAGTTTTTCTATCGCAACTAGCACGAAATTTTAACGCCTCCCTGCTTCTCGCTCAGCTTTCTCGTCGTTCTGCAATTTCGTCCTGATTAATTCTCAACTCGACAAATCGATGACGAGCTATCATATTATAAATAGATAAATATTAGTGTGAAAACGATTTTTCTGGTTTGTAGCCTGTCAAACTCGATCGAGTTATAAACATCCTGCACCGAAAGTTTAGGCACGATCCTCTGGAAATATAAAACCAATGCAATTTCACTGGTGCAATACAAAATTTTGCAAACTTTGGCTCGACTTGACGGTAGTCACAAAACACGTCGGCTTCTATTCAAAAGTTTTTCCTTATTTCACTCCAAAAGTAAACCGGGAAATCTGTGGAAGACTTACGAACGCATGAAAGTTCGACTTGAGTAGTTATACCTAAATTCCAATTTCATTTCTGGCTGCGAGCACTTTTGTCGAAAAAACATGTTTAAGAAATCGAATATTTTTATTTCGTACCGACCGCTTCGTGGATTTTCTCGCGGTCCGATGTGATTTGAATTAGACGTATAACATACCTTGCCTTTCAAATTTATGGTACCACGCAATTCATAAGTTATATAAGATATTTATTTTCCAAAAGGATATTGTTTAATACATAGGTTGTTGTAGAAAAAGTATTTAGAGTTAGGCGAGTTAAGGCTAGTAAGATTTGAGTTAGGTTTAAATTACGTTCGAAAGTTTGAAGGTTTGCTTTAGGACTCGAAGAAATAACAAATATAAATAACGTGTCACGCAATTCGTGCGAGTTTAATGTACTTCCTGTACGATTAAAGACAGAAAACTTGTTTCGTTATGATCTATTTTATAACTGTCACGATACATTTACAAAATTAATTCTTTCTTTCTTAACGAAGGAGGTGAATTCTCGTTTCTTCCACGAAATTGCTTGAGAAATGCAATCTTATTTATATCGATGCCTATTTGTTCAAAAAGATGGACAATATAGACAAGAGCATATACAGTAAGTTTCTAAAGTATAAAGAGAAAAAAATGATATACAAGGAGTATCAGCTGTATGATAGTAAGTTAAAAGTTCAAAGCCATATTATTAGTCAAAAACGTAAAATAAAAACATTTCTTTTTTAACTGCATATGCAAAGCACCAAGAAGCGCAAAGTATAATTTTAGTAATAAGGAGAGAAAATTCCATTTTGTATATCTGGGTTGCATGGATCGTTGCGTCAAAAGAAAGATAACAGCAATAAGAGTTTGAACTTTGTTATACCATTTAATTTCATTTTTTATCGCCTTTTCTCAACTTTCAACCGATTCTGCGATACCATTTACTTTCATGTAAGTACGTCTCTTCTACTGTAAACTGCAAATTTAATATAAAAATTTCTGCCAAAGTCATGACTAACGGTCAAACATAATGTCTAGCAGTGTCTACTGAACTGTTGTATCTTGTATTTCTGCTTATTCAAATGTCGTGGAGTAACCATAACCAATTTCTAGAATTACTTGCATGGAAAAACGTTCTTGATTAACCACTCAGCTACTAACGTGTCACAGAAATGAAAATAGCGAAACTTTTCATGAGATTCTCTTAGAGATCAAAGGCTTTTCTAATGAAAATGATACCAAGTATGATTGCATTTAACTGTCATTGGATTATGGAATTCATATACATATGCCTTTGATGATATTCAAAGAATATTATGACGTATAATAGTAGTTTACTTTCAGACAAGTAAATTCAATCGGCAGTAATTTGTTTAATCAAACAATAACCAAAATCTCCTTCCGATAAATGGAGTTCTACTTTAAATGATAATGGATCTACGTTATACCTAAAATAACGAATAGGATAGAACCGTACATCACACTTAACATTCGACATTCTTCATCTACTCTTCCTTGATATACGAGGCCCAATCTGGAATTTCTTTCTCGTTAATCGATTTTACAATTTATTTAATTCTAATTCCTCGACAATCGACATCGATACTTTTGTTTAGCTTACGTGAAATTCAACGAACAATCCCAACTTACTCCAATATCAGACGAAACGCATTAATCATGAAATAATCCAACACATCATAAACTACATCAAAATTCATTCGTGAACTTCACAACCTTGCGGTGTGAAGACATAAAGCGGAAGCAAGTCGATTACGAAAGTCATAGAAATTACAAAGAAAGTGATAAAACGCAGTTACTGTCATCAAGGCCCGTGAAATTATCGTTCACCGCTGGTGTCGCATTGTAACAAGCCGGTTGCTTTTGCACGTGCAGAGGATCCTCGATAACATCTCCAACGATGTGTTGCGGTCGCCGATCGGTGGTAGCACGCTATTCGCTAATCGAACATTCCGGCGACCCGATTCGTCACGTTCTAACAACCGACAAACTCGACAACGCTACGTTGATATCGTGTAAAACGTGATGATCGAGCTGCTGCTCGTACCTATACGCATTTCGGTCGTAAAATTTCAAAACGCATTCCTACAAAGTTCTATGAAACTCTGATATCATACAAAAAATCGTCGATTACGAAAATGAGGAAACAATCTTTTTCTTCTTTTTTTTTTTTTTTTTTTAATAGTCTACGTAGGTCGTTCTTTGTCTACCCATTTTTCTCTTATTTCTTTTCTATATTGTTGCCTTCCGTCATTTTCATGGTTTAGCAACGTCATTAAAGATATAGTCGGTGTTGTTACGTTATTATTATTATTGTTATCGCAGTTATTGTTACCACCGGATGTTATTGTCACAGTTTCAGATTTATTCTCTTACGTATGTTCCACCCTCCATGGGAGCGTTTCGCCGATACTACTTGGCATCCCTGTTAACCGTCGTTTCTTTTTAATATTGTCCGTTTTATGGACTGACGCGGCGATTTTAAATCGCGAAGTTATTGTAGTTTGAACAGTTAAACGAGTGTCGCGTCGATATTATATTTCTATCGCGATTATATTTAGAACGATGAGCGTATGAATAGGGAATGTTTGCTCATAAATTCAAATAATTGCATTATGAAAAGTCTTTCTTTCTTTGCTTCTATAATATAGGGCGTAAAGATATAATTTCTGTGATCTGGAACGACATAAAGATCAAATGGTTTCAAAATCTTTATTTCGATTAATAATTACGAAGTAAATTAAGTAAAGTTTGATGCATAAATACATCCAACTAGAAATTATTTTCGATAATTCAAATGTAGTTTCAAGACTCTGAACCAAATTGACCAGAAGACAAATTGAATTCTCTAACTTACGTAAGAATTATTTCACCAGTTTGAAATAATTATAAGGTAAATATTTGAAACGTAATATGCAATCTCCTGTCCCGTGAAATATTCTAAGGAAATGCTTTTCCTTTATACTCTACGATACAGCAATTCGTATCCTTCCGTGTCCTCCGGCACAATGCATTTGCATAGATTCGAACTTTGTATCTGCCTCTGTAAAAAGAAACGAGCAGTACACACACACAAGATTGCACCTTTCAACAAACCACTTTCGTGTGATCGTTACACCTCGCTCGAGGACAATCTGCTTGAAAAGTTCTCAAACAGTGTCGACATGCTCGAAATCGACGAGCGATCTCTCGTATGACGGATTGTCGAGTTAACCGAAACAGTCCGTCAGAAAATAGGATTACCGAGAACCACACAGTTCCACGGCTTTCGATTCTACCTTGGAATTGCGGAGGAAGGCGCGCGTAAGATCTCGATGCTCCAAGCGACAACGAATGCTTGGATATCATTCGACATAGACGAATACTCCACAACATATACGCAAACGGTGTATTTTGTTCATGTACTTTCGTCCAGGAACACGATTGGTAATTGTGTATTTGGCCCGTCTCATCGAGGGGAGTTTCGCGTCAGCCTAAGGCTAATGATGGTTGAGTGGCTTACTGTTTTGGCAAACGATACGTGTTGATATCTTCGTCATTTAGTCACTTGGAATCTTAGATCATCAGTTGGATAAAAGTAATTTAAAAAATGGATATAAGAAAATAGATGTTCAAATAAATTTGCCCTTTAGTGCTAAGAATACGATGTAAAACACGAGCTTAAATGTGTATATTTAGTAATTCATTTCGTACTTAGAAAAATTCCAAAAGTTTCGTATAAATTAATATACAGTTTAATTGACAAATAAATGATTCTGATTTCACCTATATTATTATCTAGAAATTATCCTATATAAAAATTTAATAGAAGGTTTGCGAACCAATACGAGTAGGAATTAAAAGATTGTTTCATAAAATTATTCACTAAATATCCAAAAATATAAGATTTCTTTTTCTAAAAGAAATTTTAGATATACTTATTTATTGTTAAAATAAAAAAAAAACAAAATTAAAGTAGGCGAGTATTTTTATAAAATTGCCAATTAACAAAAACTGCTCCAAATCCTTAATATTCCTCAATTTCTTTCTTTTTACGCACCTAGCTACAATTGTTAAAAGCACAGTGCTTGAACTCCAGAAAAGATCAAATTAGAAACGAAATCAGAATCCCTGTTAAAAAAATCTGTCTATTGTTTTCAATAAATTTTACTTTGTTAAAACTTCGGCGACTGTACACGAACGATCTTTGAAAAATATTTTCGACACGATTTTCGCCTCAAATCCCTTGACACACTCTTCTCGAAAGATTGTTACATCTCCGCAACAACGTTTAATAGGACGTTTATGGTTTAGGGCAGCAGCCTTCGGAAAGATACTCCTTTCGTCGTGCGATAGACGTTTTTCTACCGTGAAAATTGCATTCGCCTGCTGTTCGTAAATCTCCGGGGATATTAATAATTGCGAAATCCTGCAGGAAAGGTTGATCCAGTTATCGTGTGGGAGCACAGCTGCTAGATTTTTAAAGCTTTGATGAGCTTTCGAGAAAGCTGCTGATTTAGTTCGTAGACACTCCAAACTTAGCTATTTCGTTTCAATTTTATCCGAAGGTCGTTGATTGCGAACGGAAATTAATCTTTATTTATATCTTCCAAACTTTAACTTTTTACTAGCTCTTGGCTTTTTATTTATACCTACATTTAGATTTTCTTTGTTTGTTCCTACATTAAAAATTTCCATTTTCATTTATCACTTTTCTTATAGATGAGATGCAATCAAATTCTTTTTCTACCTACGTTTACATCTTCTTTATTTATATCTACACCTAAAATTTGTGTTACTCTTTATTAGTACTTTTACCAATAGATGAGATGCAAATAGAACTATAGATATGTAGAAAAAATACAACCCACTCAATCGCTTTCAACTAAATCACTGACCTTCCCTCCAATCCCATATTTCGTGAAAAAAACATTACAAATGTTTATTATAACGATTTCTGTTCATGAAACAGTCGTGTAGAATCATTATTCTGAATGATTATATAATATATTATAATTCCTATTCCTACTTATATAATTATTACTGTCTTTTATATAATTGAAATCTTCTGTTTTTAAAAAGAAAAGTAGTCTATTATGTATTTCTTATTATTTATTCTTATTGCGTAATTCTTTAACGATAATAGATCAAAATACGTTTCAACTATATACTTAAAAGTTACATTTGACGAAACAATTAAAAAATTCAATCTCTATCATAATTTTTATTCGCCACTTGTTATTGAATTACAAATTACAGACAATTGATGTACGTCAATGAAACCATTAATCGCCTCATATTCCCATTTTCAACCCACAAATTAAACAGTCTCTAGATTACAAGACGTAGGAAGCCGTAATGCATAAAGGAGTCCGTTGTTGCACGAACGTCTCGAGAAGATCGTGTTTTCAACCTTCTTCAAACGTAATATCGCTCGTAAGGGAGTATCAAGAGATCTCTGTCGCGATAAAATTGCTGCTTCCTCACGAATCTCAAAGATATGCGCAGCCCATCGTTCTTGATTGTTTCTTTGATCCCTATTGTTCCAAGAAAGTAGATGCTGTTATAAGTCAAGAAAAGAAAAACATATTTTGACCGTATCTGAAATTTTGTAACGATACTTTTGAAAAAGAGACTAAAAATAATACTTGAACCGTAATAATAATGTTTGGTATCGAAACATTCTTGGTACATCGTATTTTTGTTTTTGGAATTTTTCATATTTTTCAGTTCAGCGGTATTAAATATGAATAACAAAAAAAAAAAAAAGAACATTAGGAAAACTTCAAAATTAGCAAATATTATTTTACGTAAGATTTATTAGGTGAAACTATACTAACGCGTGTGTGTTATGATTCCACGATACGATGTTAATTAGATTATCGAAAAAAGGAAAGGAACTTGGTAAAATTTCTTCATTCGACGAATAAAATCATTGATGGATCTATCGTATAATTTTGATCGTCAGATTTATTTATTAAATAATCTTTAACTAAATATATTCCTTATATCTTCTTTTTGAAATTTACGAAAAAAATATAATATGCGAAGAAAAAATTCTTACCAAAATTCTTCATTAGACAAGTATATCATTTTTATATGCTCGTACCGAAGAAGTTTCATGAAAAAATTCTAATTAACATCTTTAAACAATCCATATTTGTTCATATCGTCAAGCTCGGAATAATCAATGACCAGTTCTCTTTATACTTATTAATAGTTTCTGAGGATGTTTAGCTATCTAATAAACTCAACAAAGTTGTGGAAACACGTATTCATCCTACAATAAGATAGGAATGTTAAATTATACACAGTTTGATGCATTTGCGTAGTCTTATATTTGAGTAAAATTCCTCTTGGTTTACACGGAAATTTCCAACTAGCGTGTTACAACGAGCATAAAGTCTGACGCGAATCGTATTTTGTATTAAATTGTCTCAATTTGGAGCTTTACGACAGCAAAACAGCAGTAAATTTTATAATACCGTGCAGATTTTATCTTTTCTTTTAGTTGGAGAAAAGACACTAACGAGCAACATTTATTAAATACCATTTCGTATTTAATAATTCTTAACTAAGCACAAGAACTAAGATTTTATCGAATTATTTTATTACATTTTTAATTAAATCGAGTATACAAATTTAATTGGGAAATTTTATAAGTTATAAAGTTTGTACGTTAAGTAATTTATTGAGTTTTGACCGATATAAAAATAAAGTTGCTTGAATAAATTGTTTTATTAGATTATAATTATTTAAAATGCAAGATTTGTCAATGTTTCAAAAATTAGATTTAAATTTAATTAATTAATTAATTAATTAAACTGTTATTGGAATTTGTCCATCAAACTAGACATGTATATTATTTGAATATTTCTTCGAGCTTTTCCAAAATCAGTGAAAGCTAAAATATTGATTCATCTCTGTTAGCCAAATGACTATTTGGTTTGAAATTGTATAGGATATGTTGTCTTGCAGATCAGTGTTGTACCTGCCACCAGATATACGTTGACAGGTCACGTTAAAAGATGTATGTACGCGGAGATGTGGCACAGTGATTTATGGATTTCACGTCGAAATGAACGTGTCGTTTGTTTCAATTAAACGTGGTATTAGAACGCTTTCAGACAGATTCATTGAATACTTAATCAAATTGTAGTTGTCTTTAACAATTTAATCCTATAATAAATATGTGTACGTAGCTGTTTACAAATTTACTTTCGATACAATTTTTCGAAAATGAATGAAAAAAAAGAAAAAATAATAAAAAAGTATAATAGAATAATACAATTTTTGTGTTTATACTATACCATAACTTAAACGTTACTTTTAAATAAAATAATAGACGAATGAAATATTAGGTCGTCCGAAAAGTTTCTTTCGTTTTATAAGGAAATAATGGATGCACAACATTTTCCGTTTTATATTATTTTATCGAATGATCCATTTTGTTCTATCAAGATAAAGATCACAATGTTTGACAGATTAGGTTTCATATTTGTATAAAGATGCGTCGTTGTAAAAGACGTGTCTGTAAAAGAAAGACACTTTTCGCACAACTTAATACATATAGGTAATTCTTTTAATTTAATCACTGAAAATTTTCACTAATTATTTAATATCTTTATATATTCTCTATATTGTTTACATCTTGTTTTAAACTTCATTTCGATCAACAATTTGCCGATACATAAACCTAATGTACCTGATGGCGAAGTATTTCGAAGTATAAATCCGCATTTCAAATAATTTTGCTAAACGAAACCATGCAATTATTGTATTTATAGGATGGTTTAATTAATATTTACTTATGCGAGTTTACCCGGCAGTTTATAGATCCGGAGACAGAATTAAATTGGTTTTCGGTAATTAAC
This sequence comes from Bombus soroeensis, assembly GCA_014737365.1. Classification (NCBI taxonomy): domain Eukaryota; kingdom Metazoa; phylum Arthropoda; class Insecta; order Hymenoptera; family Apidae; genus Bombus; species Bombus soroeensis. Next base: position 233,146 of record JACXIL010000238.1, read on the forward strand.
TAGGCACCTGTTGATTTAAAGTAACATTCTGGGAAACATTGACAAGGCCCGCGCACGCACGTATATTATAATTACTATAGAAGAATACTGGACAGAAAATGCAGGACGGCTGTTCGATGTTGTTCATGGAACGTTCCACCGCACCTTGTATTTTTCTTTAAATTGTCACTGGGTTTTTTGAGCTGTCTTCGTCATGTTCACAGGGAAACATCTGGCAGCAGCTTCTCTCTTTCCACTTCATCCTGGAACTAGTCAACACCATTCCGTTCACCATCACGGTGAGTCATTCACTCTCTGTATTTTCTACATATAGCTTTTTAACAATTTAACACATCCTTTTGCTTTGTATATTTTATATTAGATATAAGATAGTAATACGTACATTCTTATATTATTCTTTGATATAGTGTTTTTTTTTTTATTTACTTCTTGTCGATACAGTTAAAAAATTAAAAAAAAAAGCGAATGACTATACGAACTTAATAATGTATAAAATCAACGATACATTGCTTCTCTGAAAGATATTAAATGAAGCAGAAATAAAGTTACAAGAAAACAAGAAAATGAAATTTTATTTCACAGACATTTCACGAATATAAAGAAAATATCGTAAGAATAGCTGAACAATTCGCCCATTACATTTTCCAAGCGTTCAGACAGAAGTACATAAAGCCATGAAACGGTTTATTAAGACATGGCTTGATAAGAAAGAGAAAGGAAAAGGTTTCTCGGGCGTTTGGAGCCTGCGGCAGATAATAAAACGAATTATATCAACCGTGTGATTCCTTCTGAATTCCATTCCACCGAGAAAACGATAAAAATCTACCTGTTTTACGTTCCTTCTGCACGCAATATCAAAAGATTCTAATGGAGCTTTATTGGTCGAATCTCGAACCACGATATATAGCCGATCAGCCATGGTTATGTTAACGAGCTATCATACCGAAAGAGTAAAGAACTTGTTGCTTTGCATCGACTCGATATACAAAGTCGATGTATACAGATATATACATGGACGCTTTCTCCGAACTACATATGTGAAATTAAAAGTTTATAACAATCGAGAACCACATAGAAAAACTGTGATAAGTAATTTTTTCGATCTTTGGACTTTTACGTTGCTTAACGTTAGAACTACCACACCAGTCAAATTAACTGGTTTTAAAATTTTATTTTAAAATTCCTACTCCATGTTATATTTTTTCCACAATGATGTAATGACTTTCGCAACGATAACTAAAAGATAATATAATGAATTTTATTTTGTTTTTATATATTCAAACTGAAAATAATTTTGTATCGAGGCTACTTATACCAATACCAGACAAAATGGCTGGTACTTGTCAAAGCGTAAAAGGGTGCTGCAATCTGTTAACCAGTTTCCTCGTTTTGTACAACTTCCCACACGTTTTTAAAATTGTTACCGCGTATCATTCGATATGATGATATCAGACATCAGGAAAATTCCGGATCGATCGCTAGATCGCTAGATGCTGACGCTAGAAATATCACACCAGTGAAAATGACTGGTTCTACAATTTTATAAATTTGTCAACCCTCGTTTAGGGATCGTGGTCCCAGATGGATTAATAATACGAAAAATCTACTACATAACGTGGAATTGCTTCTGTAAGAAAATAATAAATCAATAAATATAAAAATATTCTATTATTATCTATTTTCTAAAGACCAGTCATTTTGACTGATTTTGGTAGAAATAACTTCGTGTTAACTATTGATAGTTCTAGTGTTAAATAACTAAAAAAAATAGAAATTTCATACTTTATAATGGTATTATTTAATAATAGATAGGAAAAGGAGAAAGTAGGGAAAGAAAATAAAGAAAGAGAGTCTAGCCTCTAGTATGCTATTGCTCTTACTGATTCCAGAGCTCTAGAAAAGATGAGTCGATATTTAACAAACTTCTGACTATTAATACATTGGCAATTTTAATCGAATAAATTAACGACTATGTTTAATGGCTGCAGAAATATTAATTTTTAATAAATTGAAAATTCTTAATCACAATTTGAGGAATTTGGTAGTATTAATTTAATAGTATTTCTTCAACGTGTAGGATAAATTAGATTCGATCTTGGTGTATCGATCTGTGCCCTATTGGGACCAACCCTGATTTGAAAGCGAACAGGATTTAACAACATCAGAGGATTGTGCACGGAATTTAATTGGCTTAGACTCATTAGTATTGTGTCACCTCGGTGACATTTCAGCAAGTCCAGTAAATCCCAAGTCATCGCTCCTTACAACTATAATCACTCGTAGAATATTTGTTCTATGGAACGTAAATAAATCTGGTTTTAAGAAAAATGTAACCCGTTAACAATAGCCATACAATAGCAATTTTACAATAGAAATTTTCCAAAATGATGCCTCTGGTACGTGATATTTTCTACGCCAATGTGTACATGTTGAAGACATAATCGAATTATTGACTGTATCAGTAAACGATTTTCACAATCTTTTAATATTAAAATAATTATGAATTTTATCGTGCGAGTAAATTTATAAAATTATTGCTTTAATTAGTTTTTGTACGTCAAGTTTTAACATAAAATTTCCTTTAAAATTTGAGAATTGAAATGAAAAATTTGTTCTGTAAGAAATACCGTGTAAAATAAATTAAATAACGCGTGTAATATCAAAATATATATTGCGAAATGAAAAATTATGAATTAATTTTAAAATTATTATATATCATAAAATTTTTGTTGACTGTTTTCTGTACATGTATATGGAGATTCGAACAAAATTAAATGCTGTCTATATGGAACATTTCACTTAATTCGATAGTAGATTAAAAAGACGAAGACTCTCGATATACAATTGTGTTTTGTTTTTGTTGCATTCTGAACAACATTAAAATAACGTAAAAATAAGTGCAGTTTCATTTTTTAGGTCAGCATTTACATCACATGACAAGCTATTCGTGACTTTCGAGCGTGGCTTATACTTTTTTCTAACGAGTTTTATTTTTAAAAAGTCTATCATGAGAACTTCTTTTCCCTTTTACGTTAATGATCATTTACGATTATGATCATCTAACTGGCAGTCTATAAGCTTCAATTAACTTACGAACTGATGCCAAAGGCTCACGAACTTTCTAATTAATCACGTATCAAACATTAATCACATTTTTATGTAATTTCAATTCAATTTTCTAAGTGTGAAAGTTACCAATTCTATTTCATTTCGTATTTTATATTAGCATATTTATAATTTGAAAATTTAGGACATAGTATCTTTATTTAAGGTTCCAAACTTTTCAAATCGTACATTTTTTTATTTCGAAATTTGTATTCCTCATCAATGAAATTTCTTATATAATCTCGCTTCCGTTCTTCTAAAGAAACGTTACATGGATGTATGAAGTATCTGGAGAAAACAGTGATGGACGTTAATTGCTGTCACTTCGAAGCATGTTTGTTCTTCGATGGTAGAGAAGCGAGAACAATGGGCAAACTCATTATTCTTGCGTGCATTAACAGTTGCGTTTGCAAATATATATATTCGATGGAATGTATATGAGATGTCTTTCGTTTCTGAAATTAGCTTTCCACAAAAATTATTCTGTTTACAAATGATACATAAGTACAGATTAAAATTACTTTAATATGAGGACCCTCTCGCATAATAATTTATTAATTAATAATATTAACAAATTGTACCGAGTGTGGACTACACACTTCTGTTGGACAAATAATTTTTTATAATTTTATGATTTTATGTTGAACAAGACGATTAAAGATCACTTTTAAGTTTTTGTTTTATTACCAATTTTGTTACTGCTATACATAAAAATTTATTAATACCGACATAACTTTGCTCGCAATGTTAGTTCGATTGTGCAGGAGAGCCTTTTGGTAATAATTATATTAAACGATATTTAGATATTTACAGTAAATTATTGCGCAGTAATGTTAGTAGCAAGTAGTATGATTAGTAGCAAATTATTAATTATATTTTTAGCTACTTTATCCGCCAATGCGAAATCTGTTCATCCCGGTATTCCTAAACTGCTGGTTGGCAAAACATTCATTGCAGAATATGTTCGTAAGTAATTAACATATACTACTTAGTATTAAATTATTCGTCTTCGTCTCGTTATCATCGATACTCGTGTTTCAGAACGATCTACACAGAGCTATGCAAAAGTCTCAATCAGCTTTAAGTCAGCAACTTATGATCCTTAGTGCTACGTTACTGTGCCTTGTCTTTACTAGGTGAGTAAAATTATAAATTATTCTAAATAGTTATTGGATAGCATATTTTAAAATAATAGAAATTTAGAAATTCAAATGTAAGTTAATGATTTTTTTCATAAAAATAACAACATGTATAAAAACATATATTTCACAGTATTGTGAAATAGGATATAACATTATTCAAAGTAATTTGTTCAACTTAAAGATTTCATGATAGACACTAAATACATTTTGCTTATAATCAAAAGAAAAGTATTTTCTCGATTTTCGTAAATTCACCACAACCATACGTCAATTTCGTTTTCTAATTATAAACAAATAATATTTATCGAACAGAAGCATAATCATCTTGTGTAATAAAATAATCTCTATCTTTCCTTTAATAACTTCTGTTTTCTTCGATGCAATGAATGAACGAATTAAAATTCCGTCTTCGCGCTGGTCGACTTTTCTCCTGGTTCCTTAGCCGTCCACAACAATTATGTAAGTTTACCCAAAGCGCATGTTACGTGGCTTGCGTACAAGTCATATTACATTATCCAAATAACGAGGAAACTTTGCCAATCAGGAACAGACGCTTCCATTTACGAATTCTCAGATTTCCTGGACGGTGTTACGATTTAGACAGAGAAACAGTGATCCCAGGCTTAATTTCCTCGATTCAAAGATTCTTTCATCGAATTTATGACAAATCTTTATTATGAAGATACATGTTGATAATTAGAAAAAGATATGAAATTTGGTATTATAAAAGTAATTCAGAAATTTCAAGATATTTATTTAGAATTTTCTTTTAATTTCCATTTCGAATAATTATTCTCAACAGACAGTTCTCACTTTTATATGGGTACAATACAAGATTATTATATCTAATAAACGCAATTTCCAATTTCCTATCAAAACTCATTATACCATTCTAAAGGCAATGCATTTGTTCGAGTAGTTACACGTTGCTCAAGCGATAAAAAGCAATATTGCAGGAAACACGAAAATTATTAATTAAAACCAAAGAATAACTATAATTTCGCGTACTTGTTAAATCTATAATCTATCTGTGATATTCTCTTAGAGGGTTCAATATGATGTTTTATCCATTTAGAATGAATGACGATGTATATAATAACATCCGCGTAGGATTATTGATAATTCAAAATACCTCAGTGGACTAACACCAGCATTTCATTTCTCCCGTACGTATTATTAACTTGCTCCTTTGCTTGCGAACCACGAAAAGTTAGCTTGACGTCGGTGTATTTATTATGCGAATGACGTCAAATAATATTCTATGCTTGAGAATTACGTAAAATTTCCTACACCCATGTTATTCAACACCTGTATTTTGTATTATTTAATGAGTTAAACGGAAAGTTAAACAACCAGTGGGATAGCTATTCTCTATTCAGTACGTCACGATGATATCGTCACCCTCGATACTGCTTTATCATTCAACAATTGCTATTGTTCGTTGAAAGAAATTTGGTTATGTAAGGAAGAAGAATAAATATCGAAGATATCTTAACATTTGGACTTGTAAAGCATACATGCATACACGTACAAACGTACAGTATTTATAGAGTATATATAACAAGCTTTTTAACCAAGCTTTCTTAATATGTTCTATAGGTATGAATAACAAAAAAGATGTTATATAAGTACACTGTAACAATAGTTATAAATATTCCAGTATGGCCTTTTATTCCGGATTATTCCTCATCATGAGTCTTGTCGTTAGATCTGCCAACATCGACGTCAATTGAAAGTTAAGATTTGTCCAAGATAGTACACGCCGAAGCCTACGTGGTAAAATCGATACGCAAAGGTGTTAACACGCGTACATATGCACATTATTGTACATATGTATGCAATATCCTCGTAAGGATTACGATCGCGCCACGAAAGGATGAAACTTGCCTGATTGACCCAGATCGCAATGTGGGACAAATGTTAATAAGTAATCGTGGCGGCTCGTGCAGATGGATTGGTATCGCCATCGATCGTCCTGATTCATTATTTACGGTGTAATTCTAGAACGGCGTACTTGTAAGCTCGCCCTTGCCACCGCGACTTGGTCGGATGTCCCCTATCTGTTGGCCGATCACGGCATTATTCGGAAGTCGTTTCTCAAACGGGGGAACGAGGTAAGGTGCACGTACTTACGTTGTCACGGTTCGCCTATGTTCGTTCCTTCCACGGTGAAATATTTTGGGAACTCAACCGTGGCATAGAGAAACGGCTACGTTTCAAGGGAAAAGACGCTCGAGTCGAATTGTTTCCGAATATTTGTAAAGCAATGCAGAGACTTGAGTTTCACGAGTTTTGAAGAGTATAAATTAGTACCTGAAAATTATCATGAATTATTACAATTTACCACCGAATTTATCGAATTTGGTTTAATTTCAAGAATTGTCGATCAATTTTTTATTAATATCGAAGATTAACTTGTTTTCTTTATTAATATATATAACGAATTCAGGTTAAAAGAACATGGTTTAAGATGATATAACAAAATTAACGGAGACAAACAATAAGAAAGGATAGAGATTTAAAATAAGCTACAAATAATTTACCTCGTTTTCAAGAATCGAATAGTCCATAAAAATCTAAAAAAACAGAGAATTTAATAATATAAAGTGTAACTTGTTTTTTAATTCATTACAAAACAACCCTGTTCGACCTGTCACGTTACATTTCTTATACGAAACAACGAAATGATAACGTTAACTTGGCAACAGCGCAGCGAAATTATGCGTACAGCTTGCACACATTCGTAAATAGCACGCGCCGGTTAATGAGCGAAATTTATTATCTTCTGGTCCAGTTATTGCGCCGGACCAGACGTTATCTATTTCACTGTCACTGTGAAAATCGCTTGACGTTCGCCTTACGAATGGGCTTGTCGCGCTTAGAAGATGTATAGTTGCCGCCACACTTCGTTAGAACGACTACTTGTAGAGTTTACAAGGAACAGGCTCTGCTTATAAGCTGCATTCTCGGAGTTGAACGGAACGAGCAACACTTCTGCACAATCAATATTGATAATGCGGCAGGGTTAGCGTGCCTGCGTTCTTGAAAATAGATAGAATAAGTGAAACGCGCTATAAACGACTATCGTTACCCTGGACGAAATTTTGTTCAACGAAAAGGTGCCTACGTTCTTGTCTAAAGAAAATTTACTAAAGATATTTGATTGCTCTATAAACGTGATGTTTTTATACAATTATTGAACTGCACAAAAATTCCTGTTGTTTATTATTTATTCTACTATCTAAATCTATATTCGATATCTATATCATATTTATATCGCTAAATGATGAAAAAATGTAATTTCGACTTATTCTTTTGACAAAGACATTATGGCCGCTAAAGTTTCTTCAATTTTTCATGAAAATATCTTTAAAATTTGTCCGATATTGAAGATCAGAATTTTTTATTCGAAACCGATCAGATCACATTGCGCATGATACACAACAAGATATTGCACTACATAATCCTTATAAGTGTATTCCGTAATTATATGACAGAAGAACGATTATCTAGTTAAATCATGAAGTTGTAGATGTCGTGACAAATCTTTTTATAGGATCAATCAATTTGTATTCGATATATCGGTAGCAAACCAAAATACAGATCATTTTTTTATAATATCGATTCTATTATGTGGTGAATGTAGCTTCCGAGCTACTAGAAAGTTATTATCTAAAAAATGGAAAAGTTTTCGGAACACGGGCGAAAATCAAACTATAGTTTAATCGAGTCGTGCGAATTTACGCGGCATGTGACCAACTATTTGCGTACAGTGTAACCACGTTCATAAAAATTCATGTGTTTTGGATTCATGTGTTTAACGCTTGTATGAGTTCGCGCATTCAGAAACCAGAAGATCAAAATGCACACATCATTAAGTATGCATATACAGGCTCGCGAAGCGAAAATTTTGTATGTATTTCATTGTTCTGACGAACTATTGCTTTAACAGATGATACGTTTGAAAATTGTCAGAGCACGAATCTACGGTAGCTTAAGTCAACTTGACAACTTTTAGTTATCTTCTGGAAAATTAAACCAGTTATCATATCTCAATATAAAATCTGAAAGTATGTCGATCGACGCGAAGTTACCTGCGGTATCGATACCATACTGTGGGCGTAACTAGAATCGTAATAAACGAGCAAACGATTTTGAGAAACAATGCGGTTTCGAAACGAGGAACGAGACCGAAAGCGTGAAGATAGTTGGGATATTTGTTGATATACATCAACGCATTCGAACGCGAAACGAAAGTCGTCCAATTAAAAAAGCAATATCGTTCCTCTCCTCTCGCTATTCAACGTTTCTTTGTTTCGTTATTTTTTTTTTCTTTTTATTTTGGTTGACTCGCCAAGCAGCGTTTTCGAATGGGAATACTAAATCGCGGATCAAAATGTGCAGTAAAAATTCGTACGCATGGCTCAGGCGATTTTATTTCAACGTTTCGTTTGAATTTCGATAAATAATATAAGGCGAATATTGCCTTGAATCAGTTGAAGGCCAAATTGATCAATTCTATTCGATAATGATTTTTACACAGAATATTTTACAACGTTAGCGAATGCAACAAAAGCGAAGGAATTCAACGCTTTAAAATTGTTCCTTTTTTTTTGCTGGAAAAGCAACCACGTTGATAAAGGGTATTCCTTTGAGGGAAGTAGATCTATCAACTGTTAACAAAACTAATCAAAAAAGCTTATATTACACAATATTGGAACACTTCTAAAAATAAAGAAGATAAAACTCCTGAAATTTCCTATTGTCGAAACATTGAAAACAATTGTCTGAATGTGTTACGACCATTCGCGGAGAGACGCGATCGCGAAGAAAACGCGTCAACGAACACTGAACGTAACACTGAATTAACAGGGTTAATATAAGCTTCTATTTCCAACAATATTTAAAATTATAATAAACACGTCACAAATGATTTAACGATGATACAATTAGTTTGTTATTACAATTCGACCCGACTTTATGATATTTCTCGATATATTCGTTAGACTAACCGACCTGTATTTTATTCGTCCGAAACTCTGGATGCATTCGGTTTGAATCCTCAAATTATACTGATTGCACTTCGATTCTTTCCTTTGTCTTCTCCGGGAGACAACCCCCACCATGCTCGGGTCTCGCAACTGTTCGCGCCTATGATCACGTATGCCACCTTCTTTGTGTAGATAAAATAACGGACCGAAGGCGAATCGATGTTTCTAGAACTCGCTGCTTGACGACAACTATGCGTTTGTCGCTATATTGTGTATATTTCGCCGGTCATGTGAGACGATCTGTTTGCGACACTGTAGTACCAAGAGAGCCGGACAGGAATATGGCCTATAGTAAGTCTCGGGACGTAACAGAAAGCATTCCTAAGTATTTCTCTAAATCCGGCGATTATATCTTACGCGATACTATTAAATTTATTTTAATTTAAAACACTTGACGAAAACATGAGAAGGTATTTGAAATACATCTCTAAATAAAAAAGGACTCATTATACAATCACCTCGTTACAGTATAAAAATAGTTGGTTAAACACGAACAGAAAGAGAAAAGACCAATTCGCACAAATATAAACTCGATACAGATATGAGAACGAGGCCGCATGCATAATACGGACTGCTGTTGTTTGTGAATGTTCTTCGTTGGAAAGAGTTCGCTTTTACCGAACGAGGTAAACGTTTTTTTAACCTCGAAGTTTCAACGATCCTTTTGCTTTCTCGAGGATGAAAGAACATCCGATGGTATTCCTTGATGTTGGTGAAATACGAACTAGTAATTGTACGATCGGTTCCAGCTGAATGTAAATCATACATTGGCCGGTGTAAGGCTTAAATTGTTCTCGTGTCCGTAAATTATTGTCTCTGATACACGGTGACTTGAATAAATGATGAAATCTGTGATCTCGTGATTCGTAAAATGCGTGTTTTGATTTGCCTGTTTCAGCGTATGTGGAATTCAACACTTCCAGAGAGCGGGGCACAGGCATCTGAATCTGTTTCAAAGCACATATTACGTTGTAGTCACGTTTTCTACGGTCGGCTACGGAGATTTTGTACCTGATATTTGGCCCTCGCAGCTTTACATGGTCATCATGATCTGCGTTGCTCTCATAGTTCTACCTACTCAGGTACGTGTTATGTTTTACGAATCATAGTTTTGCTGATATTTCATCTATTTCTTAATTAACTGTGAGGAAACCGATAGGACAATAACTGAATTTTATATTAATGTCTCGTGTTATACGTGATAACAGCCTTAAATTATCCAGTTTAATTTTGCATTCGTGCAAAACGTTTTTGCGACAATTGACACAATTTTCCGCTGTACGAAACGTCACAAAGACAGGAAGTGTTCGACTATTACTTTCTGCTATTCTAGCGATATTTATCGTCCGGAGAGTAACCAGTCACATGAAACTTTATTTCCCTTTTAACGACGAATGTTACGACAGAAACGATGCGACGCGTGCGTTTGCTGACGATCGTAAAAGCGCTATCGATTTTCCCGTGATCATCGTCTGACGAAAATCGAAAGGCAGGTGATGGGGTGAGACTTTTATATCCAAGAACTTAATGGTCGGGAAATTACTTGAACTTAATGGCCACAAATTCCTATACAGCAATTGAGATATCAGAAACTTAATGTTGTGAGATTCGATACGTAATATAAAACTCCATCTTTTAATTGTTTGAATTTTATTTGGAATACTCTCAACGGATATCATTGCGTTATAGTTGACTATAAAAACTGTGAATTAACTTTATGCTGAATTACTTAATTTTAATTTATACGTTATATTTCATGATATTTCATAATGATAAATATCCCTGGTAATCTTTATCGTGTTACATTTCTTATATTAAGTTAATTAATTTGAGGATATTTAACTCTAATTTGTATTCTATATTTTATGCAACAGAATGGTGATCTTCGTGATTTAAAATACAGAAAACAGAGAACTAAATTTCACCGATTGAATAATCTCTTTAAATTTACTGAAATACAATTTTTCTAGATTTCATAAGCACGCGTTAGCTATTCACTGCTGTCTCATCGTGCAAGTGACACGACATTGAATTATTATACATAATCTGTATTTAATAAGCCCAGTTTGGAATTCAAATTTAAACTAAAGCGTGATACTGACATATCTCTCAAGTACACACAATCCTTTTTACGAGTGTACTACGGTATAATAAAACAAGCGAATAAGTATTTATATCTTGACTAAACTAAATTTAACTAAGCTCTTAATAACTTAAACTAAACTTAAGCAAATGAAAACACTAAAAGTAAAAAGTAATCTCTCTCTACAGTCGTGTCATTAATCGTTACGTTAATTAATGATTGAATAAGCAAATAGTTAATAACCGTTAATATAGAATGTTGTTCGAAGCTCTGTGAATGGTTGCAATGATGTAAAGTCAGCGATGTATAATACGTATACTGCTTCTATAACTGTGAATGTAATTGTAAATGGAAGGTACAGCTAGTTATCATCATAAATGACTTCGCTACAGTAATTAATCTACGATATACAAGTAAATAGCGTCGCATACAAAACTCATTGCCAGCCCTTTGTGTGTTTATGAAAGGATTCATAAAATTTCGATGTGTAGCGTGTAATCTAATTAATGTTCGTCGGTAACAAACGTTTAATTAAATCCTTTATGGTGGCGGAAGCTAACCTAAATACCCTATCCTACTTGTTGACCGAAATCATTGACTAATGACAGTAGGAGATATCAAAGGCTAGCTGTCGGTTGATGGCACAGATTGCGATGACAGCTATAAACGTGCGATTCAGCCGTCAGGGCTGTCGATGACGCATAATACGCGAATATTCTGACAAAAGGAAACCTTAGGATACAGATATATCTACGTAATGAATTAGAATTGACAGAATTTAGTAACTTAATATAATTTTCGTAATGTAACGTTATTATTTTAATCGATATTTTTCAATCTGTTATACTGATCTCAAATAATTTTTACAATGCAATTGTAAAATTGCGATAATTCTTCGAACGATGATATAGTTTTATTTGACATTTATTTTGAAATAAAAATATTTCCTTGGGAAATACAACTTTTCGATAAAATTATATTTAACGATTTGCAATGAAAATTAGAAATGTTTTACTAGAACGACAGAAGCACACAAAGAAAAAATAAGTATAGCAATTTTTAAAATTGTTGGAATTTAAGATTTATAAAATCTCAATATAATTTGCTACATTCTGCAACTCTAGAAGTACCTTCGAAATTTACTTTTTATCTCAATAAAAGTTGTCCTTGCATTTTACTCGAAAAAATAGGGAATACGATTATTCTACAATAATTATGGTCAGATAGATAATAAATGACAAGTAGGTGTGCAGTGATATCCGAAATTTTTCTAACAGTTTGAACAGTTGGCTTTCACGTGGATGGAAAGACAAAAACTAGGTGGCTCGTATTCTTCACACAGAGCGCAAAGTGAGAAACACGTGGTGGTATGTAGTACAACGCTGCAAGCCGACACCATCATGGATTTTCTAAATGAATTTTACGCCCATCCCCTTCTACAGGTGAGAGATTCGATCGTGTAATTACTCTTGGCCAATTTAATTTCCTTCTCGATTTTCTTCTCCATTTTCCTCTGTTCTACTGACATAGTACGCTTTCAAATTTACAAATTCGATTTTAACAATTATAATTCATTACTTTATTATTAAAGTAATTAAAGTAAAATTTAAATCAACATCTTAACAATATCAACACTCCATGCGTAATTATAACGCTTAGAGTTTCAGTATATTCCTGACGACAGTTTCATAAATTTAATTATAATTAGGACTACTACGTTGTATTATTGTCACCTATGGAGCTGGATACCACGATGAGAATGATTCTACAAGTGCCCATTTGGGCGCAAAGGGTAATTTATATTCAAGGATCGTGTTTGAAAGATAGTGATCTTACCAGGGCGAGAATGAACGAGGCCGAAGCCTGCTTCGTTCTTGCTGCAAGAAATTACGCTGACAAAACCGCTGCTGACGAACACACGATACTCAGGTCAGTTTCGTTTGAAAAATTGAAAAAAAAGAAAAAAAGAAAAATCGTACATGAAACATTGATAAATTATTAACTTATTGGACGATTAATTTTTAACAATTTTATGCACATGAAGAATATGTGGATGACATGTCATATAATATACAATAACTTTTCCCATTGACTGAGAATAAAGAAGAATGTCTTATCGATATTTCGATGATCGGCAACAGGTCGTGGGCAGTGAAGGATTTTGCACCAAACGTTCCTCAGTACGTACAAATCTTCCGTCCGGAGAACAAACTTCACGTGAAGTTTGCGGAACACGTGGTGTGCGAAGACGAATTCAAGTACGCCCTTTTGGCGAATAATTGCACGTGCCCTGGTGCTTCAACCTTGGTTACTCTTCTACTGCACACTTCCAGAGGACAGTAAGTATAAAAGCGAGTCTTTCTATTGAAAGAATTACACAGAAATCAATCAAATAGTATTTTGTCATGGTAAGTCATTAATTAAAGTTTATTGGAAGAAAATGATCGGTCTGTCCCTGATTTTTTAGAGAGGGACAGCAATCGCAAGAAGAGTGGCACAGGCTGTACGGTAAATGTTCCGGAAACGAGATTTATCACATTATCCTCGGAGATTCTCGATTTTTCGGCGAGTACGAGGGTAAATCCTTCACTTACGCGTCCTTTCACAGTCATCGTAAATATGGGGTGGCATTAGTCGCGGTCCGCCCAGCGGAACTTCCGGAATTTTACGAAGATACCATTCTTTTAAATCCTGGTAACTTTCAAATATCGTATAATTTATATTCTCGCTCTTATACGTATTCTCGCATCTCAAAATCAAGAACCACGTAAATAACTAGCCCCAACATATCACATTGAAAGACGTATTTTTTCCCAAAAACGTATACAATTTTTTATTTAATTTCTCAACTATCAAAATCTACCATTGATCGGGGTTCTCAAAAATTACTTAACTCGCTTCAATGTATCGCAAGGTCCGCGACACATAATGAAGAAAACGGACACTTGTTACTACATGAGCATTACAAAGGAGGAGAATTCCGCGTTCGTGGTGGCGAACAACCAAACTGGAACCGTGGCGGAGGGTACGCAAGTGGTCGTGGAGACGAAGACCGATGGGACCGGAAACATGAACAGTAATTCGGCCAGCAACACAACAACGAACAACACCACTACCACGATGAACTCTGGCACAGGGGCAGGCACTACAACGACAACGACGACGACGATCTCTACCAGCTGCACGATCGCCGGTGGTGAGGGGAACGGTACTGCAAACAAGCCCGGTGCCAACGAGCACCATCGTTATTCCAACAGTTGTAACAATGCGCTGAACGAAACAGCTTGCTGCAGACAGGAGACGACCTGCACGGGGCCCCGTGGACAGAACGTACACGGTACACAGGCACACAGGGCCCCACAGGTTATTTTGCAGGTCCTCCCTAGCACGCCCACACCACTCGAACACCACAACATACTCGCATCCAATGTCCACCGTGAGTGTCGCATGCGCTTGCCCTTATCTTCTTTCCTTTTATCTTACTCTCTTTTTGGTATTGGTTCACGTTGTTGTTCCTTCCGTCTTTTTCATCTGATTTTGGCGATACGATTTATAGCTGTACTTTGATATATCCGTTTTTCCCTTCTTTTATATCGGTGGACAATTTAATCTTCGGAAGAAAGCTTGAAGGGAAGAATGAAGTTAGTACGATTATTAATGAATTATCGTTGTGAGAAAGATGAGAAGAGTATCTATGATATTAATGGCAAATGGTAATGTTTCATTTATTTCGCGTTATGCGGCAGAAATAATGAAGAACGATAGGGTAGATTTGGTTCTAACGGTGCCTCTGTATATTGGGATTTATAAATAATTAATTTGTCAAAGAATATAGTTTAATATAACTTAGATAGATATAGTTTGAGAAAGTATTAGATTCAGGAAATATTTATTGAATAAAAATTAGTTATGGAATTAACTGTAAGAAGCTTCGAACACATTATCATTTAATTCTGTGGAAAAATGTATTCAACAGTTATCACAAATTTATAACTCCGTCATTTCATACAGATCTACTTACAATGATATATTTTATACCATAACGTTACAATATAAAAGATCTTGATAAATTATACTTGATAAATTAATGTTATCAAATTTTCTGTGAGTGATACATTTACGTGTTGGAGACAGACGTTCGTTAAATGTATTTTACGGTGAATACTTTTTAGAGAAATATGACGTCAGTTTTTTATACTTGCATAGTTAGAGTAATTGGTACACTTATATTTTTCATATCATTTATGAAAAAGATTTATGAAAAAATATGTTGTATAAAATTCAACAGAACGATAGATTAATCAACGTAGTATAATAATGTAAGATTGATCGGGGTTTCATACGTACCAAATGAATAATACATATATTAGACGCAAATGTTATGAATTTATGCTGCATTAGACTTTAATATGTTAATTTTGTTGGTACTGATCTCTCTCATTAATTACCATTTCTGTCGCAGTGTAACTAATTTGCAGTTCTGCATGCAGTAGATTGGAACGTATAAAAGCAGATAGAAAGTTAATATGTATGAAATTATAAATGACTACTTTACAGCATTAATTGCTAAATTACTTTCCTCTTTTTAAATAAATAGTTCCTTGTTCAATCTAAAAATATTTCTATTTTCTTAACTCATTTTTCTTGTACCAACCGTATAAATTATATTGTTGATAAGAATAACAAATAAACATCTAAGCTTAGTAGCATGGCTTTATAACTTAATGCAATGTTTTTGCATTATGTAAATGTTCTTTTTTCTCATGACTTGTAGATGCATGTTACTATATAAAAAATACGCATGCATAGAATTGAAATTTATGTATAAGAGCTTTTACTCTGAATATAATTTGACTCGAATTAACAACACTGACACATTTTATGTAATTCCTTTATTTTAAACCATGGTGGATATCAAAATAAAAAAATATTTTCTATGTGATCTGCTATGTGATTAAAATATAGTCGAACGATTTTCTACTTTCTTTTCTTTTCTTGAATTCAAAACGTTCGCACTATTTTAATCACTAATAACTCAATAAACATACATACCACAAAACAGCGTTGAAAATTGCAAGAGCGAAGAGTTCAGCTTGCAAATAATAATTTTCGATCAAAATAAAAAAATTACCACTATTACCTTGCTTTATAATAAAATCACTAGATACGTAGAAAAATTCTAACTGAAGATATATAACATCCTAATTCATTTTTCAATATCACTTATCAAATTGAGCAGATATTAAGGAGAAAAAGATATTAAAAGAAACGTATCGTAATTAATTGGTGATAAAAGAATAAGATATACACAGAAAATGTAAACCATTGAAAATAAGTGAACAACAGTACACAGTTTTGAAAATTCTTTAATTTACACAAAAACTAATATTTCTTCATGAAGTGTTTTAGAGGATATTCTTTATACTCCTCTTTTTATCAGTCATGATGAACGGACTGTATTTCTATTTTTATTAGTATTATTAGTACTATTAGTACTACTTTTTCATATTTTTAGAAGATGTGTGTAAATAATTGTTAATAACAGATCTCTAATTTTATAGCAACCTATTTAGACCCAGGAGGATTTGGAGATTCGCGACAGTGTTTGAAAGACGGAGGATCTTCGCCGCAGACACCGATAACCGGAAATCATTTGGATGTTCCACGGTCCTTAGATCCGAATCCCAATCTGCTCAGTCCCGAAATTCTCACACAAAGAAGAGGTAAATTAATAATTAAGTCAATATTATTCCGCATGCTTAGTTAAAATCTGTAAATTCATGTACAAAGAGAGACACGGAAATATGGAAGTAGTATAAGTCAACCATTATAGATACAGGAGAAGAATTTTGCAATTTTTGAAGGAAACGTATGATGTATGTCAAATAATACATTTTTAAGCGGTTACTATTTGATATCCAGAGTACTAGTTCAATAAATCATTTATTATAACATGTATTTGATAAATAATGTTTAAAATAAAAAGATACTGATTCTTCTTTTAATCGCTACCAATTTTCAACGTTTAATACCCAGGCCACTGAAACATATAGTGGCAAAGTATACATAAGAATCTGCTTGCTCATAAATTCAACTAATTATATTACGAAAAATATCATGTATTTCTATTTGAAAATATTAGAAAGAGTCAGAATAATCATCTAAACACAATTGTACAAACGTGTGCGTACCAAAGTGTAAAATGTATAAAATTCTATAACGTGTGAATTGAACTATAAAAGAAATTACATTAAAACGTTGCAGGAAGTAGGAGACCGAGCATTTTACCAGTCCCGGACATGTTAACAAGCTCAACCTTGCATCTTCCCGGTCAAGAGTCTTTAGACCACGAAGGTGACGAGTCTGAGGACGAAATGGACGACGACGTACCTTGGAGATCGCCCAGCGAGAAAATAGCGTGAGTATGATCGACTTCTGATCGCAATTCATTTCATTTCTTTTTTACGTCCAAGGTTGGAAGGATCGAAGGTACAAGGTTTCCTAGCACATCTAATGTGAACGTGAGGAAACTGTCGGTCAAAGATTAGCGCTCGCTACAAATTTATAGATACATTTATTAGATAGATGAGAAAGCTGGTTTCTTCTCTTTGACAAATCCTTTTGATCTATGTACTAAAGCACGATCGTGAAATCCTTTACGAGTGAAACGATCATGCACTATCTCGGGCACTTGCATGGCACAGTCTCTTGTGCATCGAACGTATTTTCTGTATAAATTTTTTCTCCATATACACATATGCATATCTATATATACTACCATATGTAATATATATTGGTATATGAATATATACTTATATTTGTTTATATATTTATATATATACCGGATGAATGTACCTTGTTTGTTACTGTTTCTATATTCTGAATATTGTACATTATATCTCTCGATATTAGTTTTTAGGAAGAACATACTGGCTACTTGAAATATTAGATTTTGCATTATACTACGCCAACTATTTAGATTATTATTTAGCGTTATATATATGAGAATATTGCCGGTATTTTCTTTGGAACGCAATAAAGATACACTGTAGGATCGTACAGTCGATAAAATATTCATTTTTGATATCTCGTTTACGCACAATCGTTCAATTACAGACGTCCATATATTTTATCATTACTACAGATGTACAGTATGTCGGACTACTTAGTACTTTTATTTATTTATTAATTTGTACGATAATATAAATTAACGTGATTCGATTTTTATTCAGTGATATATAGATTTCTTTGGTGAAACTTTTTACATTTAAAAACATTCAAATATCGAAACTCGTAATATTCTCCATTAAATTGTGGTAGCCAAGTAAACGTTCAAACATCTCTGAGACGAATCGTCTGTCGTTAAGGATTAATTAAGTAAACGAAAATCTGTACTATCTTATCAGAGTTACTATCTATTATAGGAAACAACGTTTAGCAGTTATGCTGCAGAAACTATGCACCATGCTCATCTTGTTTCTGCACCCCTAGATGTTATTTCCTCTGATCGCCTATTCGACGTAACGTACCCATAACCCAATCAATTTCCTGTCTTATGATGATTTAATAGCGTTTGAAGATCACAGGGGAAAATACGATAAGTACATCCATTTTTATTTTTTTCCTTTTAATAGGAATTTATGATTAAACGGGAGAATTTTAACGTGACACGATTAAAAATGGAAATAATCTGTCAGTTTCGAAAATGTAATTATTTTCAAATAGTTGATAAATCAGCAAAGTTTCGTGGAAAGTTAAGGTATAATTATTCAAACAAACAGTATTTTAATATCTTCGATAATTCGATACTTCAATATTACGACGAAGAATATTTTGAAAATTTGAAAGGGGATGTAAAAACACACGTATTTGTCGAAATCAAATAGAGTGAGAATCTTTCAATTTTAAAATTGCTTCCTTGTGAAACAGAAAAAATGTAACTCGTCGTGTTCTTCCTTGTAGTCTTTATTTTCAAAGATACAAAATCTATATTTTCTCTTCTTCCCATCCAGTATTTACCATCCGACACTTTTCCACACCTCCGTCACTTCCGTGCAAACACTTTTGAAATAAAGTTTCCATTCGATACAATACATAAAAAATTCGAAACGAAATTTGCTCGAATTGAAAAAATTTTGATTTCGAACGACGACAACAACGACGACGACGACGACGAAATTTCCATCTCGAAGCGTGTAACGTCGAGCGATCTGAAAAGTTCGAATGTCACGGTGACAAGAGACAGACAGGGCGAATAAGGTAAAAGTTTTGGAGCACGAGAGGTCGTTGTCACGCGAAACCTGTCATTCAACATCCTAAAATACAATTAAACGCAAGTTTACGTTGATGGTCGGTCTGTCCTGTATGAATGTCTCTCGATGCCTGTGCCACACTAATCGACCGTCGATGGTATTGAATCGCTGCTCGATGCTGTCCTGCCTGACACCCTATATGTCCTCATGGATGTTTTCGATGTCTTCCTTCTTGCATCGTCTTTATGCACTGCCGTCTTCACGCACGACCTTTGCCCAGCAGTTTCAAAGGGTGAGTTCACGTTTTTATGCTTTCGTACAAACTATCCTCGCGTCGCGTCGAGGGAACGTTCAGGACGAAAACGTGGAATCGTTTCGAATTTTTGATATGTTTCGCTTCTATTGCAAAGTAACGATCGAAGTTACATTTGATTCGTGTAAAGTGACTGTTGTCTAAATTTAACTTGAATTTACAAATTTAAGAGAAAAGAATTTTTCAATTAAGAATTACGTCAATTTAAATATAAAACTGGTAATAATCTTCTATGAAATAGATCTTTTCTCTGTAAAGGGTTTCGTGTATATGTTTGTAATATTTTGGTAATTGAAATCAACGCTTTGTCTTACTCTCAAGGGTTATAAAATACTCTGCTTTTTCTTTTTCTTCTTCTTTCTTAATTAATACTTTGCTTCAGTCACGTTATTAATAGAAAAAAGTGTTTTTATTTCGAAACGTTCCCTCGCTTATTACCTATCATAATATTATGTATAGAGAAAAGGGAAGCGTGAATTAGTTCATGCTCTTAAAAGATTGATTAGCCAGACACTTTCCGCAGCATGCATATTTCAGCGGAAGTTGTGGCGCGTGATCGCGAGACACACGCGAAGAAAATGGGCGAAGGAAGTTGATAAAGAGGTCGCGGTAGATACGCAGCTTCGGAATTTATTAACTGATTCAAGCAAACTTTAGTCATCTACATCGTGCATCGAGGTTCGCTGTTTAATACGGCTCGTTGAATCGTTTGCAATGGAACGAGCTCTGAAATTGAAGTTATTCTGATACGAAACACGCGGCATTGCAAGGTGAATGAAGTTACGAAAATGTTGGACGTAGCCGAAATGAACTTTCCATCAGGTCGGATTGATCGGTTTTCAAGGTATTCGTGTAGCACGAAGTAAATTTATTAGATAAATAATTGTAATTCGTAACACTGCTTCGAACAGCTTCCTTAGAAATTATTGAAATTGCAGTTTTTAACGATACTTCTAATGCAACGTATTAAAAAGAATTTTTTTATTATGTCAAAAATTTCCAGGAAACGTAACGCAATTGAAGGAAAAAGAAGAAACGAATAAAAATAAAAGAAGAGTAACGCGTAACAGTCACGAAATTGTTACCATGCATCCTTTAAAGTTGTACTGACCTGAATGGATGAAATTCCCATAGAAACGAATAATATAGAGATACCAAGCGTATTTTCCATTTAAACTTTGACAATTTATACATTCCACTCGAATATGTACGAACAACCGCGGTGCTTTATGCTTATCCCAAGCATAAATATGATTGTTCGTATTCATAATTTTAATTTTCATTTACCACTTTGGTCGCTATAAGCTAGTATTTGCTTAGTATAAGCATAAATATTATAGAACGTGTATTACTCGGTATTTTTCATGCAAATCGTTCATTAGATAACTTTAAACACATTAAGATGTTATTCCACATGACTTCTTTAGTCACGCACATATTATTTAAACGCGAGTTGTAAAGGTGGCATGATTAATTTACCTATTTTGAGAATTTCTTTCTCCTCGCGATATCCTCATTAATTTATCCTTATATAATGTAGTCAGATTTTATATATCTGTTCCGTATAAAGTTGTAGGTGTGTTTATTGAAATTTCAAAAAATCATACGATAACAAAATATGTATATAAATAGTTCGAGGTAAAATGATTTTCATACCGTTTCATATTTATAGACAATAATAAGAAATATTTTGATACACTAACACGTATTAGTTTTATCTATAAATACTTGAGAATGATTTTATGTGAAATAGATGCAACAAAAATAGCAGAATGATGGAAAATATTAGTTTCTGCATAATGCATGTATGTATGTAGATTACACGCGAAAATCTTATCTGATAGTCTTGTAATTTAAATAATTTAACATTTAAATTGAAAATGATGCAGTTATTTGTTTTCAAATAATTTGAAGAATCAATTTTCAAAAATAGCTCAATACTCGGTACACAACTCTTATCTTAGTACCCTTATTTTATTTAAAAATTGTACATGTTTTTAATATTTAGATCATTCTACACATTCGCACATGCTTGTCACGTTGTACACGTCAACAGTATAACATCACATTTTATCACTATATCGATATAATTAGTACGATACACATTGTATTTGACACCTGCGAATCGTGTAAAAATACATTTTCTTCATTTCAGTGTATAATAATTCATGTCGAAAATGGTTGAAATATTATTTTAAAATAAAACAATTAAAAAGAGCATTAAAAGAATATTCTTATAGATGTTAATCTATTGCAATTTGATTATTATATTATTAGAGAAAAATGTATATTTTATATATGAAAAATTGTATAGTTTTTAATATATGTAAAAAATGGTTTCGATTATAAATATCAGGCAGCAAGTGTTCTTCGTGCTTTACATTTCAATGTGACAAAAGATTTTAAACAGAAAGTACAAAATGTCTTTTCATGCATTCGAAAGCTTACACCTGCTTACAAAGTCAAATGCAATATATACCGTGTATGAATTATACAACAATTTAATACAACGTCGATGTGATTATAGGATCGTTAAAGGATTTCCACCTGTTTCACCCTTCATAGGGGTCTCGCCAACTTTGTGTTATTTGCTGAAAGAAAAGAAACCACTCTGTTGTCTTCAGCTTGCACAGGTGAATATTTGATAGACTTGCAAAGTGAATGCTGATCTTAAATTATAATTGCAAATGTTCTTGGTTGTTAGGTGTGCCAACATTGTAGCTACAGAAACGCGAAGGAGTATAATTGGCAGAATAAGACCATAATCTTGGCAGCTGATTATGCTAGTAATGGGATCTATAACTTCATAATTCCTTTAAGGGCTCATTTTAGGTATCCTCAGAAAATGATACATGCAATTTATCTATGTATGTGTATACTTTGTACGATCATTCAAAAGTCTGTACTTTACAAAATGTCTATACTTCAAAACTATTCTAATCTATCCTTACTGGAAATTAAATTTCAAAATAAAAGAATATTTGAGTGTAAAAAAATTGCATAATGCTAATCAATGGTCTGTGTTAGGTCAAAAACTTCGCTGAACCCAATCATTCTTCTGCTGGAACGGACACCGGAAATTGCGTTCCTCGATGCTGTGTCTTACTTTCCTTTGGTATACTGGATGCGAGGTACCATCGATTGTTTGGACGATCTTCTTCGCGCTGGTATCACTCTAGCGGAAAATGTCGTCGTCGTAAACAAGGAACTCAGTAATTCCGCAGAAGAAGACACTTTGGCTGACTGCAATACCATCGTCGCGGTTCAGACAATGTTTAAGTAAGTGTTTGGAAATTTTTCGCAAATAACTATTATACTGAACCATGGAAATTACGTGTAAAATGTCGAGAATGTTCAATTAATACATATACTATTTTATATTTTATAGGCATATATTGCTTGATAAATATATACGTATTTAAACTTAGCATTTATACTTAATATTTTAGTATATTATTCTGAATAAGTTCCAAGTTTATTCTATTTCTGTCCCATCTTGATTTCAATTTAATTCGTTTACAATTACATTATGTGATGAATATATATACATATATTTACTGAAAGCATTATTTGCAAATTTGCAGATTCTTTCCTAGCATAAAAAGCATAACGGAGCTCTCACAATCGAGTAATATGCGTTTCATGCAATTCAGGGCACACGACAAGTACGCTCTTCATCTCAGTAAAATGGAAAAGGTATCTCTTCCTATTGTTTTAAATGATAATTTTTAGAAGCGCTCAAGCAATTCGTAATTAATAGCACACTTTGATCTTTCAATAATAATTAATCCACTGATTATTAAATTAAACAATAATTTATGCTTATTTGTGCGTCGCGTGAAACATTCAAATATCATCAAATAAAGAAGGAAGCGATGAAATTATTTTAACGTTATATATAGAAGTAACAATTTGCATTCAAGTTTACCATGTATTCAAGTTTACTCTACTTTATTAGTAAGTAACCTACTACAGAGATTTCTTAATTAAGTAACTAATCTTCAATGAGGCTTGATAATACGTAAAATTTGTTATCTTAGATTATCTCGTATTTCCTTACAACGCTACTTGCCTTTAGTGTTTATAAGCACGTATACTTGACCTTTACTTAGTTACCTTATCCGTATAAAGGAAATTTTATTACATTACAAACACGAGACGAGTGAACATATCTTCTATAGTAGAAAAGCAATCATCTTGGAAACCTCTTCAGCACCTGGATTTAACGATGATAGTATTATGTTATGAAATAAATTTGCTTGCATCTTAGTATACTATAACGGTTAAAGTAATTTTGTTCTTGAAAACTTCAGAACATCTTATTTTATCTCACTTTAATCCTTTCATCCTTTGACAAATTGTTAATGTATTAAATGGTAAAGCTCGTCTTAAACTTTAGTGCATTATGCATTTTTTGCAAACGTATCAGAAAGAAATATGTTTCTATTATGAATAATTGATAAAATAACACTTTTCCATAATAAAGAAAAATTGAATTCTCAAAGGTAAAATAATTTTCTGTGTAGTATAAAAATTAATCAAATTTTTAACTGTAATTAAGAGTATATTTAGAATCATTTTAATTGTTTTAACAGAGAGAAAAGGAAAGAGGCTCGCACATATCTTATATGTTTCGATTGCCTTTTGCGGCTGGCAGTGTCTTCAGTGCTTCTATGCTGGATACACTTCTTTATCAAGCATTTGTTAAAGATTATATGATAACATTCGTGAGATTGCTGTTGGGTGTGGATCAAGCGCCAGGCTCTGGATTTTTAACATCGGTAAAAGATTCGAAAATATTCTTTCACACCCTTCCTTGTTTCTCAATCAAGTTCATCGCAAAAGTATCCGCTCACATTGGAAATTCACAATCAAGTATACTTTACATACATAACGTCATATACATATGTATAAAAAATAGGAAATAAATGAAAATCTATTTGTTTACAAATATTTATTATTTTTCTCTATACAATAATAATAGCCTAATAATTGAAAAATGAATAATACGCATATACCGCAAAGTCGTATTTTGAATGAGTATCTTATAAAAAATCTGCGCTATATTTAGACCAACCAATTTCTATATTGCACATTTTTTCAAGAGAAAAATGATTGAGGTTTAATTATTATCCGAGTAAAAACTTACTCGAAAAATTTGGAAAGCGAAAGAGATACGAAGGAATGGTTGACCTCGTCGTCTTAATTGATGGTTTCATCGATCGAACTAAAAAACAGCACTTTTAACTCTATTAACGACACTTCCAACTCAATTACTTTACACTACATGTACGTATTTTGCGATAATTCTACTTCCAATTAACCACAACTACGCCCGTAATTAGATACATTTTCCAACTTAATCTAATTACTCGTACATCCCAAACTGTAATTAACTAATACATCTAAATTTCCAAGGGAGAAAGAAACTCCACCCCCTCAAATTGCTTCATTATCCGGTTAATTACAGATGAGAATTACGAAGGACGACATGTGGATCAGAACCTATGGTAGATTATATCAAAAGCTGTGTTCGACTACTTGCGAAATTCCCATTGGTATTTACAGAACGCAAGATACCACAGTTTCAGACACGTCTCACGTGAGTAAAAAGATTATTCCTTCTCGATAGTGACAACTATAACTATAAGTGATTGGTTCGTGTACTATACATATTCATAAGGGCAGGAAACAACTTTTTGAATGGCAGCTGTGAGTAGCGCATGGTTGTAATCCCGCTCTATCTTATGCTCTGTATCTATCCCGGTGTCAGCTCGTGCAGCGTTTTTTTAGAGATATCTGATCCCTTTCAATGAGAATCAAAGAAATGTAGGGCTCTTGCATCTTGTTGAAACGATGCTCGTAGCACGTCCTTCGATCCTGAACGTGTTCGTTTCTTTGAACCTGCATCGTGTTAGAAACATTATATATATTATTATTATAAATCGAAATGCTTCTTCCGTTGATAACGCGTTAATTCGATTATTGAGATTCATTTTTATTATACTTTCGGCGCGTGCGTGTGTGTGTGTGTATGTACGCGATCACGCGAAATATTGGATAATATAGATAATTATTCAATACATACATACAATGGATACACATAAATACATTGCAATTTCATATTAGTATTATTGATATAGATATTAGTTTGTGGATAAAGTTCGGTATATCGTAATTGTCTAATTATATTAACAACTTTGAAGCAATTTGCGCTATTTATACGAATGGATTGTTAAAACATACATATGCTTCGGTTACAATTAACATTAGAAAAGTGAAAAATAATTTGCGCTTGTAACTATGTAAAAATTATTCCCGAAAAGATAGATAATTTTAAGCGAATTTCTAACAACGTGTTCATATAGTTTCGAGCCTATTCAACCTATTTTATTAATTCCACTTGAGGCTACCTTCTTTGTTTCCCCAAGTATTCACAGAAGGTTCGAGTGCATCGCGTTTGCGTTCGAATCTGCTTAAAAAGTACTTCTTTTTTCTTTTTTTTTTTTTTTTTTTTTTTTTTTTTTTTTTTTTTGATATACTTGCAGAACTTTCGAACATACTCTGTTAATGTTCTTGCTTCTTTATCAAAAGACATTCTTATTAAACCTGCGACTTGAGCCCATCGCTTGTTATGGGCATCCTGTACGCTGCTTCCACGGAGGAAGTTTAATAGATAAAAGTCAATGAACGTACACGATACTAGCACAGTAGCCACCGATCATGTACATATGACAAAAGAAAACGAAATAAAACGAAAACCACGATCGAGCAGCGGCGTGCGTGCGAAATCTCAACGGTGGGCTATCATTAGTAAGGGTAGAAATGCTTATCGTTTTGGCAGGGCGACTCAGACGCGGAGAGCGATGCCGGCGTCGGCGTGACGTACAAGGTGCGTCATTCGGCGGCAGCTTCGTGCCTTGCGAATTGCGCCACCCGCGACAAGGGTGCCTCAGCTGTGAGTACAGAGTCGACGTTGTCTGGTCGCCGTTTATTCTCTCGATCGATTTCTTCTATGTTGTATATTGTTCACCATACTATTTCTCTTTATATAATCCTCGTACGCCGCATCTCTATTTTCTCTGTTTACCCCTTTCTATCTATTCTATCACGTATACTACTTTCTCTATCGCTCCATTCTACGCCTTGGTTCTTCTTTCGCTGGTATTCAAAAAAAAAAAAAAAAACTCACCATATTGCAGAGCGCATGCCCAGTGTACCAAAGCAGTCAGTGGCTTCCGGCCTGTGAACGTTCAAGAACTCTCTGCTCGTCTTCACCGCCTACATTGACCTCTCGATCGACCATCGAGAGGACTCACACTTCAATTTTTTGATGATTGACCTTTCGACGTTGGATGGATGGTGATTGATAAACGTTTGGAAAATCGTTGAAGTTGTTAGTAAATTACTCGGTTTAGCTGTTTCATTTTTATACGTGAGGTATTCTTGAAGATCGAGCAATTACGGTAGAACTGCTATTAAATGAACTCTGACCGAAATATGAAATAATTCGTGAACGCTATCGTGGCTTGAAAATTTTCTCGATGCACCTCAATACGTGCTTTTTAAATCAAGGAATCGATAGAATGAAATAAATGGAATTAAAGGATACAAGAGTGTCAACAAATCGTCTAATTCGCCAATAATTTATCAATCAACGATCTATCCGAAAGAGCACTAACAATGTGTTATTCGTACGTTCTAAAAATATTCCACAAATCGAAACTAAAATCCACGCATTTCTTTCAAAGCAGTACTCTGTAAGCCTCGGGGACGAGGCACGAGACAACCATGCCCAGCAGATCGAGAGAGCCGAGATCGCCAACTTGGTCCATTCCCGGATGGAGTCGTTGAACCTCCCAGTAGCTGATTACGACGACGTCTCCGAGAAGCGAAACAGCCTCTCCTACGTGATCATCAATCCCAGCTGCGATCTGAAGCTCGAGGAAGGTGACATCGTGTACCTAGTTCGACCAAGTCCGTTCTCCGCACAGAAGACTTTCGAACGACACAATTCAAGGAGGAAGAGTAACATCAGCTTCTGTTCGGCCCAACTGGTATCGCAAATGAGCGCGGCAGTGGCTTCGGCCGGTTTACCAGGAGCTGGGGCAGGAAGTCGTCGAGGATCGGGCATCGGTTTGCCTAGAGCTCCTCCGTTGAGCACCACCAAATCGAATTCCTTGTCCTTACCAGACAGTCCAACGGTGGCTGGCGCTCTACGTGGTCGTTCCAATTCTCTGAGAGTGGTTGACGACATTCTGCTGAGACGTAGCAACTCGTTGAGACAAGGACTGACGATAAGTAGAAGAAAAAGCAGTTTAGAAGACATAGGTTTAGGTGCTCTGTCGCATCCCTCGAACCACAACCCAATTAAAATAGCGCTGAATGGATCCATTGGTCTGGAAGTAACTCCACCTGAGGAAGGCTCCCAGACAGCTTTAGCTAGCAACACAGGAATCCTGGACGTGGGTCTGCCTTCTATGCCAGAGTTGACCGCTGCCCTGGGATCCAATATCGATCCTTGTCTAGGTGGATCTCTAGGTGGATTGTACGATCCTCCAAATCTTCAGGGCCCGTTAGGTTCACAGTCGCCGCAGATCCAAGGTGGTACGCAGGATCCTCAGTACATACAGGGGACGATCGTATGATATAACCTTATGTGGGGACGCAGGCTCTCCGGCATGGTGCGAAACAAATGGCTGTAGCGTTCCCACATGACACGTCAAGATCACTAGTTGGGATGTTGATTCTCAACGTCCTGATTGCCGACGATTTTGGTGGGATTAAATGGTGGTGACGATAACGATGAATTACGAGGCGGCCGGAGAGCAAAGGTGTTTCAGTGTCACAGAGGAGGATGACACACTGTGGCCGGACTTTTATGATTATGGTGAACAGCTTAGACGAATTTTTTACTCCGTTCTACTTTGGTAGTTTGAGTTTAGCTTAGCGGCGATGGTAGAACGAAGATAGTTGACTCGAACCATCGGGGACCTAAGCGTTGCGACGTCGTATAGTCGCGACTGTGATACACCGGAACGCTGATTCTTCGTTTTCTGCATCTGGATGGAACTGGGCATTAGTCGTTGTAACGTTACTCGTTGTAAGTAACGGTTACGAGTCATAATCGTAATTAGTGGAACAAATGATCTAATTACGTTTGTTCAAATGATAAATTATCGGTTGATCTCTGATAAATCTATCGTTTTCTTCTCGTTCGATATATATATGTAATTCTGATTTAATGTTACAGAAAATTTCAAAGTTTAATACGAACTTTAAATTATTTATATTAGTGCGAATAAAATGAATAATACGTTGAAGCGTTATTCGATTGAAAATTTCGTTCGAACGATGCCCAGTTCAACCAACGTATAGTTGTTTCAACGAAGGTACGATACTATGTTAATACTAATTCTCTATTTGTAGATAGTGCGATCACGCGTTTCGAGCAACCACAATTTGTTGCGAGTTTCGTTTTAAAATATCCATTGATATATCTCGTGGCGTGTGTAGTGGTCTATGTTCTTAAAACGTTTTGCTCTCTAGTCGACTCTAGCGTCCCGACCTCCGTGGATCCGATCGAAATTTTCAGCGATCCAAAACGACGACGAGTATATGCTAAATGAAGAAACTCGCGGTAACGCGTGCCAGAGGTCCAGTGACGCAGTTAATCAATTCGAGAAATTATTAAAACGAGGAAGAGAAAAGCTTGCGACGATGGACAAGATTTAACGACTCTACGATACATTTGAAAATTGAGTGGAATATTATTAATTGTATCGTTAAATATTTAAAACAGTATAATTCCTTTTTATTCGATAAGAAACTGAAACCTAAAAATTTATATCAGTACGAAATTACATAAATATAAAATTATTTAGAGCATATGACACGCATGCAGATTAATCAGAAATTTATTTATGGACATAAAAGAGTTGAAAACCTCTTAGCATTTTAGTGATATAAATTATGTATCATTTTTTACCACTATTAACGTTTGAAATCAAGATAATTTTGATTTTTATAAGTGTCCAGTACAATGGTAAAATTTTTTAATATTTTCAACGACGACATACCATTTACTTTTGTAAACATTTTTGTACCTTTTGTAAGGTACTTTTGTACTTCGTATTTTGTACCTAATTATGAGTTTGTGAATACGTAGTAGATTCTGAATTTCCTATCATTTTATCGGATAAAAAGAAATGACGAAACACGCAAATATACACTGACACGAATTTTTTTGAGTAACGTAACAAGTATCAGCATATACGATTTTTGCCTGTATATGGTAAAACGAACAATTTATATATGATAATATTTAGTATACAGCGCTAAAGAAAATAAATTCTTGTCCTTCGTCTCACGTGATAGTCGACAGAAGTAGGTAAGAAGAAAGAAACGTCTCCCTAGTGCAAACCCCGATTCTTGCGTAGAGTCACGTTCTCGGGGGGTGAACGTGAGATAATTTTATACTAGAACCAATTTACGACAACAGTATATCTTATAAATATGATTATAAATATAAATACATGACCATTTTAATCATATCATGCGAGGAACTCAGAAAAGCACCGATTGGTGGAGGATCGTTATACGTCTGGAGAAGATGAACAGGATAGGACTTATAAGAGCGAAGAATTGAGAATAAAGCTTCACGTTCGAATTAATCACGCTACTTGAATTCAAACTTGAAGGGACTGTAAGTCAAATGACACGACTAATGAGAACGAACGTAGAAAAAGGTATATATTTTGAGTCACGTAAATGATAAGTTGACATTGATAAAACGATTTTCAATGGCTTGAATTCGGATAAGAATTGAGCTAAAGCTGAGTAATTTGAACGAAGCTTGGTAAAATTCTTCGATTATAATGGTCCGTGAGTCTGGTTCCACGTTTGCGAAATAATCGAAATAATCGACTAATAAACACAAAAGATAATCGTCTAGTCGAAAATGTAGTTGCCATTCGATCGAACGAAGGTTACTCACTTTTATGCAAACGCGATCTTTACTTCTCTTCTTATGATTAGTTCGAAACAAGGCAATCCTCGTTGAAATCTTTTATCGAAGTCCTTCGAGTTTATAATGTTTAATCAGACGAATTGTTTGTTCTTAGCGATGAAAAAGAAACAAGAATCAAGAGAAAAAAAGAGAGTAAAGTTTCGACAATCCGTTTAATCAGTTAGGTGAATACGTAGCCGTCGTTAGTAACGACTTAATTGTATCTATATATTATATTTCTTGACTCAATCGTTTCTCGACCAATTTACACGTTTCTCCGACCAAACGTCATTTTATCGAGTACCTGCTTCGATGCTGCTTCCGCTAAGCCCGGCCCGTTTTGTCGTTCGATTATCAGCGATCGGATTAGCTTCATCTTCTGGTTCTTAGTCGAAGAATATTGTCAATATATTATAATCGATCAATTTCGTATACTACTCAAGTCCATCGAACTATATCGAAATACGAAACAATTTCCAAAAACAATCATTGTAAACAATCGTTGTTTTCCGAGCGCGATTAACACGTTGACTGCCACGCGTCTTTTCACTAAAGTCTCCGTCAGGCCATGCGCGCCGCAGTACCAAGCTAGGTACTGCCATCGATATTTTAGTAACGCGAGTAAATAATTTTTTTAATAAACCATTTTAGTATTTCTTTTATAACAATTCAATAGTTCTATTATTCTCTCTGTAATATCTTTTCAAATACCTACGACGATCCTTCGCAAGTAGTGAAACAAGCGACACCCGAATATGGGTTTCATGGCTCTACCGGAAACTTTGCTGACACCCTAATACGGGTTTCATGACAGTCAACGTGTTAAAGCCAAACAGATTGTGCATTTTTCGTTATAGCGTATAAATGAAGCGAATCGATCGATCTCCCTGTCAATCCCTATAGTTCACATAATCATTATTCTATTTAGCCAAATATGCAAATGAATTTTCTGTAGCGATCAATCATTGATCCGGCCGCGAGCATTTTTACACTCTCTTCGATATATTTCTCTGGCCCGTTTTTTCAGCCTCTTTGACTTTCTCTCGCTCATTAACTCTCTGTCTTTCTCACCTTGATTAGCGTAACGAAACCCGTCCCGTCTACGTACATCGACCATCTTCGTCGACGTTGATGGCTCGTAGAGTTTAGTACACAGTTTGAGACGCAGCCGTGGTATTTTTCAACGATGATTTTCTATGATCTAACGACGAAAGCACCGAAAACGAAAACGAGTCTCTGGTTAATCCAGAGATCTGTACGTTATGCTCTGATTATGAAAACTCGATGCGAAGGATTCTACAAACGTTTAGTTTAATAAAAGTCAGAAAGCTGGTAGTAGTTCGAAAGATATAGCTATAACGTGATAACGAATGAAAACACGTGTATAAGCTTTTCAAAGTTCGAGGACATCGATGGATGTTGATCAGCTCGTAGCACTCGTGATAAATATTCATGTGTGGCAAGTTTTTATTTAATCTTCTGTAATGTGATGCAGTGGAATCCGGATTATCGCCGATTAATATCAATTAATGGAACACTCGATTAATCGACAATTTAGAGATGGACTTTTTCAAGAGAAATTGAAAAACAAGAATAGAAGTTGAAAGAAATTGTTACATTTTTATGCAAATGATTCTTTTTTCCTGTTCGATATTAGGTCATACTTGTGAGATAAATTCAGATATTTTATGGAAGATTAAATAAGAACTAAATAGCTTCGTGTTAAGAAAACGAAATTGCAAAACGTGATACACAAACACGATTGAAACAAAAATTACGAAATTTCGACGGAAATCTTCTCGCAGTAGAAGTTCCTGTGAATCTTGTATTTTTCGATACTAAAGAGATTCTGCTACCTGCATATATCTTTACCGACTCAACGACCGAGGTGAAAACGAAAAAAAAGACAGAACAATAAAAGCATAAAAAAAATACGGGATATATTTAATAATAAAAGAAGAAAAAAGTAATCGAAATTCTATAAGATACTAACGGAAAGACATTCTTTCAGCAGTGTACATAGATTAATTGTCATAGAATCGATCGAAAACCAATGTGACCTGAAACTAAAGCGAGTAGCGTGTTATTACTATGCGTTGTCGTTCAACAAAAAGCGATGTGAAAGTAAAACTGTCCTCGAGTGTATGTGAAAAATCCTAGTTACGTCTGACATAAGAAAACCGATTGTCCATGATTCTGTTAACATTTGTATAAACATTAGCAACGATGTGAAAGCGCGAAACTCTGGTATCCGTGAGTGGGCAAGTGACATTTTTTAATAATAAGCGACTTTGAAAAAATGAAAACAAAAGAAAAATACGAAGAAAGACGAGAGAAGGATCAATTGGGAAATAAAGTAAACGGTAGCGTAAACGTAAAATAATGTAAAGAGAGAACGCGAACGAACATTTCGCGGATATATCGCTATGTTAACAATGGAGATTAATATTACGGTAATATTAAGAAACTTCAGACGAGTATATATCAGAAAAAAAAATTATCGTCGTGTCTTTATAGGAAAAAAAAAACCAAAGAACAATCTTGTTTTATCGGCGTTTGAATCCTCGAATCGATAACCCTTTCGCAAGTTCCTTGTCGATTTCTAATCGATCGTAAGGGTTCTGAGAGTTAAATTACAAAGCGAACTGCCGAGCTTGCGACATCGAGACGATATACATTTTCTCGTTTTTTCGATACACAGCGCGCGGTTTGACCAGTAATCCATCGTTTTACGTGAAAAATACAGAGCGTACTTGAAAGTAATTCATTCACGGTAAATTGATTTTCCATGGATATTGCGTTGAAATTGTATTCTTTATTTGTTCGTAGAGCTCGAAGACAAAACGTGCGGATAACGTTCGTTGCAGTGTATTATAGAATTACGCGTGAATTTTTTACGCGTCCATAATGAATAATGTCAAGTCTACTGTAATGAGACATTTTTTTCACGAATGTATCTTTCACCTCGAGGTTCGGTAAAATTATTAACGAGATTCCTCGCAGCAGAGTATCTTTCAGTTTTCTACAAAATCGATTATTTCTATTTTTATTTCGAGCAAATTTTGTTGCTTAAAAAGTATTGTATCGTTGATCGTGTCTCTTTTTACTATTTTATTATTTGTAATTGAAAATAAAATGACTTTTCCAGTTAAGTGGGAAGAATTAGTGCGTAAAGATTTAAATCTAAAGTCTAAACTTAATTTTCAAACGGTGAACGAAAATATTAATTATAAGCTGTTTTCTCGTATTTTTATATAAAATTTTAATCATTGCTTTAAGCAACCGAATATATTGAAAAATTAATGTCATTAAGACATCGTTTCCCTTAAAAGTGATAATTTGATATGTCCTTTGTTCCTACGAAAAAATTAGATTGTTAATTGAAAAATTCGATGAAAATTTTCTCTTTGACGTCGTTTAATGTAGCATAAGCATCGAAAGAATAACATACAATATGTGTGTAATTTGATTATAAAATGTCATTTACGCGTGCAATATGAAATAACGACGAAGAGCGAATTTTTTTCATAACGAATGATAAATGAAAAATTACATTAATGTTTTATTAAAAGAAAAAAAAATCTCGTGCTGTGCTGAATAATATTCAAGTACTTGTATTTTTAGAGAATGTTATAAATATGAAATAGGTTGAAGTATTCGTGTATTATGAAACATATGTTCATAAGTATCTTAGGAAGATACTCAACAAAATATTTAAAGTAGTGGTTCCTTTCAATGTTACAATTATAACAATATCTCTAATTTCCTTTATCATTTTAAAACATTATTTCATCTGTATTTGAAAATTTTCGAACATTCAGTGCAAAAGCAACGTAATATAGATCATATCTCTCGTATTTAATTAATTTCTATCGTGTCTTGATTGCTAGTTCATTCGTAGATACCCCAAAATTTTATAGCACAGTTGTCATTTTGTCAATTAATTAGAGAAAACAAATGCCGAACTGTACAAAATCGTTGAAAAAACTAAAGAAACTATTCCCATTCGATGTATCGTATGGTATGCGTCGTGAAAGAACATGTTCCCTTTTCTGGTCGATTCGCGAAGCATAAAAATTTCGGTAAAAAAATTATTTTCGTTTCAGACAAAATCGAAAGGGGAGCATGAAATGAACGAATCTCGAGGGCCCGGTGTTTTCAGTGTCGTCGAGCTCGTTTCCACAACATACGAATTAAAAAACTAATCCTTGACCACGAAAGGAATTACGAACGGCTGTATGTAATGTAAAATAAGAAGAACAGAAAAACAGAGAGAGAATGTATCTATATCTATATAAATATATATATATATATATATATATACCACGTGACATGTTGTCACGCGATGCGTGCATGTAAATTTATTATAAATAAATTATTATAAAGCAGTAACATCGTTTCCTTCTGATACGTCGCATTTTATTTCGTGAACGTACAATTCCATTCATTTCGTCGCTTAGAGTAACGTAGATCGAGTGAAAACTTGTATTACAAATGTCTGTTTCATTTTCTTCTTTTTAGGAATGTGCTTGAGACATGTTTAGTAATTTGTAATCTAACTATTTTATATTAATCGATGTAAATGTTTGAGTTAATAGTTCTTGAATAATTTGTTCTGTTTGTTTGAAGTGAAAAGAAAGTGTTACATAATGGTTACGTGTTTTTTAAATAACAATTAAGATACTTTCGATTCGATACTACACTCTATCCGTAGTTGTATTGTCAGAAAAATTACAGGTATGTCTCGCTTCGTGATGTTTCTGAGGTAAACAGCGAAGGAACGATCAGTCTCTGACAATTTCTTTTTCATTAATACTATTTATCCGTAAGAAATTACGTATCACTATCGTGTTACTCTTCGGTTCCTTGACAACCGGCTGTTCAACAAAAAATAATTTCTGTTCCTTTACTTATCGAAATAGCAATGAAAGTACTAAAAGTACTTATGTCAAAAAAGAAAACTAGAAACTATCATTATACCAAATTAATATCTTCTTCCCCTATATAACAGTGAGATTGAAATATTCTTTTTAAAAAAAAAAGTGATATCAATGTCACAGTCTGCTTCTTGAGAACGGAAGCCGATCTTCGAAGATCAAACGCGTACATACACATCTTGCGGTCATCGTCACTTAGGATTCAATATCATAACGTCATGTTATGTTACCGACGATTAATAAAACAGACGAGATGTTTCGATTTCGTGTAGTACGTGGAATGTTTTCTTTTATTCTACGTGTATGCACATCTGTGTTGTTATATATACATATATTATGTGTATTGTCGCTATTCATGATATTATAAATACATCGCTTAAATACAGTATCGACAAGTGTGGGGGCAGATCCGTCTAACGAACTAACTAGTGGCTCTTCACAGGCTTCAACACGTTTTCCGTGAACTGACCAACAATATTACCTCTCGGATGGTAACACGCCACTATCACACAGGTTCCGTCCCTTTTAGCCATCGCTATACCCATTTCGACAGTCTTTTTCCAAACAATCTGTGTGAAATGACCTAAACGAAAAGAAATAGATAATTATTAACAATCGTAATTTTCTCTCGTACATTTAATATCTCGATTTATTATTATAATTATTAAAAAATCGATAGAAAATGCAGCAATTTACGTTAAAAAGAATTGATCGTTGTCATTGAAACGATAACAGAGGATGTACCATCATAAAGTATAATTTCTTAAATTTTGCTTTATTTTAGCATATATCAGTTTTGTTGTTAGATATAAAAATATTACAAATTAATAATTTATAAGATATGATACGCTTACTTTAGCAAAAATTGTCTTACAACGTTAACGATTAAACAGCAAGATAACATATATCAATACTATTTAGAAATTGTACAGCCTTCATTGATCGATATTTTTAACAAGTTACTCCTAGCAATATTATTGATGAAGATAATCGATAAATTAGCTTTTGTACGTTGTGCTACGTACATGTGTTTAAGACCTTTGGTTCCGTTCCATACTTGTGATCCTTCCTCTCGGAATACCATTTGGAAACAACTTCTCGTGCTGGTACAATCAACTTCGGATCAGAACACTGCATCGAGTAGATATTCTCCCCGTACGGAGAAGTCGACTGGGGAATCAGCTTGTTCGTGTTCAGCAACGTGTTCGCCCACGCCTGAAGATAAAGGAAAAAATTCGTAATCGAGCGTTACTCTTGAGTCCATCCGTGTACGATCAATTGCAAACTAGCCAAGTCATGACCGTATGGAGTTCCAGACAAATTACAATTACGTAAATTAAAAGTATCATGAACGAATTGCCGATCCGTCGATAAAGTCTAGCAGTACAAAGGGAAAAATATTATTTTTGCAATAGGACGTTTTAAAAATGAATCTTTTTATGAAGAGATGTCAAATTTAATAGTTAAAAATACATTTAACAAGTGAAAAGTTGTTAAATCATAGAGAAGATATTACATTACGGTAGAATCTTGATTATCGGAACAGCTATTAATCGAAAAATCGAAAATCTTCCCTTTATCGTTTACAAATTTAACTATTTACAAATTTTTGCTCTTCTTTGATATTAAATAATTAATATTGTTTATAAAATAGTTCGAAGCTTAGAAGCAACTTATGTTTACGAACGATTATATGAAAATCAGAGTTCAACAATTACGATCAATCCAACAGAATAAAGTAAAATGTGTTACCTTAGCAGCAGCGATTAATTCTACGCTTAACCTCATGTCTGGAACACGATGTCTCCTTCTGTATTCGTTGTGAACGACTAGAGCCTCCTGTTGCCACGCTTGTTCGTCTAACGTGTAATGTGATTTAGGATCTAAAAAGGTGATTTTTTTAGTAGGACTCGGACTTCCTGGAGGTAGAACGTTCTCTGTGAAGCTGCCCAAGAAATTTCCCGCTGGATTGTAATTACAAACGACGTAAACCTCGCCGTTTCGATTTCTGGCCATTCCAACGCCCAACTCGGTGCTGTCCTTCCACACGACTTGAGTGAAATGGCCAGTTTTTAGGGTGGTGGGCTCCTTTCCGTACTGATGTTGCGCCTCTTCGGCATACCTACGAATAAAATGTGTAATAAAATTAGAAAGGCGAACGCCACATCGCTATCACGATTTTTACCATCAGATACATCGAGTTCATTGAATGTAAATTTTCTATAGTTACCATTCGTTTACCGGCTCCTCACCACCTACGATAGTCTTCGGGTTGGAACTCCACATACAGTACAAATTTTCACCATAATCTATGTTTGCCCTGTGCTCTAACCTACCCCTAGCCGCCAGTATATTGGCCCAGTCCTGACTTGTTTTACATAACTGCAAGCAAAGAGAGGAGATATGAAATATAGAGTTGAACGGTTCTATGCTACAATTTTTATAAACTTTCAAGCTTATAAAGAAACAGATTGTTAAAATATTCTACATAGTATCGTCATACTGTACTTGATATTGAAACGAAAAGGGGTGTATTAATATTCTTTTTAACGCGTTGACTGCCATGAAACCCGTATTCGGGTGTCAGCAAAGTTTCCGCTAGAGCCATGAAACCATATTCGGGTGTCGCTTGTTTCACTACTTGCGAAGGATCGTCGTAGGTATTTGAAAAGATATTACAGAGAGAATAATAGAACTATTGAATTGTTATAAAAGAAATACTAAAATAGTTTAATGTATAATATATAATGTATAATATTAAAAAAATTATTTACTCGCATTACTAAGATATCGATGAAAGTACCTAGCTTGGTACTGCGGCGCGCATGGCCTGACGGAGACTTTGGTGAAGACACGCGTGGCAGTCAACGTGTTAAACGATGAATCTTTAAGGAAATAATTAAATATAGATTCATATAATTCTATGCTATGGTTTTAATCCGATAGAGAGCATTTTTA
This sequence comes from Bombus soroeensis, assembly GCA_014737365.1. Classification (NCBI taxonomy): domain Eukaryota; kingdom Metazoa; phylum Arthropoda; class Insecta; order Hymenoptera; family Apidae; genus Bombus; species Bombus soroeensis. The sequence goes on from JACXIL010000238.1 coordinate 271,995, forward strand.
AATATCGTAGGTTCTGCAAGATTTAATATATTCAGCTATATATATCCATACACCAGCCGAGTTTATTTATCGGTAATCATGAAGAGAAAATAACCTGTTTGTTGAGACGAAGAGGTGGTACTCCATGCCTAGCGCGATACAAATTGTGCGTCTCGATGCAAACGTTGATAAATTCCTTAGGAGGCCCCAATCTGCGCACAGATGGTTTACGTGTGTCAGTCTTTGATATCTACAACACACAGACAGAATACCGCGTGATAGACAAAGTTTGTGCGATATAAATAGGACAAGAATATGAAACCTTTTAAAAATAAAATGCACAGCAAATAAAATCAAGATCGCGATCAGTCACGGAATATCAAATATTTTCTTCGATTTCAAGAGCTAGAGAGAAGTTTTCTCTATTATCGGGTTCACGATGCTTTGGTACAAAAAAGAATAAGATCTTTTAATTGTACAGCTAATTTGATCAGTAATATCAAATCGTTGTGTAAAAGGTTTATTCGAGTTTGGTATTTACTCCAATTAATTCCGAGGTTATTGACCTTACGAAAATTATTTATACAACCGAAACTAATTTAATATTCCTTCTCGTAAAACATCGCGCCCTCTCATCGTCTCGAAGCAAACGTTCCTACGCTTTAATTTGCTCAAACAGCTATTGCAATTAGAGAATAGCAATACGATCGCAGTTTTATTATAGCCGTTTTCCTTGTACGTGCATATACAGGATCTAAAGAAAATAGAACCTTCCCACGTGGCTAATGGCGAGCAGTTAATAGCGAAACTCGAAGAAAATTACAAAAGTACCAATTACGATTGCAAAAGCCAAAATGTCAATGTCTAAGAAGAAAAAGAATTTGACAAAATTCTATATAACGAAATACTTCATTTTCGTGGAACTTGTCAAAGTTCTAAAGTCTAGATAAAAAGACGAAGTAACGACAAAAAATGATTATACGAAGCACGTACTTGGAATTTCCTTCCATAACATTAAACGACGTATCTAATGATCTAAATTAACTGAAAAGAATTACAAATGAAACATTACACTGATGCAACATTCGCTTAATCTCGTTAACAGCTTAACCTGCAGTTTCTATTAATCAAGCTGCGCTTTATCTAAATTAAGATAAATCGATCTCATAAATAACACGACAAATCAACCTTTTGTCACACCCTGTATATGTGCACGCGTGCACGTTACGGTCAAAGCGAAATCACGCGATCGCGCGAATGCAGCCAGCAATAAAGACGGTGACGTCCCTAATAACCTAGATGCGGAATATCCAATGGGGAGTAGACTGACTGGCAGAAATGATTTCCCATCGTGCTATCGTAACGCGATCATTTCCAGCACACGACAGTCAGGAAGCAAGCTATCGTGAAATCGGCACGTCCTCCTCTATCGTTGGGATTTCCGGTCGCGCGTTTCTCTTTGGATTTGCTTCGACTCCTCCGCAACTAACAAGTGTAAGAAGACAGGGTAATCGATTTACGGATCTGTGTAATTTTTCAAGTTGAAACGATTAAACGGAAAGATTTATATGATTAACAGTAGCATAGTAATTAATTTTATCGGTCGATAGCCGGAAGAAAAGCCAACTTCAGATATATTTTTGTCCAACAGGCACTATCGACCGGTCGTTGCGTATTTTTAATTTCCGCGCAAATGTCACGCGACGCTTCGTTAGCCATTTGATTAATGCGGCCACGGATGCTGACGAGACAAATGGCGTAAATAGAAGTGCAACGAGACGTTGAAGATCGTCCTAGATTTTGATTCGGATTAGATTCTTCGTTATAGCGATACTGCGTAACGATAACGCGAATAAAACACCGATTTTGTGGGAAAAATGGATGAAAAATAAGGCAAATTCCATCACAGGTTCTCTATTATCCAATTATGAAGAATGAGAGTAATAGCAAAGACGTAGGTCTTGAATACTTGCGAATATTTTTCTACCTTGATTCGCTACAAACTTGCGGTAAAATATAATATTTTGATAAAACGTAGAAACGTAGCAGTAACATAGACGCAAGAAAATCAGCAACCGTATCATAAAGTATCATCGTTTAAAATGTTTGCAATTGGAACTGTACGAATTTCTGTACACTAGCCGCGAATTGATTCTTCATTGATTCTTCAACAAATACCACGCTCCTCTATAATTGCGCAATGCATCTGCCGATATTTTTTTTATTTGGAAGTAGTTTACAATCAATTCTCATTGAGAATTATAAGTAAATAATTCTGACGTGTTACTATAACGTGAATAACAAATGATTATCGTATGTTTGATTCTAGCTGAATCTAATATTTAAATCTAGAGAGTAACGTAATTTTAGCCTGCGGATCTGATTCGTCGTGTCAAGTAATCGAGTAACTTGTGGGTTTTGATGATTGTTAATTCTTATGTTATATCTGCCGATATGACGCAAAAGTTCCAAAAGTTCCAAAATCTAATCTACTCTAATTAGATTAGTTTATTTTCCACCCTCCTTGTCCAACGCGATTATTCCATTGCGGAAACGAGGAACCTGGTCCAAAATCAAGTAGTTGACGAGTCTGGAGAGAACTCAGCCCCCTGCCAATTTCCTATTTATACTCGTTTCTCTTCGATCTGCGCTCGAGTCATAGTAAACGAGAGCGCAGTGTCCTCGCGTAGAAGGAATAAATAGAAGATTAAATAGAACAAATAGAAGAACGGTGCGGATGGACGCAAAGTGCAAAAGCGAGCCGAGAAAAATCAACACAGCACGCGAACTCGACTCTCGAAGACGATTAGTCATCATTGCGAGAGTAACGATTTCCCGAGGCGTTTTACACAGCCGTTCACTAGACGTGTCTCTCGAAAAGGGAACGATCCTGAGTCATCGACAGATGCCAACGTACCCCGATGTCGCTCGCTCGTCTACACACGGAGGTAGGATTCACGTGATCGCGTGAACGCGTGACGATGATTTACTTCGCCGTTTAACCCTTCAAACGGTAACCGATTACGGTAACTCGTGCGTGTTCGTTTGTTCCTTTTCGTTTCGATCTCCACGGGTTTAGTCCACGTTGACGATGAATGATGAAGAATTTTTGTTTATTTTATTTGCCAGTATTTTACAATCAATTCTCATTGAGAATTTTTAGTAAATTTTCTGGGTTGGTACAAATCGCCTTTCGTTTTGTTTTTGACAAGGTGTTATGTTTGGCGATTCTCTACCTAGACAGGGCCACACACCGCGTATCAGATGTTTACACATCCTTACTGGGTACCCTCGATATTCATAAGGACCCCCTATAAATCTGAGGAATTTTCTAGTTAAGGTCCTTCAGACGGAACGAATATCTTTTTACAGAATTGTTTTCTAAAGTTTGTTGTTCACTACGGATTGACACTGGAAAGTTGGTCTTTCTCACGTATGATGCTTTCCACTAGGTTCCCACTTTCTCTGGAGGGCTGTTAGTACCCTTCCTTGGTAAATAGCCACTTAACAGGGAAGTCTATTTCCCTCGCTTTCCTAACGAAAATTGTCCTTGTTCAAAATACTATATTTGACCGCAAGTTTGTAGCGAATCGAGATAGAAAAATATTGGCAAGTATTCAAGACCTACAAACTTGTTCTACGTCTTTGCTATTACTCCCATTCTTCATAGTTGGAAAAACTCGTGCCATGTTCTAAGATCCACCTATCACAAGTTTTCCTCCGCAGCATCATCGTCACAGAAAGGCAGTTGCTCTACCGTTTTCAATCAATCACCGTCTGACCTTCCGCTACATACTCGATTTCGATATCGCAATCAGTTTCTAGTAATTCATACGTATCTTTTATATAAATTGTTATAATAAACTGTAAATTGTAACTTGTTAAATCAGTGTAATATTCAATTAATTACCTCTATTATCATAATCGAAATAGAGGATCGATCATTACGTGGCGTCGATCGAACAATCGTAACGGGAATTTACGACTCTCGTTGACGTGCTTCCTCGCGATCGCGTCTCTCCGCGAGTGGTCGAAACACAAAAGATGATTTATATATCTGTAGTATGGAAAAAGGCGGATATAGGCTTACTCTATATATTTAGATTAGAGTCTAAGGAATAAACTAAGAGTCTTAAGAGTGCTGGGGAAGAGAGAAAGAGAGAGAGAGAGAGAGAGAGAGAGTAAGTGAGAGAGTATGCTTTGATGACGTAAAAACTAAATGAGCGAAGGAGTGGGAGAAGAGTGCGAGGGTTGAGGGTCAGCATTTTTTGGAAACAATTGCTGGGAAGCAGAAGCTGTGAGCCGAGTGTTAGAATAAGACGTACGGAGATATTGTAGTCGGTTTTTGTATTGGGTATCGCTCGTTAAAATAGAATTAAACTTCACTTTAAATAGAACATCCTTCCTTATCCTTACTCTAGAAGAACCACACATCGAAAGATACTACATATCGATAGCGTGTAGATTGCATAAGCGATATATGCTGCAGTAATTAGGGTTTAAGGAATGTAATTAATAGACTGGATGTAAATGTACTAATTTCAAAGTTAATGTCTGGATTATATAAGTATAGAGAATTATGTATTACAAAAGAAAAGATAATTCTAGATGGATACCGTGTAAGCCTGAAAGACATCTCAAAAGGATGAAAAGATATTACAATGTTGCCGGAGGACTGATTTTATGTTTTTGTCACAGGCTGGTAAAACAAGAATAGGATGACCACGCCTCCCAAACATCCTGCAGGTCATAGCCATCGAGACAATAACCAAATAGTGTCCCAAACCTAGAAGACAGTAACAGGATAGGCGCCTTCTGACAGGTGCCTGTCGATAACCTCTCCATAGGACCCAAAACCTTAGTATATAAATCTTCCCAAAATTGCCACTCGACACATTCTATTGTAACAGTCTGTTACTCTGTACTCTGTTGTATTCCTATAATAAATTTTATATAGACTACCATATCTAAAGTTGGAACGTTCACTATCGCGAAATGATTGAAACGACGTGAGAAGACAACCGGTAATTTGTTAATTTCACGATTTCCTGTATCTACTACGTGACATTTACACTGTAACTTTTCTACCAGTACATAGGTAAAGTATCTCAGACATATGGGAACTTTTCCATTTGAGACACTTGCAAGAAGAATTTAATGCACTTTCAAATAAATGTTCAACTTTTACTTCGCATTTAAGTTTCTATACGGTAGAAATTCATTTATCTGACTGGAAGGACAAGACATATAACTGGAATTTGTATAATAAGAATTAATCGACTCTCTGAAATGTCTGTGATTTATCATGGAAAATTAAATTTGATTAAATTTATTTTCTGCGTGTAACAGAGATACACAGTCGGATAGATAGAGCGAACAAACAGGAATTCGTTTAATTCGACGCTAACTAAAATTTTGTTTCACAAGCAGTTCCACTTCGAATGGAATTCCACCCTCGTATTTCAAAATCGTGTAACTTTCTATTCTTCTTATATAACAGAAAATTCTTTCGAAGCAGAATTCCAATCGCAATACGATCGATCATAGAAAAATATATTTACCGGTGTCGACGAATATCTTGCAGAGTCGGGGGAGGCCGACGATGACCTGGCACTGCTGCAAGACATGCCGTCGCTTCCTAAACTACCGTGGAAACTGCCGTGCAAGGAATTCGACAGTGGCCCTGGAGACGCTGGCGACGCTGTCAAAGGAGATTTCGATCTCACCGAATCCGTCCTCGACCTGAAAATCAGTAAATCGATTATACGCTCGATGCAGAAGCACAGCGAGCCTTTCAGATTTGAGGCAGTGACACTCGCGGCTAGCGGTGCACAGATTTAGACAAGCAACTTCTATGAAAGGTTTCCTCGAAAACAACGAGTCTATGTTGCGCCACGTCGCCGGCGTTTCAAGCTGTCGGCGATTTAGCTCCGACGTATCTCGAATCTCGATGGATTCGATCGAAAAGCAGTGTGATTGAACCGTTTGTATTCGTAGCAGCGTACAAGTCAGCTGGTGCATTGAAAGGGGCTTTGATTGGATATATTTAAAGAACCATTCTTTTCGAGGTACAAGCTAATCGGAGTGACAAGTCGATTGTTCGAATTTCACGAGAATTCCGATAATCGAGTATACGTGTGTGTTGTATGGTAAACAAGAAGACAATTTAAACAGCGGCCATGGCTAATGTAGGAAAAAATAGAATATATAGGGGGTTACAGAATTCACGAATCAATTTTATTTATCACGTCAACTTCTAATTCTAAATCTTAACTATAGACTATGCTATGTTTATATTAATCTCTTTAGATTCGAGTATACATATGTGTTGTATGGTAAACAAGAAGACAATTTAAGCAGCGACCATGGCTAATGTAGGAAAAAATAGAATATATAGGGGGTTACAGAATTCACGAATCAATTTTATTTATCACGTCAACTTCTAATTCTAACTCTTAACTATAGACTATGCTATGTTTATATTAATCTCCTTAGATTCGAGTATACATATGTGTTGTATGGTAAACACGAAGACAATAATTTAAAAAACGACCATGGCTAATATAGGAAAAAATAGAATATATAGGGGGTTACAGAATTCACGAATCAATTTTATTTATCACGTCAACTTCTAATTCTAACTCTTAACTATAGACTATGCTACGTTTATATTAATCTCTTTAGATTCGAGTATACATATGTGTTGTATGGTAAACAAGAAGACAATTTAAACAGCGACCATGGCTAATGTAGGAAAAAATAGAATATATACGGGGTTATAGAATTCACGAATCAATTTTATTTATCACGTCAACTTCTAATTCTAACTCTTAACTGTAGACTATGCTATGTTTATATTAATCTCTTTAGATTCGAGTATACATATGTGTTGTATGGTAAAGAAGAAGACAATAATTTAAAAAACGACCATGGCTAATATAGGAAAAAATAGAATATATAGGGGGTTACAGAATTCACGNAATCAATTTTATTTGTCACGTCAACTTCTAATTCTAACTCTTAACTGTAGACTATGCTATGTTTATATTAATCTCTTTAGATTCGAGTATACATATGTGTTGTATGGTAAAAAAGAAGACAATTTAAACAGCGATTATGGCTAATGTAGGAAAAAATAGAATATATAGGGGGTTACAGAATTCACGAATCAATTTTATTTATCACGTCAACTTCTAATTCTAACTCTTAACTATAGATTATGCTACGTTTATATTAACCTCTTTAGATTAGAAATTTTATTTATAATATATCTGCAATTGAAGATACTCGTAGGATACATTTTAGAAAATTCTTCGCTAGACTGTGGTGGTAGTAAGATCGTTTTCTTGGAAACGAGTGAACCGAGGTTGAAAGATGGATGAAAAAGAAAAAGAAACTCGGTTGCAGCTATTAATCCATGAATCATACATTTTTGTTATTTTTATATATCACCCGACTCGACAAACACTTAAAGCGAAAAGCATAGCAAGCAATTCTGCAGATTCGTAGGCAAACATTTTCTCAAAATACCATCTTCCCCAAAGGCTTAAATGGAAAGTTCGCTAAGTCTCTTAATCGTTTGAAATTATTCGATTCTCGCAACGAATGTTTAGTCTTTGGTGTCCTGCTATTTCTCTGCTTAATCCGCTTTCGCCTTTCCAATTATTCGTCACAAGTTTCGCTACGTGCTGAAGATCCTTGTCTGTTTTTCTTAAAGCGTTCACATTGCCTGCAACATATGCGCGACACGTCTTTTGATAGTTCGTTGGAATTCCATCCTCGAACGAATCACAAATTCACGTGGATTTAACACATGCCCGATAAACTCTCAATTTCGCCGCGTTTATCGGAATTTTACCAGCTGTTTGTCAAATCTTCAGTTCCGTGTGCCAGCCCCGTTAAATCTCTTCTTAAAATCAAATCGTTCTCCGAATTTACTAAAGTTGTAGCTTCGAAAGGAATGGTTCTCGAGAAATATATGGATTACTAATAGATCGATACAGGACATATCTAAATTAATTGAAGCAACAGAATCAAAATACCCAGGTGCCATTACTATAATCGGACGATTTAAACAATTCGTCAATTGACTCTCCTAAAACATTCTCTTAAATGCCAAAACATTCTTTATTTACTTTGTTAAAACATTCCCTTAAAGATGCCAGAGGAATTCTCAACTTCAACGGCTCCTTAAAGGATACAAGCAAAAAGAGCTAACAGCGGGGAACGTGTTAAATTAGCGTCCGCTTCTCTTCAGCCTCGTTTCTCGTTCATCGAGACGCTGAATCAAACGAAATTAAACAAGTGTAAGCAGCGTTAAAGCCGGCGCCGTACAATTTCGTCCGGAACTCGACGATCCATCCGAGTTCCGTCGACGGATCTGCGAACAAAAGCCTTTTGCGTCTCGCGTGGCCAAAAGCTGAAAGGTCGAGAAAAGCGTGCGCGAAACTGCCGGCGATCTTCCTCCGTGCATCGTCAGAAAGGAAAAATCGTTGCGGCACATGCAAAACGCGAGCCGAAGCGGTCGAACAAGAAGATCGTTTAAACGTGCTTCGTGAAATTGTACGAGTGCCTCTAATCTATTTCTAGTGTATGTTCCACTGTGGGCTGAATACTGTGTCGCCGGCAGGATATAGCATCGTTAACGAGTCTCTTTGTCCATTTATGCGTCTATTATCACGAAAATATAACGTTACGTGCGATTCTGTCACAAGTATCTGCTAACAATTTATTCTACAATTGCTTTCCCGACGCGTCGTTTGCAAATGCGCGTGAAATTTACGGTCGGCGCCTCATACCGCGTCGTTTTAACGAATAGCATCGTCTAGAGTACTCTAGAGCGAGATAAACGACCCAACAAAAGCAACCGACCAAGGATTATCCCTGGTAATTGTATCTGACATGGAACTGGCTTTGTTCGCCAATCGTTCGTCGCCGCGATGAATTTACGCGAGACGAGTCTCGTATGAAGAATCATGAAATTCTTGGTGGGCTTAGTATTTTACCGAGGAATTAAATGAAAGATTCTCGGCGACTTTAGCGGTTCTCATATTTCGATTCTGAGAAAATTTCCAAGCAATTTTTAATATTTTACACAGAAATATAATCTAACAAACTAACCATTTACTGACAGATAATACTTGAAAAAAAATACACGCTGTAAAATTGAAGATCTGTCTTTAATGTACTAAAGAAGCGATTCGTACGTTAAGATATACATAAGACATCGCATAAGACAGAGTATCTATCGCGTCTGCGATGCTTCTAATCCTCTTTTATTGCTCGTCAGTGGATGTAAATGCGAACGGTTATTCGGTTGAGAAAATAATTGTTACGTTCGTTTAATAATTGCAGATGCATCGGTATAGCGTTAACAAAGTACTTGTAATAATTTATCAAAATCTTAGACATCCTGCCTCAGACACCACCTAAATTTTCAAACAGTTCCGCGCAATGTACATAATATATTCATAAAAATTCCTTACGATAAATAACCAAATATTGCCGCCAGTTCTTTCCCACCTCAAAATACGACTCTATTCTTCGATATTCAATCGCAATCAACATCACCGTCACGCAGGCATTACAAACTCAATGCGCTAAACTCAATTAAACCCGGCGAAGCGTCCAGATACGTCGCGACAGTGAATGACTCCTCCATTGAAAATGAGGATCGTAGCGAGGCACGACATTTTCAACGTGACCGTCGCAGCCATCGTTGCTCCTTTTGTCACGCAACAGCTCAGCGTATTTACAGTATCAGCATTCAGGCGGTGAAGTAACGACGAAGAAGCCGAGAGAAAGCGGCGTGGGACACCAAGAACGTCGTGGAACACGCGAGATGCCACGGCAAGAATTACGCGCGCACCGCGACCGTTTCAGGTTCACGCGAGCGCGCGCGCTTCCATACGCCGTCGTCCGCGCGTGCACGCTTTTACTTCCTTCTTCCTACGAGTCTCCTCGACCACGGCCACGGTCGCCACTCGCCACCAGAAGAAACGTTCCCCCGTCCTTTCTCGCGTCCCGCTGCTTCTCGCGCGTCGACAACGATTTATTAACCCTCGCGAACGTTCGAGCGCGAACTTTCAGGGGAAACGGTGAACGCACGGATGGAAAGGGCATTGTTCTTCGCGAACGTAAATTTGGAAAGTTGGACAGCCGGACTTTTGCACGCACGAGAATCTTGCTTTTGATTCTCCGTTGCAGCGCTCCAGACGATCTCGTTTAAGAATCGTCGAAAACTTTCACCGGTTACTTTTAAAGATATCTCGTTCGATGGAATCGTAGGAATTTTTTGGTGTTTTAAGTATCGCGGACGAAAGAATGGGAATTGAGTTGCGCGAGTGTTGAGCTTCGTGCGATTGCACCGTGATGCTATCGGTTTCAATTGCCTTTCTATTTTACGTTCACCTGGTAGGTTTAGCTTCTTCTACGCGTGCGGTAATTCTTCGTGATCAATGTTATTGCATTTAATTTTCTTCGAGTAAATGTTTTATTCGAGGATTTTTTTTTTTTATTTACGCTTTTTACACTCGATAAAGTACCAGCGACAATTGACGATATTTCTTTCAATTTCGTACACTAAATGGACTTTCTCTGGGCTTCGTATTCGTCGACTACGTCATTACTATTAAACACTAAGGCCATTCACCGAACCTAACGAAGCCCTGAAAGGTACAAACGGTGGATTCTCCTTCTCTCTTTCTCTCGTCTTTTTCTTTCCCTTACGCCATCGAATCGTCGAGTACTCTGGTTCACGCGCTGCTCGGCTTCGTTAGAATCGGCGTATGGCGTGGCTACAAGTCTGCACACCATAGGTGAATACCTTTCGGGCGACAACTGGTCGACAAAGCCGACCACCTTCTTTTTCGTTCCGTTAACGCTGAGCGAGGGCATACTACAAGGAGGGGTAACGATTTACGATATACACAAGCCGGACATCCTTTGACTTTTACTTAGATTTACTATACATCGTTCAAGATGTCCCGAGTGAAATTAACGCGGGAAACGCATCCAACCGCGAATCAATTAGCGTTGGGGTCATGTTTCCAGCAAAATTACTTATTCGCGCGAGATCCATGACACCTAACAGCTGGAATTTAACGGTGAAACGTCGACTATTCTGGCTCCTTTGAGAGATTAATTGGTTGCGCGAATGGCTTTCGAAGTTTAGATCGAGTGGATGATTAAATGGAGAATGAATTAAATCGAGGAAGTTAAATTATAGAACCAAATCTGCTCGATAATCGTACGTTTGTGAAATTGTACGATTACGTCAACAATGTTCGACTAAATTAAACGTTTGGTTTAAACATCGATTATTTTAAAACAAAAAAGTTATTTTCGACGTTTAAAAACTTGTTTCCTTCTTATTTCTCTCGAATCTGAGAACAAACACTATAGTGAACATAAAAAGATGATACGTTTTAATAAGATGGACTTTATTAGCAGTTCTCAAAAGTTGTTCTTAAAGAAGGAATAACGAAATTCGTATAGGAAAATCGAAATGCATACTATACAAATATTTACTCGTGTTTCTCCCATAGCAGACATGGTGCAAAATCAACAGACATCCTAAGTAAACGAATGTCTATCCCTTATCCGAATCCCAGTGATATAATATTACGTATTTTAAGATTTTTCTCTCGGGACATCTTGCTCTAATATGTACACATGTGAGTACCTATGTATGTATGTATATTTACACGTATAAGGAAACGGAGTCTGTACCATAACTAAGAAAATAAATTGATAAGTTCTGTCTCATATCGGATATTTATGTGTGTTTGAAGACCGTAAGGGCAAACTTTATTACAAATAATGCACTTTTTCACTAAAAGTTTATAATTACACTACATAGAAAACTTTGTTGAATGAGCTGACGGTCATAAAATTGTATAAACTGTACTAAAATTTACTATGATTTATACAAATTATTTTATGATTAACGAGCATAAATACGTGAATGAAATTTGTACACTAAAGAGCTATAGATGTTCGAATACTCGTATGTATTAGCAAGATGTATATCTTTAAGCTACAGTTATTACGTTCAAGTATCTTCTTATAAATACATTAGAAACTTAATTTCATTGAACTTTACAATTATTTCATTCCATATTTATCTCATATCAAACTACACACGCTAATAACGAAATTTATCGACTAACAAAAATTCACTCGTAAAACTGATTCTCTACTCGTTTCGACCAAAGTAAATATATATTACGAATATATTCTAAACTCCGAATGCCCAACATATGGTTCGTGACCCTCGCGATTAGTTTTACAAATATTTGTAGCGCTTAGATATTTTAATGTGTCTACTTTGTCGTAGTAAGCCAAAATAAATTGTCATATTTCATTAAAAAAAAAAAAAAAAAAAAAAAAAATTCTGGTAAGATTATTTAGCTGTTGTAAAAGAGAGTCGGGAGCCAAAATTGTAGGAAGTACGGCTCTAAATTTGTTAACTCTTAAAAAAAGGGAACGTACATCTATAAAAAAGAATAAATACATAAACTACTTTTGCGTTTCTCAAGTTTTACCCAGAAACAAGCGATACGTTCAACGCGGCATTTCTAAGAGCCGTGAACCGGTTCTCGTTGTATCAACAACGCTGTTGCAAATACGTTACCTAGAAGGAAGCACATTACCGAAACGAAATTTCTTCGCATACACGCATCGAACATATCGCTTCATTCACGTTCCAGGAAGTCTGGTTTCTCCCGGTTTTCCCTTTCAGTCAATATAATTAAGACAAAATGACGCATACCTGTTCGACTTTGGCGTAACGATGTCTCTAGTCTCGGACGTGTATTTCCTTTCAGCACGACCGCCGTTGAAAAGCTCGACGGTTTCCCTGGTAACCGTTTCCAGGAGAGGTTCTCCACCCCGTCTACCCTTGCTGAAGGTCCTTTGATCCGTTTTACGGACCATAACCACCCTCGACAGAGGTTGATTGAATTCATGGCCGTGCATCGTTGGCGGAATCATCGCTAACGACTGAGAGAGGGGCCCTCCGACTCGCGGGGACCTGAAACAGATTATTCGAGATTGCAGAGTGAGGGGATTTGCATCGAATGTTCCCTGTTTAAAATTAAAATGCTTTTCATGCTACGATTAACTCGACGTCCGCAACTTTTTCTTTTGATGAATTTTTTATGAAATAAGATTCTGTTCAAAGACGCATGCTGAGAATCTGTTACTTTGGAAATTCTTTCCTCGTTCGTCCGAATAAATAGCAATGTGGTGAAATTTTAGTATTCGTACTCGTAAAAGACAAGATGAAATTGTTTGCAGCTAACATAAATGATAATATCGGATTGTTCGAAAGATTCGTAAACGAAATTTAAGAAATATTTAAACATGGTATATTTTTATAAACAATTTATACGCTATTCCTTTTGTCATAACTTTTAACTATTTATAATGCGACTGATAGAGTTCGACTGATATAGAACGATATTGGCATGTTCATTATTGATACACTATCTTTGATGTTTGGATTTGATTTCTTTTCTTAATTAGTCTATACATACAATGGTTAATAAGTAGCATTTATCAGAATTTAACATTCCGTTGTTTTTAACTTCGTACGAGTTTATAATAAATGATTATTTTCCAATCTTGGAAACGTTATACACTTTCCGAATAATCAAATAACATGTACAAACTAAAGCGACAGTTATTACAATATTTGATAAGTAGACTGAGAATACCTACTTACGCATTTATCGAAAACTTAAAAGTATACAAATTTACAGACTGCGTCTAATATGAAAAGATATATAGAATATTGAAAACAAAAATAAAGTACTCGTGATAATATTTCATAAGTGGAATAAAAATGTTTATTTGGATTCAATTTTTTTAGTTGTATCTATTCATTAACATCTGCAGTCTATTCATAAAATGCTCCCATGTTCCAAAGTTTGCAAATTAAACATTTTTATGTTGTGCTATTTTCATTAATATATAGCAAAGCAAATTTGTCATCTACATTTGAAACCTATTAGCATATCGGGCAATAAACTGAGACCGTAATTCAACTTTTTAGCATTACAGTGTGAAAACAAACACTTTGGGAAGCAGTTTAGAGACTCGTGACGATCGTATTTTACAAAATCACGTTATGGAACGGTTAGAATTATGGTAAGAATTTAACGGTGTTGAAGCAATAAATTACACGATGTTCTTTTCTTATAAGAATTTTTTCCTCTCGTGGGAACGTCATAAGTTTTCTAATCCCATACGAAAAACATATACGCGCGTATTTACGATACTTGTACTGCCTACTCTGCTTTGCGTGACTTGTTAACGAAGTAAATATATTTATAACGAGTCGTGAATTGCAGTTATCATACTTACATGCACTTTTAAAACGGCAGACAGAATATATTTACTCGGATAACTATGTTTCCTTGGAAAAGCCGCAGCAAAAAGAACAATATTTTAGAATATCTACGTAACGTTACTCTGTCGATTTAGGATCATCGTATCGGATAACTTTATCTTGATCCCTTATTTTCTAGACATAAATCTCAATGATAAAATCAATGATAAAGCGCCTGTAGGCGTCAGCTATAACGACATTAAAGAGAAGAATCATCGTAATGCAATTTAATTAGTTCAATCGCTAAGTAGAGCGATAATATGACAAACGATATCTGACAAACGATGCGCGTTTTAGAACCAAACGTATAGTTTTCCTACATGTAATCCTTACACATTGAATGTACGTACATATTCTTATTTTAAATGGCAATTTCCGTACTATCGTATAGTTTACTTTGGCATAATCACGGACTAATTAGCAAATATGAAAATTTCCTATCTTGAGAACAATAGAAGTTTGATCTATTTTTGAGATACTTCAGACATCTTTGTTATTACCTAGACTTGCTTATTATTCTATCAAAGTGTATAAACAATTTCATTTTTTTATAAACTTTACTATCACATTCCTGATAGACAAACATAATTAATATATATAAATAAATTATTCGACTTGTATGACAATAGCGACACATTTTCCACAGGCTAAAAATTAAAACAATAGAAATAACGTAACGTGTTTAATATAAAAAATAATTTGGAAATTTCTAACTCTATAATTTAATCGATTATACTGTTGTTTTCTGAATCGTCGAAGTTATACCACTTGTTAGTTACATGTCGATTTTTTTAAACGCATACGACAAACTTTCGTTTCCCTTTCGAATTAAATTTACATTTCATATTTACACTTCCAATACAGATCTGTCAAACATTTCAATTCATACAACAAACTTTCGTTTTCCCTTTCGAATTAAATTTACAATTACCAAACATACAATAATAACGTTCAGCTGAATTTCACTTTCATCGGGGTTCGTACGATTCTTAACTCTTCAAACAATCTTCGGGGCTACGAATTATTGTTGCACGAATTGCTATAACGGGAAATATGTTTTTGTGCGTGCCGAGGGAAGGTGGATATGTCTAATTACGACGAATGTGGTAATAACATCTCTTGGTCTATGAGCTCGGTATTCATAGCGATGAGTGAACAACCTAACACCATCGTGCAACGTATAATGAAGCACATAGAACGAAGACCTGCAATTGTTCATAATTTAGTCTCTCGTTGACACTATTTACGATTACGGTAGGTGTCATCGTCTGCTTCAAACACTGTCAAATTTTTCCAAAAAAGATTCGAAGATACGTGTATGCATATGTGTACCAAGACTTCAAGAGACAAGAAACCAAATCTCAGTCAGTTACCATTCCATATAAAAAGTGAAGTGGATGTCGTTATTAATGTTTTAGAAAAAAAAAAATGTCGTGACACTTTACTTGTATCACCCTGTGTATGGGATGTAAATAAAACGAGTGGCTACACTTTGTTATCGTATTCTTTCTAAGGACGGAAAAAAAATTGTGATCGCAGAACCGGAACCTTTTTCTTTCCAAGATATAAAAACCCTTTGTTTACATTAGGATTTACATAATAACAGTGGCTATTATTGTCGAACTGATTTACTACGACGTACATACGTAACTTCAATGTCAGATCGACTCGCTACTATACCAATTCTTCTGATTCTACGTATAACAATTATTCTCCTAAAGTTTCGATATAAACAACAAGCGTTTCGATCTCAACGACAAATAGGAAAAAATCATGAAGACTTAAAAACCTTAATAAGAAAAGAAGTCACTTGCGCATCTGCCTTTTCATAGCAGTTTACAGCGAACAAAATCTCGATTCATATAAGGATATTATTCGTTATTGTTTCTCATTGTCGGTATAAATCCGTAGACGAGATATCTCGTGTCTTAATGAAAATATACACCGGATATATCCTAACATCACACCAATGATATTACTTCTAACGTGTCCTCCATACGTAATAAAAAGCGTTAAAATGCACATCGCGCTCTCGTCGTCTAAAATTTCTGTTAATTCGTTAGTTCGCGTGCTCCAACGCATAAATTTCAACGCCTGACCGATCGACCAATTTTAACACCTCGCTGTATTATTCTGAATATCACCCCAGCTTGTTCACCCTAATACAGTATGTGGGATGTATCCGCAATAATTTGGAATTCCCTTTCGAGGGAAATCGCTTGCAACCCAAAATTATCCACTCGATTAAGCCGGTTGCTTGCCGGGACCTCGTTACTCTTAAAACTACGCCCGCTGACTCCTCGTTAACCTCGTCGTTAACGCGTAGTCAGATTCTCGTTCCGCGGGCAATTAAGGCTGAATTTCTCCCGTCGAACGTCTAATCAACGCAGGGGCGAGTATAGTGGGTGTCTCTAGCATCGCCATTTCTTGCGGATCTACTTTTATACTCGAGGGACCGTTTCGCACGCCGAAGAAGAAGCTTCACGATGATTTTTACGATCGCTGCACGATACGGGGTCGTGTTCGGAACGGTGAAATTGCGAATCAATGATTGGAAACGGCCGATTGATACGTTCGGCTCCGATGCACTCGCCAGAGGAAAAGGTAAAGCTCGTCGATCGTAAATCATTTGAAAGTGCTATTGGGCTTTCTTCGAAAGTGAAGCAAGAGCTTAATCCGAATGCGGATCAAAACTTGAACGTGGCTCGCGTGAAAAACAATGATTCCAATTAATAGTTAATTATGGCGATTGGTTTTACAAGCGTGTAGGTTCTTTAAAAGGGATATGTATATGTATACAGGGTGTTTCGTTTATATTGGATATCTTACGATCAGTTACTTTTGCCGTTATAAGAAATTGTGTCAGGGCGATAGTTAATTGGCTCAGATGAACGAACATCGTGGTTGGCGATTTGTACTTTACTGGTATTTAAACGGAACAGTTAATTTTTTTTTTCTTGCTTTTTTCTTATAAACTGTGCCTTTTCGCTATCTTTAGCTTAAACAGCCAAGGATTATGGAAATGGAACGAATGGATAAAATAGTACAGGTATAGAGAGAAAAAATGACGATTAAGTTACGTAAATCGGAGTCGTGCGATTCGACCCGCATTTCATTGCGACAGAAAAACAATTGCAGTAAATCAGCGTTTCTCAAAGAGCTAGAATACCAGAATCGTTTTACTACGTTCGTATTCGCTTCTGATTCGATATCTAGTTTATACGTACGTACATAGTTTACTGTAATACTTCGATGCTTTGATCGTTCTAAATTAGAGAAGGATCACTTTCAATTTCATCTCTTCTTATTGTTCTTACTTTATTATGTAATCCCATTTCGTAAAACCTGATGAATAAAAAATGTACACTGGCTTTCGGTAGAATAAATAACGTTACTTTATTCTTACAACGAAAATACACAATTTGTATATATCCCTATCAAAAATTTCATTTCTATTTTGAATGTTCAGAGAGTCGAAAAAATTATTGCTGAATAAAATAAACAATTATAAAACCACGCTGACTCTATTCTAAAAGAATTTGGAGAACCTTTCACGTGATATAAAAATACAAATATGTTTTTTATTAAAAAAAAAAAAGTATCTTCGCTTATATCAAATAATAACGTTCGTTACTATGAACAGTTTTTTACGTTACAACCTTCGCTTGAAATCTACTTTTCAAATTTAGGATTTCCAATTCTATATCATCTTCAACACACGCGTTTTACTACGAATACACATACTTCATTTACATATTTATAACGTCCTAACCACGAGGTGCCCTCGGATGACCTCAGATTAAACAAGCGATCATCTGAAAGACCGAGCCACGAGTTCTTTCACGTTTGTTTCTCGCCAAACAAAACAGTCCAATTTAACAGTAACACGTTACGAAATAACCTAAACACATTTCACTTCGAGAACGCAGCATTACTTCGAATACACTTGCCAGTTTTAAGTCATCGAACCGAAACAGAACCTCTAACTCGTTCTTCCAATACCAACATTCCTATAGTTATCTCCCTCGTTCGATCACGAACCCCTATATATCAAAGAAAACGAGCCTAAGAAACAAGGGAACGAAAAAGAACTCACCGCAAACCTCGAACGTCGACCTCTTTTATGCTGTCTATAAAACAGAAGCAAGGATCTTCTCACGGCGAGATCGATATACTCCCGTCAAAATCAACGATCCAACCTGAGATCGTTAGTCTCGTCCAACTGAAACACGAAACACGAAACAAGACACTGTGGTGATGGATTTCGAGAAATAGCGGAAAATCTGTTGTCGGCACGGACTATGGAGGTGAGAAAAGAGACGTGACAATCGAACGCGGGATCAAAGGAAGCGTCCTCGTTTCGAAGCTGCGCGTGAACAAGACTCCATGGCTCGGACCGTGGCACTGGATCCTTTCGTCGAGGCACTCTAACTCGACTCTCTCGATACAAACCGCACGACAGAACGAACAAAACTGGCACGAGAGTACGAGAGTCGGGCCACGAGAAAGAGAGACGGGCCTCTCCGGTCTCGGAGAGGAAAGGTGGCCAATTAGCCGTTACTCGGCGCACATGCCTTAACCAACTACCCGGCGCAGCTGCAGCGCCGCTGTACGCTTCTAGGGAATCGCATTCATAAACGCGCACGATGCAGCGTCGCTCCGCGCGTCGTTGTGCAGCCTTCCAGAAGATTCGCGTTTCTTTTTTATTCCGTCTTGTCGTAATTTGTTTTTGTTTTTCTCTTATTCGCGTTGAATTTGACCGAATATGTATACATCTCGTTACGTGGTTCGTCCGATGCGTGAGTTTTCAAGTGCTGCGACGTTTCGATGGATTTGATCGAAGTGGTAAAGTGATTCGACTATTGTTCGTTGAATTAGTTTGAGGTTATTCGCTGACACGAGTATGAAATGTATTGCTCTTTGCTTGGGAAATAGGGGTAGTTTATAACTGTTGCCAGACGAAATTTTGTTTTCGCAATGAGCGCCATACGTTATATGTATGCATTAATTATTTAGACTACGTCTTCTCTATAAAACTAGCGATGTCTCTTTCGTTATACCGAATTACTAAAAGAACAAGATAGGCATTTCAGGAGAAAATAGCGCGTATACCGTTAATTTATAAAAACACTTTCGACCATCTTTCATGTTTTAATTTGAAACTTTTACGATCGTGTTTCTCCTAAGGATATAGATATATTCCGTGGTTAAAACGTAACAGACGTTAAACGTTTTTACGGTAAGTTAAATGAAGCATGTGATTAGAAAACCGGACACGGTTATAATTTCTCGTAGTTATGAATCAAGAACAAAATAAGCACTTCTGAAGTTTTGAAATAATAATAGTTTGTATAAAATTGTTGCACATAGCAAATTGACTCGTGACTAAGATAATCGACCTTTGATTAACATCCTTAATTTTACCCTAATTGTTCCAACATTTACTTATTTATTTATTTATTTATTCTTACTCGCCAATTAAAAAAAAAATCATAGGAAAGAAGCTTAGAACAAAACGTTACGATACACGAAACTCGCTACGAATTACGCCGCTGCAGATTCTCCCGTT
Organism: Bombus soroeensis; assembly: GCA_014737365.1. Lineage (NCBI taxonomy): Eukaryota > Metazoa > Arthropoda > Insecta > Hymenoptera > Apidae > Bombus > Bombus soroeensis. The sequence continues at coordinate 291,935 of JACXIL010000238.1, forward strand.
GAAACGCAACGCGATCGAAATACGCGTCGTTACATTTTCCATCGTCCCGTTTTCCAAATTCTCCTTTCACTCGTTCTAATTTCCAATTGCACCTACTCTGCGCTATAGAAACACAGGTTTAACGAATTCCTGCTCTCCTTTATACTTCCAGCAACGGTAAAGATTCTTCTGGAAGGCGAGAAAATTCCAGACCGATCGGTATCTCGAATTTCACGTACAGGAATAAACGTACGCGCTTAAAGCGAAAGAGTCTCCTCTAGCAATTTCTCCATCTCCTCTTTCTCTTCTTGTCGCGACAAGAAAAGAAACCCGGCAATGAGTTCCACTAAATTACACAGACCGGAGGGAAACATCGTCGAGGAGTAAAAGAGAAAACAACAGAGAGAGAGAGAGAGAGAGAGAGAGAGAGAGACATCGAGACGGTCGAGACGGCCGAGAGAAACAAAAACTGAAACGATTTTATCGAAACGCATCCTGCGCGCGGTTTCTTCCGCTTTCGCGACAAGGCGTAAGTACGGTGCGCGCCGCGGAAAGCAGCGTAATAATTGGAGAACGAAGATGTACGGCCGAGCGAGTACCGCTATTCCGGCTGACCGGAATCACTGCTCTGGAACAGCACGGTACTCCTCTCCTTCGCTCATTTTCTCTGTCTCCCCTGTATCAACGTGTTCACGGAGAACACGTGCGACTGGCTTAACACCTGTTCCAACGTCCAAGCGCTTTTCCTTCCAGTGACCATTGATCGTCGACGCACGATCTTGCCTCCAAGACACCATTAATTAATCTAATCGCACGCTTCGACTATCAAAAACACGTTTCGTGACGGTTACGATTATAAACGGCAGACAGCGAGAATTCTGTCGCCGGAATAACGCTTTAAAGTATGAAACTTCCGTTTTATGGGTCGTGTAAACTCGAAGGTCGACGCGAATAGAATGGTTCACGGTTCGATACTTTATGGCCCTCTTGTGATTTGTGTTTCTGACACACGTGTATCGGCAATGGATAATAATTTAATTTTACTATACATTATGAACGTTTTTATAAGAGTATTCGTAATTCATATCTGCAATTAGGGTACCTGAAGTATATTTTGTATCGTAAAATATGGTCGTAAGTAAATATTGCCTATCTGTTTAGAATATCGTTCCAAATCGAAAAGTAATTTACGGAATTACGTGGTGTGTATTATTGTTTGTATAGAGCAAGTTTACTTACGATATAACGCGACACTAATGTAATTCAAAAGCTTAACCTCTTTTTTGTTTTAATGGAACACGCAAGATCACTTATCCATGAATACTCGTTATTATGCTATTAAGAGTGTCAGTGTAGCGCTTATGAAATACACAAAAACTAAACTCCGAACAAACGAACGTTTTTCCATTCCGTACGCGCACTTTTCCTTATCTGCATAATTTATCGGCAAATTTAATTTACTAGCGATACGTGACCATTATTCACCACAGCGTACGATCGCGTAACAAGCGGTGTTCCGTGGCGCGGCATGAAGAACGCTGAAACGCAAAATGGCCTGTTACGACGAGGACAATGGAAGCCTTACGAGGTACCTCGAAGAAAGGAAGCGTCCTAGCGAAGAAATTTTGGCTACGGTTTGTATGCGGTTACCTCAGACCATTGAAGCGACTTTGTGTCAATAATTCCTCCGTTATGATTCACCTATCTGATAAACTCACCCTTCCCCACTTGTATATTGTAAGCACTCACCCGCTGTTCGTATGGAAATGTTTTTTCGGCTGAAGGAACATTTCTGCGTTTATATTTAGAATTTCAATGTATATTGTACGATTCATTCAAACCGAGCACCGGTTAATCCAAACAACATATATTATAATTAAAGAACAATGTGACACCGAATGATTCAATCGGCGAATAAAATTTCAATCGAGCGAAGGTCTGAAAACGTAAAACTTATCTAAATGAGGTCCAACTGAGCTTCAACGGGAACAGCAACGAGTTTCACCGGATCCAAAAAAAAAAGACTAAGAATGTCGGAGGCCTTGTTAACAGGATCTATACGTATTCGTTTCTGCAATATCGTTTTCAACCTTCGATTACATCTCGACGGTATTCCTTGTCGCGTGCATCATCAATGTCTCTCGTTCAATCATCTAACATTGACTAAGATAGACGTTCATCGCTTTACACAGGACAGTCAGTAGCCTACCAGTAATAGTACGTATTCGAAAGTTCAAAATAGAATGTCTATCTTATTTTAATCTAAAATTATAAAGAATTAAAAACAATCTGCAAGGAGCGTCTCCGTGCAATGAGAAAAGGCACAACGTTGTTCTTGGAAACTAATGAAGCAACGCGTAAAAGATAAGATCGCGAGCCGCCAATGTTGCAATTAGACGAAGAGTATATAACCGTTCTGAACGCAAAACGAGCGTCGGTTGCACGCTAACCGGACATGGAAGTGCGTTTTCAGAGAGATTTGCATGACCGCAAGCGACGCACGTGACCGTCACTAGTAGAAATAAAATATCATACTTATTACAGAGCTTATACGCCATCGCACGAACGACGCGCGTGCAATATGTTTCATGACCTACCACAACACCGTGCTCGATCGATAATCTGACAGTGACGTTCGTGAATTGAGAATGAGTCGGAGCCACGTACGTACGATTCACAGACGAAGAAATGATAGCGGATATTATATCTTTTGCACCCTACAGCGACTGTGTACATTAATATTAAATGGAAAGTAATTGACGTCATTTATCCAGTACCATAAATTGGATTGGATCGAATTTATACTTGGAAGTTTCTGCAAATGAGATTGCTATTAACGTCTGGCGTTAAATCTTACTTGGATGTCCAATTAGAGTAGGTTCGCTGCAAATATGAAATAATTATTTATGAAATGAATTCTGAGAAATTGACAATAACCATATAGAATTTTGTACGAATAGACGTTCTATCAAATTTTACGATATCTATAATTTTATTAAATATCGTATCTACAATGGAATATAAGACAGAATTATGGTTGGAAAAAATAACACTGAAATTAAATGGTTTCCTACTAATGAAATAAAAATATCCCGCAAGCAGTCGAGCGTGAATGACAATCAGTTAAAACCAAATTTCCATTTCATCCGACTGATTTAAATTCCAGCGACGTCATAGAAACACGATTTAGATAAAGAACAATTAGCACTTCCACCGGTAACATAACAGTGATAACACAATGCGAGCTCATTGTTTCATACTCATTCACACGATAAATCGCGTGATTACGATTAGACGACTAGACGATTAGACCTGGAAACAGCTGAGGGTTGATAACGCGAACGTTGCATAACTGCGTTCGGGAGAACGCGACACGGAATAACGTTAGTCGTTCAAGGCCGAGTACGTTCACTGTAGACAGAGCAGTGCAATCTGCATTACAATGTCACTCATTGTCGGTCAGGGCACGAACGAAAACGTACGATAACCGGTCGCCACTCTTACATACCAGCTCAGTTGTTGTCTTTGTGAAAAAGTTAAGAAACAGTGCACCGAAGAAAAGAAAAAAAGAAAAACGAAATCACGTGTTTTACCGGTACAATTCGATCGACCCAGAAAAGCATAACACCATTTTGGCACGAAACGGTATACTATCCGAAACATGGAAAGTAAAATAATTTTTTTCAGAATAATTGCGCGATAGAATTACACTTTATAATGATTCGTTGCTTCTTAGATTTTATGAATGATTTCTATTAATTATTTATGAATCGTTTCACTTATTCAGAATAATTTGACAACAGAATTATGTTTCCTGATGACTTCCAAGCTTCCTCGATTTTCTAACTGGATTTATAACTGGTTGGCAAATTCTATTTACGTCTGACAATTTTGTCTGCATTATGTTTCTTCGTAAACGTCGGATACCTATAAAGAAATAGGAAAATGATGCCACAGAAAGTAACTTAAAACGTCCATTGCTGCTGCTAGGTCATGGCCTATATTCCCCAGAGGAACGTAGATAATATTTCCACTAGTTTTTTATCGTGAGACGTAATCAAGTGGTTAAGCAGAAATGTTAATAAAACGGCAGTCGAGCAGATGGTGACCTCATATAGCGTGAGGTTTCTAAAATCTTGAAAGAAGTAAGATATTCATCGTTTGTTAAAACGGTGATGGTTTGTCCCCCTCGATAAACGTATTAAAATTTCCTTGTATAGAAAGTATTTTTAGAATAATCCAAATTTCACGATAAAAAGCAAGTTTCATACGAAAAAAAGATTTAATTATATATATATATATATATATATATATCCTCTTTTATAAATTTCTCCTTTGTAGTAACATTTTCTTCTTCTATCTATATATACAACGTATTGTGCAACGATGTTTCTGTTTTCCATACCAATTACAAAATATGCAAACAATCGCCTTTTCGACGACGAAGATAAACCACGCTCGATACAACTCGATGCAATTATTTGTGACAACTCGGCACAATCGCGAAATAGGTTCGCGCGAATCGCACGCGCGTCTCTCGAGAATGGCGTTATCAAGATCACCGGCTTGACTTCCGGCGTCCGGATCATTACGTGCATAGGTGCTGCAATTCGATCCACGAGGCCGTACCTATACTGGAATATCGTTGACGATGGTAAAGAAAAAAAAAAAAAAAGAGATAAATCGACGAAACATCGAAGAAATATTGCAAGTTACACGCGAATGTCGGACGTTCTTACGTAACCATTCGCTACGTTACGTTGTTCGACTTTTGGTCCGTAATTAAGGTGACATAAATTAAGAAGAAGATTGATCTATGTGATTCCGTATGAAATAAGAACAGAAGAAATTTGATCGGTGTGCATGAAACTCTTATTTTTTATCCCTGTCTTGAATTATGCCGAGTAATTTGGTAGAATATCGGTAATTTAATACTGTAAATAAATTATACTTGTAGATTAATATTTTCGTACAATATTACCGTGCGAAATACGAAGAAAGGGAAAATGATAAACTATGAATTTTCATTACGAGTAGATTAGAATCTTCTTTATTTCTTAATTAGGTTAACGTCTGTTTTCTGGGTTGTGCACTTTGCGTAGCTCTACTTATGCTTTATCTTCTTTTACATTTGTCTTTCTATTTCTTTACACGATAAACGTTACTTGTGTCAAAATTTTTTCAAACGATATTGTTTATTGCAATGTACCCGTATGTAAATGTTGAAATTTACATTCGGTCACAAAAGTTAATTCCATTCGTTTGATCTCTGGCCTTCATACCTATTGCATAATACCAATCGAACAACATTTCTTCCATACGTCCTATTTATATCGTCAGTTGTCCGCAGAAAAGTTTCGTAACACGAAAAGTTTCCTGCTAACAGAAGCAAAAGGAGTTTCATTGCTGACCACCGCTTCTACGTTATGAAATTTCTGTAATGTCACCATTTACTGAGAATCCTTCAAAGGTCCTCCGTTTCGTTCATAAAATTGTGTATTCTCCGTATGACCTCGAAACCTCTTCTTTCCACGGTTCTTCATTGAAATTTCTCCTTTATTCGCGAACCACCGTGCAAATGGGCTACTGACGCAACCAGGAACGCGCCACCGGCACCGCGTAATGACCGATAATTAGTCAGTCGATTGCATAACTGGCCATTGTCAGATAATGCAGACGAGCTGTTGGAGGAAGATTACGTTCCGTGGATTCGCCACACGGAAGACAAACCGGACATTTCGGAATTCGTCTTTGTCTTTGTCGACAAAACACGAATGTGAATCGAAAGGCACAAGCAACTTCTTCACCTGCGTAACACAACGATTTCCATTCACATATTTCAAATATTTCTAGGAACGTTGTTTTGTAATATCAATTGCTATTCGTTCCTGATCCATGCTGTAACTGTCTATACGTTTTTTGTTTACATGTAAATAACTTGTGCAAATCTACTGCGCGACCTATGCAAATTTTTAAAGAAAGAAAAATACTGAATTATTTACGATTACGCGTTGAATTTCACGCTTGTCTTTGCTATTTCTCTACCGATATGTACTTGCTTAAATGTACACGATTCTGTGACAAAATGCTATAGTTCTCAATTTCTCTGGGTAATTCGGACACATAAAAGTGTATGGAGACTTTTGAAAGTGTGCTGGCTACGTATTAACTCAACTAAAATGGTTGAATCGTATTTCCTTTGGAGCGACGTTCAATGAAAATAGATAATCACCTTCGAAGTAACGACACGAATGAAAGATAAGATTAAAGTTCGAAATACAAATTCCACGAACAGAAGTTACACGATTGATGAAGCAGATTTTTTTCACAGTTACACGAGAAATCATGTTTATTTACGAGTTAGGAACCGATCGAACTTCGGCTTCCCTGGCTGGATTGCGTGCGAACGACATAAAAGTTTCGTGGCCTTGTATTCGCGCACGTGATAATACCTGTACAAAATAAATACGTGCTCGATCGATTACATCCAATTTCGCATACCTGTTTTATCAGCAGTTTGTACAAGAAATAAAACGGTGTACGCGCAACGCGTTAGTTTTTCATGCGCCTTGAAACGAATATAAAGAACTATAGACAACGTTTAAATTCTCTTCAGAATAAAATTCTTCTTTGAGAAACGCTTATAAGACATTCTTTGAGATTATATTATTTGTCTGATATAAAATCAGAGATTGTACATAAAAATCTAAAAATGATTTATTTCTTTTTTTTTTTTAGTAAAATGTCGTTTGTTTTTTTTCTTGGAAAAATATCATCGTAGGTAACGCAATTAGCAATAAATATCCATTTCCTGTAAGAAAAATTGAATGTAAAAAATCTTGAAAGTGAAGATGCAAATATTTTCTAAACAGTTTATTCTTTGTCGAATTCTTTGTCAAGTAGAATATAAATAAATAAACTCGATGAAAACTGTTCTGGACGCTCGAAACTCGTAAACCAGACACATCGAACATGCAGATAGGACGGATATAGACACGCTCGACAATTGTTTACATAATAAGATGATATTGAAGTATGACGTACCTTTGAAACGGAGGATATCGCGCGTGCTGCGCGATTCACACGGCAAAGCAGAAACGCGTGACGAAACCGTCGCACTTTACGCTTTGAGACGGCGTTTTTGGGTCAAGTGAAACAGTTAAATGGTCGGAGGCTCGTTTTTGACCTGAACAAACGCGGTAGTCTCTGTTTAAAAAAACCAGGCTAACGAAACAGAACATCGCGACTTTCTATCTTACTTCGGAAAACGAATCTTCAAGTTCGTAGTAAATGCTTCGAATTCACGCACGTCGAATAAATAAAAAGGAAACGCATTGTACGAATACTCGCGATCTTTCCACAACTTTCTTCGAGTTGTTCTGCGGCAAATTAGAAGCGTCATGATAATGGACGTTTGTTCTAACGATAATTAACCTTGTCACTGTTCGAGACTATCGCCGATTATACTTACGCAAACTCACTCGTCATACTGACACAAGTTCTTGAACAAGCTCGACTGATTTACAATTCTCGATCGACGATTTATCGGTAACGTTATCTGAAGTATTCTCTTAATCGTCGCAAAACCACGGCTATGTCAATTTTATAGACGATAACGATCGAAATTGGTTCGCCGCGATTATCGTCTATGAAAATGCGAATCGTGTTTATAAACGTATTGCATGTATATATATGTAGGTATTTCAAGAGCTCGAGTAGCGAACGTGAGCTCTCCAGAGAGATTTCTGTGCAACTTAATTAATTGTTGGCTAGAACGAAGATGATTAGCGTTGTATCGTTGAGTTTGGTTAATCGTACAATCGATTTATTATATGGCTGCGGTTTATTCCTAAAGCCATAATAATTTTTCTGTAATTGACCGGACAAACGATTACGCGGTGATTTGTGGTAATTTAGTGACGTAAGGATGAAACAGACGCTCTTTCCTCGTAAATAATTTCAGAGATATCGACAAAAATAGATGCGGTAAAAACTCTTAATTGCTTTACTACTTATATCACCACTTCCTTGTTATATAATAAATTGATGATGTTACGTGCACGCGGTAATTTAGAACAAATATAAAAATGTTCAATAAATTACGTAATTATTTCGAAATGAAAATAAGTACAAGTATTGCATCGAATGTGAAATTAATCGAGAATCTGAAATACATCGATTTCTACTTCAGTTACTTGTATTTATTTGTATTACACCTTGTGCTTTCATTCCTTTTTAAATTATTCGTTTAAACGTCACTACGATCGCAATAATATTCCTGTCCGATTTACGGAAAATCCTTTTATACAAATATTTCTTACACACAGAAATCTTAAGGAATTTATATTATCGTATATCTTCGTGGATCCCTAAAAAACTCTACAAGTCTTGGTTCCCGCCTCTTTTGGCGTGTAGACTTTATAACCGATCGATGACCAAAGTTCTCAAGATTATTGAAATTCGAGAACAGATAGATTGGCAACGCTTTCGACGTGTTATTAACCCGGATACCTTTATTCTACTTAACGGAGCTGTACCCTCCTCGAAAATAGGCTCATCGATCAATTGACTGCTACGATATTTCTATATATAAACTCGTTTCTCGTTGAAGGAGAGCTGATATCGATATCTATCCGCTAGCCACGTCTCTGCAGTTGAACTTATCGAAGGTTCGACGGTTTTCTTTCCCAAGCACGTGTTTCGACCCCATCGTGATATCGTTCAAGTATAAAGGGTGTGGTTCCTGTTTTGTAACTGTTTAACAGATAACACTAGCAGACAGCGTTTATCGGTCTATTTTAGACACACAATTTCGATCTTTTGCCGGACAAATGAAGCAAAGCACAAGAAATCGAGATAACGACCGTTGAAGAAATAACACAGTTCTATGAAATTTCTCGATACTTGAACATTTCTACGAATTGATAGATACATGTATGTATAGTTACGTGATTTTAAATAAAAAAGACTTATCACTTTTACGAAATATACATCGTAACTAAATAAAACTCCGTTATGATTGTAATTCGTCTTACCAAATGTGACTCGTATAATTCATAGATGATAAAACTGATTGCGCTTGTACTGGTTATTTATATGATATACAATACAATGACACATTTTTATTCGAACATCTACCATGAAATTTTTCGTATATATTGTGTGTAATATTTCCAAATATTCTGAAATATATCGATAACATTGTAGTAAAACATGACCATTATGATTGTATCGGTGAACATTGGTTTCTAACAAATGCGAAATTGTATGCAGAAATTACAGGACATTTACCATAAACGTCTAATACATTTTGTAGAGATCACAAAAGCATTTGATGCGGCATGAATATACGATCTTGTCTTAAGTATATAAATAATACTAATTAAACGATCTAGGTAACTATATCCAGACATATTAACATAAGAGATATTTTCACGATCACGATGTTCGTGTGTTACTGTAAACATTCCTCCGAAATGTCAACGATTAATTTGACCATCGAGCAAAGAACCAAAACTTTAACTCTGTTTTAGCGTCTTAGGTTTTTATGGTTGGTAGTTATAAGCTTGTTTTGGTGTTGCGAACGTCGGGAGGACGAAAACACGAACGACTAACTTGTTTTGGCGGAAGCAGCACACTTATTGCTTCAATTATGGAAGAATCGATAGATCGTGATATCGGCAGAATATGTATTCAAGGATTTCAAGCGAAAATCCTATCAAACGACACGCTATTTGCATATTAATATCTAAAATGTGATTGCAAAGCTAAATGGAAAATTAATTATCACGACTTATTCCCAGAACAAATGTCAACGAGTACCTACATAATAAAAAAGATCATAACCTTGGTAATGATATATTTGAAAAGTCGTGAGAAAATAAAAATAATAATGCGCTTCGTAAATTGCAGCTCGTTTCCTCGTCGTGAAATGTCAGTTAATTAGAATAAACGATTTAAAAAGATCGATACCACGAGTTAGTATCGATGAATAAGTAATAGAAAGGGAACCACGAGATGCATGAAATGCAACTCGCCATTCCCATGCCGCACCTTTCTCCTCGGGAGATTGCCTTTGAATATGAGATGCGGCAACAGCAATAAATGCATATAAGAACGACTATGAGTATACTTATTGTTTGCGTGCCAAGTAGAAACGTTTTCTTCTTAAGGATACACCGGTAACGTTTTGGAAGTTTCGTTTCGACCTGTGTACGACGATGGATTTACGTTTACTGCGTGGGAAAACAGTATTACTTGCGAATACCGTACGTGGAATTTGCAAGAAGATTGGTTATTTAACTTCTCATAGGCAACGCGGGTCGTTTATGTCCCGAACGAAATTTCACTCGTCAATTTTTCCCAAGCGAATTTTTACTATTTCTAAAAAGCCATTCGAACGTTTGACTTAAAGGCGCATGGTATAACGTAATAAAGACTTTGATAAGTACAGACAATTTTTCGGTTTTTCAAAGCACCGGACAGTAAAATAAAAAAGAAGAAAAGAAGGAAATAAATGTGGACATACACAATTCAGTTTGTGTATGGAAAGTGCAAAAATATGAATGTCCATGGAGGGTTAAGCGTACTCAGTTTCTTCAGAAATGTGGATCTGTACTTTATAAAGTGACCAAAAGGAGTACGAAACTTCTTTTCCAAAAAATACTGCAGCAAAATGACCGTTGTAGTTCTAAGAAACGAACATCATTCGATATAATCAATTTATAGAATTACTGCTTGCCTACAATGGCAAGCGAAAGACAATTAATCATTTCCAATGACAATAGATCAAACACTATGTTAAAAATATACAAAATCCTATGACCTTCCAAACAAGGAGGGGCTTGCGTCCTAGAAACAGCGATTTACTAGCAACCCATAAAATTCAACGAAGATAGTACATAAAGGGGGTGAAATAGAAGAAGGAAACAAGTTGTTTACGGTCACGGTGTAGCCGGCGACGTAAGCTTAGCAGCGAAGGTCTCGGAAAGTAGGTGATTCGACGTAAGAGCTCACGCTCGATACAAAAGGAACAAACACAGGCAACCAGTGAGCCAAGAAGATAGTGGGGCCGGAACGAAATTCCAACTACGTTTTCAGTTCCTGTTCGATGCTATAAATCTTTCGATTTCGTCGCGTAACGCTCTAATAACAAGAAACAACTTTATTTTTTCTTTTTTGTTCTTTCGTTTCCTCTTCCTTCCCTCTTCTATATTGTGTATCACTGTGTCGATTCACCGTAGGAACACCAGAGTCGGAAATACGGCGAGAAATTAAGGGGAAATCCGAGAAAAAAGAAAGGAAGAAAACCTGCTGAGAGTACCTATAACTAATCGTCAAAACGTGACGCTGGTGAAAGTAGCGGATAGGATGAGAAAAAAGGAGTAAAAATTGTGAAATAAGTTAAACGCTTTGTACGAGAACGTAAAAATGTTACGTCGTTCTTCATAGTTTGGAAATAATATGAAGCGTGTCTTTTTGTAAAAGTAGTAGATTCGAACGTAAAGAATTATTGCAGCGTTAGTTCTATTTAATATCTATGAATGTATGTTAATGGGATAGTATAAAATTTCTAAAGACTTGCTCACTCTATTCAACTTATTAACGGTGTAATAAAACGACGGAGAAGTCGAAATGAACAATTTAGATTTAGGTTTAGATTTCTGCATTTTTGATATTGAACGTGAGATGATACTTTCAACTTTTTACGTGTATAAGTATGTACATCTGTTAAATTACGCACTGAACGTTTGTCCGTGTGGAGGCTGCGACAGTGAAAGAGTTACAATATTTCCGTTGCGAAGATCATCACACAAAAGGTTTATTGTTCCGCTCAATACGTTTCTCCGAATAAGATCTCCGCGTAGAAATGAGTTGTTGGGCATAGTTTTGCACATTCTTGGTCAGAAATATCCTTTAGTCGGGGAATAATCTCTCCGTGACGAATATCTCGCCACGTAGTGTATGAAAGGCCCTTTCAGACTGAAATATAATTATCCGTCAGTCAGTTCGCAACATTTCCCCCTGGTTGCATCGACCGACCGGTCGATTCTCTGGCAAATTAAAAAGTTTCACGCAGCGTCGTTTGCGTGGGTGCTGTGCTTTCGCGATGGTTTATGACCACGAAGGAAATCAAGGACACGAATTCAAATTTATTTAAACACGCTTCTCCCTTCGAATAAACTGAAATAATAAATAGAAACGATAAGGAAGTTATTTCAGAGGAGATCAGTGAAATTGAAGACTTAATACGAAAATAAAGCAAACGATCGATTTTCCTGGCGTTAATAGAGTTAAGTTACAAGTCCTGCACCTCCTTTCTATTTGGTAAACATGGAACTATGATTATTAGGTACGAGATTCGATGATATATTTTTAATCGACACATTATTATGCCCCGCGGTCTAATATCAGGATACTGAGAAAATTGTTTCCTCTGCGATAAAGCATCTATATAACATAGTTGCGTTAAGTATCGCTTGTAAGTAAGCTTCCATTCTTCGCTATTTGAATAGCGCTTTTAATTTTAAAGAAGAATCGTATAATGGGCACCGAGAGAAGAATAAAGAAGGATACGGATACGATAGATTCGAAACGACTTTGGTTTCTTGAAAGGGAAAGAGAACAGATACACAACCAACGCGTTTGATTGTGCTGTTTCAAAATGACGAAAAATTTCAGGCTCGTTCGATGAAACATCAGTTTCGTTTAACAGAAGAATTTTGTATTTTGGAAAAATATGTGACGCTTCTTCGATGATGTATCCGAATATGTACTTAATATTTGCACATCCCTATTATTCTCCCGAGTTCTAACTTTACCCCAGAGTTTAACGGACGCCATTTCATAAAGTACCTGACACGGAAGCACTGTGATCTGTTTGCAGAGCAACGTGGCGTATCGCGACTCTGATTTTACCGGTCGTTCCTCATCCCTTACGAGTTTAAACGACGAGAAGGCGCGACCGAACACAGGAGAGAAAGCGAGAAAGCGAGAGAAGACATGCGTGTAACGTCGCTGGTTTACGCGCATTCACGCGACCAAAAAACGTGCGGCAGGTTTCGAAAATGGAACGATCGTTTTCCTATAAACGACGCATCGTAAATTCCAGCGGCGTGCTCGAACGTTAAGCTGATTGCGGGCTCGTGAACCTTAAGTCGGCGCTTCAACTTTAGACCGCTTTAAAATCCCAGCCACGGAAAGATGCGGCCGGAAGTGAAATAGAGAAAAACGTCGAGCGAAAGCCGTAGACGTCGGGACGTATGGCAAAAGGGAGGCTATTTTCTCCGTTTCGTCTCTCCCTCGCCTCTTCTTTATTCCCCTTTTTCCCTGCCTAACGATCCTCTTACCTCATGCTGTAGGACCTTCCCGGTTTGGAGGTCATTGCACCGCGCCGGGTGGTTGCAACGGGGGTGGCTGCCACGGCGGATCGATTTTCCACAACGATGTCGAGGTAGGTACCGAGAAAAATCCCCTTCGCTGTGTCCCCCTTCTACGTGGCGATCGACGACCAGCCCCACGGACTGGTCCCCCACCGTGGCACACTACGCTTCTTGGCACGTGACTACGACGTAAAAACTCGAAACGCTACGTCGCGAAGCGGAACATCCTCGAGAGGAGACTGAAATCGATTGGCAAACCCTGTGGCGCCAACCCACCTACTGCAAGACTGTCGGTCCTTCGAGAATCGCGACGTCGATCGTTCAACGGGGTGGAAATGATCCGATGGGAGGGTAAAGATGGAAAGCAGCCACGTTGATGGAGCCTCACGTTGCTGACAATTGATTGCTCCACTGTTACGTGCGCGAGTATCTCTTGGAATTTTTGCACTGGCAGAATTTCACTTCGAACTTCACATAGACTCTTTGCGAATGTCTGGGCTTTAAATCGTATACGAATAATCATTTAAGGGAATCACAGCCATTGTACCTATTTTAATAGCGATTCGTTAATAAGATGGTACCTCGATCTCAAACTATACAAAGCAAGGTTACGAATCACTAACGATATCTGCCGACATCATACACTTTGCCTTCGAGCTTCGCTCCATCCACGTGCAACACGACCGCCGAACGTCGTAGTATCTGATTCACGCGATTGTTACAAACTGACTGACTGGGAACCACTTCCCTAACTACGTAACTCGTTAACTCCAGATGTCGATAGTGATTGATGAGCGTTCGCGCGTAGGTCGCAGATCCCTGGCGGCACGATTTTTGCGACGACGTTCGCGATCGGCCGCTGACTGGGCGCTGTCACAGGCAGCCACGCGTGTAAACAGATTCTACGAAAGTCCAATGTCACGGCCTGGCCACGCGGCCGTGTTCCGCGATCGTTTACGTTCGCACGAACGGTTATAGTCCATTGATGACACGGCCACGCACGTTTTCGGCTACGGAATCGTCGTTGCACTTCCGCGCCGGTCTTACTCGTCTTACCCCTCCATCGTGCCCGGGATCGCGTGGTCGTGGACAGCTATTGCAACGATATCAGACTGTAGCCACTCGACCCATCTCGAGTTGTTATTGGCTCGTATTCCATTTCGATATTTCTCGTTCATTCTCTTTGCTCCGATTATTAAGCTAATATCGGAAACTATATTTGTCATATCCACGTATACAAAAATTGTATCGCAGTATTGAACCAATGGACTATTTAAAGACGATTTAAAATACCCAGATAAGATAACGCATTTTTATTTCACCCATTCAATTAAACAATATCTTTGACGAAATTTACTTTTGGAGACGATAACACAGACAGTCGGAGATCCATGCGACGCGAATCGTGCCAGACCTGGGTCATTTACTAACCCCAAAAGAACCCTCGCTTCAACATCCACTCCGCACATAATCCACCCCTTTCGAAAGTGGAACAAAAAAAAAATATTTTCAATAACCATGGTCCAGAATACGAGCCAAAAACAACACTCTGTTCGTCTCACGAAGAAGCCAGCTGTTAGCGCTTCCCCGGCACACCCCGTCAGAATACTGATTACCTCGTCATGTTCACGGGAATCCTAGCCAAACGTTTCTGCGTCATGATGCCGTACGCACGGCATCCTGAAGCGGATCGAAGCGTATTCGAGCGTGGCCACCCTCAACGTTGATCTCGAGGGGTGAAACGAGGGAGAACGCGTCGAAGGGCGATTCCAGGAAAATTGTTGGTACGGGACTGTGAATGTCGACGTGGCTCGAGGGAACGAGGCGACGCGACGGTGTCTGAGGCAGCTGCAACCACCGGAGACTGTCGGCCACGTTTTCTTCTATCGACCGTATCGCACTGCGGCGACGAATAGCACTGGCGGTTTTACCTCGTGGCGCGCAGGTTTCATACGGATGCTCGAACGCGCGCGCGCCCGCGCGCGATTGCAAGCCCCAGGAACCCTTTGTGTCTACATGTGTATACACAGGTGGCGGTCGTGGAAGCGGAGGCCGGTTGATACCATTCGAGTATGCTTTTTCCGTGCAATAATTTCTTTTTCTCTCTTTCTTTTTATTTAATTATATGTTCATGTGTGGATGTTGGATTACATCGATGTTACCGTGTGTGTCTGAGATTAAAGCTATATAACATACTACATAACTACGTAACATCGTACTTTTAAATGAAATTGGCAAGTTGTATCATCGTTTGAAATCTGTTTGAATTCTGTAAGAGTAGTATTTTAGATATATATATTATTTTGATAAGCATCTAAATAATGTAACGTGTATTTTAAAATTATTCAACGTAAAATGTTAAAGCTTGAACATAAAATGTTTTACGGTATATATCCAGCGAAATAACAAGTGCAATTATGATTTATGGAGCATTATCTCAAGGTTGACTGCTACGTTATCAGGTTCCGCTTATCACAATTATGTAAAAATTATGTTAAACTTCTTATTTTGTTAGATTTTATACTGGAAATAGAATTTTTAAAGTATTATCAAACTTGTTTCAGCTGTGCTTAAAAACATTTAAAAATTTTTTAAATAGAAAATAAAATTGTTAAATTTAAAAAATTTTTAATTTATTAAATTTAACAATTTTATTAAATCTCACAATTCAAGTTAATTATAGAAGGTAACTAACTCTACATATGTTCTTAACTAGAATTTTTATTTAGTCCAGACCTGTATCCCTTTGTCGTTTGTAAACCTTAATTACTTGCTTCCGTTCGAATTAACGAACCCTTAATTAATATCTCCGTCATACATTTTGTATAGAGTTTAATGAAGGTATAACATCATTTCGAAAGGAGGAAGAGACCGCGAATACGACGTGATTAGCCTTTGATATTTTCTTATCCTGTATGCGAGGCAAAATGCACACGATGAAAACTATGCGGTTTATGCCTGCGCGATCGTTATGGGAGCAATTAGCAAGCTTGCAAAATATTCGCAAGCTGGCAGTCCGCCATGTTATCTACGTGATAAACTAACAGACAATTTCAAGGTTTACGAGCTCGTATAATATGCAATTCGTTGAGACACAATAGTATGAATGTCAGAAGGATACAATGATATCGATACCGTTACAAATTATACGGAATGAAACGTAACACTGCTCGATATTTATCAAAATATAATACACTGAAATTTTTCTTAGATAGCTTCGAACGTTGTCAAGAGAGATAAGATGCAAATATAATGATTAAATTTAAAACCATTTAAAAGTCAGTAAAATAATAAACTAATTATATTATAATATTATTAATACTTTAAAAGGAAAGAAAGTAAAAATATTTTTGAAAATATCTCTAACACCATGTGTTTTGAAAATATTTCTTTTCAAATTGTTTCTTAAATTTTATACGTACTTACTTAATTTAATTTTTTCTAATTTGATCTTATTTATATGTAGATGCAAAAATCACGAAGAATTTAAAGAATCCACTCGACGGAATTAAAGATCGACCGTGATCAAACGATCAATTAATCGAAAGCAATAATAATCCTTGTCCGATTTATGTTCCCGTTCTATTACAAGTTCTAACGAGCGATTCTTTCATGAACATATAACACGAGATTAAGAACGCACCTATGATTTCCGAGGTTATTGCTATTAGGTGACGATAGCAGCAACATTAAACGAACACCACATTTATAACGATCCTGAAGCAGAAACGCGGAAGAATCTGGCCGACTGCCACGTTCACGATGTTCGATGAAAAAGCGAAAAAATGAAGAAACGATGATCGATTCGTTCATAAGTAAAAAGTAAAGTAAATCTGACGAGCCATTAGGAAATTATTAAACTTCATATAGAATCTTAAATTGTAAATTCATGTATTCGACGTGCAAATAAAAATTTCACCAATTATCAAAAATACATCTGTATAATGAGATTAAATATTTTCTTTGTTCTAACTACGAGTCAGGGCGCAGATGGTTTTTCATTTTACTGTATCGCTTCTCACGACTTAAAGCGCATTATTATCTAAAAGTTTGACGAAGGTCAGCTTTGTCACGAACCCATCAATCGTAAAATTGGCAAAAAACTCTAAAATTCTTGCAAATATATTTCACAATTTGTCAGCACGATGTACGCATTTTGAATTAATCTCTCGTGCAAGTACAAAATTCTAACCCATTAATTATTTCCCTCACAATGTGGATCGTTTATCACGTTTCATACGAAACTAGAATATGATGTAATACTTATGAAAGGGGTTGCATATTTGTATAACTAGAACAACGTGGAGAGTAGTAGAAGGGGATGAAGAAGCCTCGAGGGTCGGTTGTTCTTGTTCCGTATGAATTATTATTACCGTGACGAGTCTGCCTCTTGGACAGGTTTGCTTTTGGTTCGATTGGAGAGAACTGTCTAGTGACCTGGAAACGAGCTGCGGGTGGTAAAGTGATTTCGTGAAATATTGTTCTGCGTTTGGTATCAGCAAACAGACACGGGGACTACGAATTGACACTGTTGGCTTCAGTCGTTCTACGTTTGGTCGATTCGAACGATTTCTTTGCTTTTGTTTCTCGTTGGGGAATAGCGTGAATCATTGTAGACAGACAGCATGCCAGAGAATATTGATGATTTTCGAAATTTGATGTTAAAATTTCAAGAAATAATTGAAGTAATTAAAGTTCCTGTATTTTCTTATTTTATTTTATTTGGGAGTGTCGTACAATCAATTCTCTTGAGAATTTTAAGTAAGTTTTATTGACGTGGTATTATGACATGATTAAAAGTATAAAGTATGTTTGTTTCTAATTGAATCTAGTGCTTAATTTTAGAGGATATTGTCTTTTTAGCCTGCGAATCTGAGCCGACGTATCGAGCAGTTGATTAATTAGAGGGTTTTGGTGGTTGTTAATTCTTATGCTATTACTATTGCTGAATTTTGATAAGTTCCTGTATTGGACGTGGAAAAATATGTATTTTCGTGTAAAATATGGACAATTGGGAAGATTTTTGATGTATAAAATTTATGTTTCTATCTGAGTCTTGAATATGTTTCAATTCGACGTTAAATATGAAATGACATAATAAGATATATATCCACTGAACTATACATTAGACTAAAATGAATGTAAATTTTTGACTTGAATATCTTTAAAGTTGTTACTAGATGAGAAATATGCGCATTTCCTTTTAAATGTCTTAACTGATTCGGAAAACAAATTTCTTAGAATGTACAAATGGCGAAAAATTGAATTCTCATTATAGGAACGTTATCATTGAGAAAAAGAGAGAGCAAGGATTGTAACAGTTGGAAGCTGAATTGTAATCTTATTTCAACTATTTTAACGACTGGGTAACACCCGTAAGTGCCACGGAAATAAAATCATTAAGGGCTGGCTTCTTAATAACCGTTCTAGATTGGCTGATGTCACGCCAATTTGAACATACCAGCCCAAACTAAAACTGTGACCGAGGAGTGTCTGAAAATTATTCATGGACTTTCAGTCGAAATACGGCAAGAATTCTCTCTAACATAGGGAGTATAGAGATCTAAAATGACGCGAATCTAAAGAAGTTAGCGAGTCGAACATCGACTATTCCTATTGAAACTTCAGCTTTTCACTGTTTGCGAAGATCTACACGCGAAGGTTTTCGTATACATCATATGGGTTTTTAAAATTTCAACGAGCTTTATCCGTTCTATAAGATATCTATTTCTATAAAAAATCATTTCTGTAAAAAGAAATAAAACTTTTTGGGGTAGCTACGTCTATTCCGAAAAACAGAGGAGTAGATTAAATATGGGAAACAGCATTTCTGGTGGAATAGATCTCTGAAATGACATCTTAGGTTATCCGGAAAGTGTCTGAAATTTCGCAAATGTGTTTTCTACAACAATGCACCTTTGTACAAACGTGAAACCAAGTCTGTGAAATTTCGCGGTGTTTATCTCAATAGAACAAAATGGATCGTACGTAATTCGACAAAATAATATAAAACAAAAAACGTTGTGCGTCTATTATTTCCTCATCAAACGAAAGAAACTTTTCGGACAATCTAATACTTTCTACATTACTCTTTACATATACTTTTAGATTATATATTATTTCCATTTTTAATTGCATATTTCATCCGACTTGGAATCTTTCAAATAACTGCAATCAAAAGGAAATCTGTGTACGACACCATCTCATGATCGATAAAAAGTTTTTAGAACATAACAAAACGCCCCATCACCTAAAAGAAATGTATTTTCTTTCTCGAGTTACTTTGGCTCTCGTAACAAGCAGCGTTGAATTATCTAGCAAATGATACAATATCTTCGCCCTCAGTCGGTCGAACTCGCGAATTCAAGATTGAAAGCAACATGTCCGGTCGTTACAAATTATCCGACGTGGACGATCTACGTATGACGTAACGTACTACGTGGTTGAATCCGTAGATTAACGGTTGTTTGCAGAGGTAAAAATCGTGAGGATACGATAGAAGAGCCAACGTATGCAAGCAATGTAACGTCATGGTATTATGATTTCGCACCAATAACGTTTTCCAATCCGACAGTTTAATATTTCTAATAGTAGAATCAAACCCTCGTACATATTATACCATTAGAAATCGCATAAAAGTACCAAATTGTACAAAGTTATTACGTCGACATTGCACAGCAGAAATTGTTATCTGACCAAGAAAAAACCTTCGATATTTTCCTATTATCAAATTTTTATCCTTTTTGAGCTTCTGAATCCTTAAGAATCCTTAATTACAATGTTATTTATCCACTTAAAATTATTTAGCTAAGATAATATGTACACAGAAATCAGTAATCTTCGTCGTCTTAAAGAGTACCATTTGTCAATGTTTCCTCTTTTCATAAAGGGCGTTGCACCGTTTCGATTTCCCAGCGACATTACGATATTTACTAGCTTTATATTTGCAACAGTAGGATAACGTTCGAATTTACGTTGAATCGTAAAATCGCCATGGTACCGGTCTTTCTTCGTCGTGCGTTACAATAAAAGAAAGTCACGAATTCGGTGCGACCCAAAAAGAAGATGAAGCAAAATGCGCCTTTGGTAGGTACGCGACTTTAGAAATAAGCTGATCGCCACGAAATCGCCAGTATATCGCGGTTCTCGTCTACACGGGTCTAAAGGAGATTCCGAAGCGTCGCGTGGCGTCCGCGTTCGAATAGAATTCACGGGACGCGGACACAAAGAAAGTCAGGCGGAATGCAGGGAGTTCCAGACGCGTAAATCGTTCGCCGCCTCTCCTGCGCATAGGTGCGCACCAGCAGCGCGGTATAAATATAGACGGCGTCCAGAAATATGTCTTTCGAGCTGCACTTAAAATCGTAGCTTCCGCCGTGGTCGTCGGAGGACTTCGTTACCTTTAGGGCCATTTCTCGCCTCTGTGTTTTTACACGCCGCTTATGCGAACACTTATCTTCCCTCTCTTTTCTCTGTGTCTTTGGAAAGTGAGGGAAAATCTCTTTCGTCGTAAGTAAATCTGGCCACCCAGATGAACGTTCTTCCCGTGACTTCTTGAGAACTTCCGAAGGTCACGCTGGATAATGGTCTGTTGAGAAGAGGGTAAGCGTTGTGTGCCGAAGATATCGTGTGACAGGTTAACTTATGCGTACGTGGAGTTTGTATTTTCCTAATGCATCGACGGGGATTTAGAAAAGACAGTCGGGACTGTTGACGGTAGTTCCGGTCGAATCGTATAATTTACAGTGCTTCGAATTAGTTGGCTGTTATATATTGATGTTTTGATATATTTGAAAAAGGTTTCGAAAGATCGTTAATTTTATAGTTGTAAACAAATTAAACGATTAATATATATCCTATTTCGATCTTGAAATGATGTTAATCAGAAGTAATATTATACTGGATGTAAATAAAGGATTTGTTTGATTTATTAAATCAGAATTAAATTTAATTAGAATTAATTAGTTAATTATTATTAATATAATAATAATAGTAATATTATTAATATAATATTATATATAATATAATATAATAATATATTAATATATTAATATAATAATAGTTAATATTATTAATCTTAATTAGAATTAAGATTCTGTATTAAAA
This sequence comes from Bombus soroeensis, assembly GCA_014737365.1. Classification (NCBI taxonomy): domain Eukaryota; kingdom Metazoa; phylum Arthropoda; class Insecta; order Hymenoptera; family Apidae; genus Bombus; species Bombus soroeensis. The sequence continues at coordinate 313,402 of JACXIL010000238.1, forward strand.
TCTTATTATGACAACTTTTTCATACGTAACAGTAGAAAATTGCCATTTAAGGGTACGCAATTTCTGTTTTGTAGATAAATCGTTAATAGAGAACCTTTTTCTCAAAATTCCAAAACTTATAAGAATTATATTTTCCATGATCTACATTTACATCACCCATGTTATTGGATTACATCACCCATCTTATTAGATTACATCATCATAAAAACTTGATTATATAGCATCAACGAATAGCCTGTTAATATAAGTCTATAAACATTATCCGATTTCTTCAAACAATTATGTTCGATTGGACATAAATCCTGGCAAACAAGACAATTTCCTAGAACGTAAATATTTGCGCTCGTATAGGTCATCGTTTCACACATCAACACGTGAATTCATCGATTGGTTTGTGTAACAATCCACAGACATAGTTTCGTTTGTTGAGAAACTAACGCGTGTACGTGTCTCCTATGGTTGGCAGAAGCAACAGTTCGCTAGTCGGCTGAAAGTTCAGAACCATCGGGGCAAATTGTATTATGTCGCACTGATCGAGTTTCGTCGGAACCCTCGAGAAGGTTTCAGCGTGAAATTGGTCGTTACCGACCTTTCTCTCGTCGAAGTTTGCCGGACTAAGGAAAGAACCATCGATCCCATAAATCGCTGCTACGCGGAGCAATTCATCCGATAAATAAATCGGATTCGATGGATCGATGGCTGCAGAGAAATTACAGATAAGGATACACGACTCGACGATTTCGAATTTATTCGATTTACGTTCCTGCAGACCTATTGTCGCGATCTGTAAATCATACGGTATCCGCGATCGCGACGCGCACGATGCGAAAATCTTGTTAGCCTACGAATGGCCGCAAATCTATTTTGCGCTCACCTGCTATTAAGGACGATGGTGACGCCAACTATTTGTAGTTTCTTTTCCACAGCTCGATTAATTTCCACGTAGACACACATTGACGTTTCCCAATACCATTCAAATGGGAAAACATTATACGTAACCACGTTCCGAAATGCGTCACTGTAATCATAGCCTATGTAGCTAACAGCTACTAGTAAATTACACCTTGCGCTAATTATTGCTAAGAAATTGATTTACTACCAAGTAACTAGTACGTAATTCATTTCACGTCAATGAAATGCGAGAGAAAATTTTAAAGGTGTGAAATTAGTTGGATAAGACAAATTCCTATTTATATGTAAAAAAGAACTTAATTAACTTGTAAGATTAATTAGGTAGTCTAAAGAAATAGTAGGATAACGAAATTTTATTACGTATATAGTATAATCAAGTCGTGTAAGTCGTCACAAAATCATATGATAAACGATAAAATAATTCGTAGCGGCACTCGACAGCAAACTTTCCAATCGTCTCTGTCCCGTGGCTTGCTACACAAAGACCCTATTCTCGACCGGAGGACGGTAGAGCTGTGGTTAGCGCCGTTGGTTACGAACGTTCAAGACTCAGGTTCGAATCCCGGCACTTCTTAGTCCGGTTTTTTTCTCCAAAAAATTAAAAGAAAGCAGCAGTACTTATCTCGGCCTATACAGCAACAACACTCTATCACGACGACATATCCACTTCAAATTTAATAAAGACGATAAACTTGATAACAGAATTATATATCGATATTCTTATGAATTTCCCAATTTTATCAGAAAATCCAAAGTAAATACATTAAGCAAAACCGATCTTACGATATCTAAGAAATTCTAGCAACGTATAACGTCAAAGAGAAAAGTTAAGGATCTTAGCAATTTTCAATTTAAGCTACATCAAATCTGTTGCGACCTCTCAATTGGGTTGCGAATAGTCAAGTTGCAACTGCTCGGTTGGGATCACGAATTTTGACCGATATTAAGATGGAGGAAGATTTAAAGATCATCTCTAATATGCTTTTGTGATTTGTATGTTTATTTGAAGTGTTTAGTAAAAACGCAAGAGTATGAAACGTAAGTAAGAGAGTTTGAACGTGAGCGAGAACGCGTTGAATATCCTTTGGTCTACTGTCGAGTTCTCATCTGTTGTCAAAGTTTTTATGATCGTCGTTTACTGTTGAACGGACCTATCAAGCGCTTAAAATGTTAACTTGTTGGTGTGGTTCGAGTTGCAAACTTTATAATTTGCAGCGTGGGAAATTCCAACTTCCCAAAAAGTAGCAAATGTCTTGTACGTATAGTAAACTAAGGACAATCTTAAATCCTCAACAAAATCCTAGGAAACCAGAGTCCCCAAGAACACAGTCACACACAGGTGGTGGTGTGTCCTGTCCATGGATCTGTGCCATCCAGGATCCATATCAACCTTCGATCCATACAGATTGTATCAGGACCCTGAAACTTTGTTTAATGTACGAGTTTTCCATGTAAAAGTTTCGATCTCCTTAGAAGATACGGGTGAATCCATTGTTAGAGGTTGTCGATTGTTTGAAGACTTGGAAGATTCTCAAGATTCTGACCAACGATTTGCGACAGAATGTTCCAATCCGAGGGTCTTAAGGGCTTCAGACTCTCTAGAGTTTTGCAGATCTGTTTAGGGTTTCGATTATAATTTTGTTCTTATTAAGGTTTATTACATTACGTTCAATTTGTATTGGCGCTCTGTCTATGAGTGTTTTATATAGCTGAAATATACTAATACTACTGTAGAATAAAAGTAAAAATATTGTGCAGCACATATTTCAAATATCTGCCACTATAAATATTTCTCAGTCTTAATCAAGTTCCTTCTCAAGTTTAAACATTGTTTTATATTATCGAAGGTCACTGAATCTTTGAAACTTGCGTTTCTTCTGCGCGCAGATTAATTTGCACCTTCGTTTCTTCATTTTGTAACACAGAACGAAGCACGAGTATCAGTCAAGAAATAAATATAAGATCTAATTACCTGCTCGTGATTATAACGTTTCGCGTACTTCTTCGCACGATAGTTACGTTGGAAGCTAGAAATTGTACTTCTTTCCGCAAGAATTACCTAATATGTAATATATGCTTTTCTATTCCACGAAACATCGCATGTCTGTAACTTCCTACGTTAGATCCACTTGCTTCTGCGCTAGGAGCGTTTTTCGTTTCCTCCTCGGCTAAATCGCAAATTCGTTACATTAAGGGCGTGGTTCGATTCGTATTCGTATAAGGTCAAATGTAATCTCATCCATGTTCCTCAACGCGAAGCCATAACGAGTTTCCATCGAATGTTATTATTATGAAATAGTCAAACAGCGTTATGAAATTGGCAAAATTTGAATTTTAATCGTAAGGTTGTCGATAAGTGGTTGACCATATATGATCATCGATTTCCTAGTTGTATTTGTTCCATACTGCGCGAATCGATACAGCAACGAGCAACTTTTTGCCCTGATACGAGCGAAACTCTGGCAACGATGCTGCTTTCGCGATGCTCACGTGAAATTCGCTATCTCTCGGCTGGCATGTCACGATGGAAACTCCAAACTGTTTTATGCAGTTGAAAGTGTATTTTCCTTATCAGGATGTTTAACGATGGGTCTCTGTTCCAATATCACGGTTATGGGGTATAATCACGCTCGCATGTAATTAATTGCAGGCGAATGTTAATTAGTAACATAATTGCCAGGCGAAATTTGAAACTAGATTATATTGCAAGCAACAATTGGTACTGTTTCAACCAGTTTTAGTACCTTTCTATTTTCGTTAACGCGTTAATCGTATAAGACATAATGAATAATTTTTAAATGCGAAATATACTTCATAAGCAACGTATTTAAATTAACGTAAACGAATTTGCGAGAAATAAACGAATATATATAAAACGAAAGGCGATTTTTCAAAAAGACGTTAACATATAATTTAATTTATAGTTGAAATAGAAAATTACAGAAAAATATAACGTAATTTGCAATTTTTATTAAAAAATGCGGGACATTCTAATCGCTAGTTTCGCTAAAAAGCGGGCAAAATTACATTTCATTGCAAAATTTTTCATTATCAATTTCATGGACGTTACATTTTTTATTATAGTATCTCCAGTAAGTAATAACAAGTATTATTCTGTCCTCCCTTCAAAGTAACCGTTCATAATGGCAACCGTTCAAACGATCGATTAAACGTCCGTCACAGTTATGGTTAATCCCAATCACCCAACGCTAATTAAATGAAATTCTATGGTCCATACATCGAAGGTTAATGGAAAGTGACCAAGTTTAATTTGCCCGTAGGCCGTTTTAAGAATAATCTACTGGATTTACAGCACAGCTGCCATACACGACTCACGATATAATACACGGTACAATTGTTTGGCCTGCATCCATTCGTTCTCAGAAATGGGCAATCGATTCCAATAGCGATTAGAGTTGTACGTAGATTTGAATTAGGATAACTGTTGGGAATTAGGGTAACGTTCGTTTGTCCCTTAATGGCGTTAAAACGACCATCTGCCGTGAGAAATGTAATCCTCTTTTAGATCGAGCCTCTAAACCTCGCTTTACCGACCCTTCTTTTTAACAAACCATACTATTCATACTACTTCATAAATAGCAATATGTTGCTAAAGTGTTCTCATAAATTGGAAATTCGGTCAAAATGTAGATTTTTGTGAAAAAAATTATGTATAACGCATATTATGTTTAACGCATAAATTCACTGACGCCAATGAAACAAACGAAGAATCTTTCTTCTTTTTTTGTTTTATTTGGATGTATTTTACAATCAATTCTCATTAAGAATTATAAGTAAATTTTTCCGGCGTGGTACAATGTCATGATAAATAAGTGTTTATCGTGTGTTTGATTCTAATTGAATCTAGAGCCTAAATCTAAAGATTCTGACGAAGAATCTGAACACACGTTTTTACGTAATATTCTTACTCGTAAGCAGTAATTAGCAGACTCGAAGTTGCAATCTCCGTAAATTGAAATAATTCTTTTCAAGATTCCACGGGAATCGTTCTCCGGATAAAATTATGTATACGCTATTCGAGATAATTAAAGAATCGCTTTAAATATGATCTTAAATATTATACTCGTTACTTGTTTCCGTATATTTTTCTTTTTTAATAATTTCCGTAAACTCGTTATAGTATCATACGAATATCATAGTACTCTATAATCAACTTCCGTTTGTCTGGTTGATGAAACAAAATCATTCATAGTAGCGATCTTAAAACATCGAGCTCATTTTCTATGGATAATAAACACACGTAAATGAAGTTTCAATGTATTTATTGCAAAAGATGATACTATCGATTGAAACAAACGCAAATGCATACGTGTAAAGTTTATATGTAAAAATCAAATTCTATTTATAAAGACTACCAATAAATACATTTGGTATAGGTATTCGTATTTTATTTACGTAGAAAACATCAATTTTACTGTACAATTTATCGATTATTAAATTATCTAATTATATATCTCTCACAAATCATAATTGCGCTAGTTAAAGCATTTGATTTGATTGGAGGTGACCACAATATCTCAGGACAGTTAATTGGCTCGAGGCGCCAAAGTGTTTAGCAGATACATATACCAACACGATCGTGTTTCATTATTTTTCAAATCCGAGTTGCGATACATGTAGCGTCTGGAATACGAGTTATTGTCCTCGAACGTTTGCAAATACATACTTTGAGCAACGCGGCCAACCATCGAGATAAAACAGCTCAAGTTACCATAGAATGGATTCTAATTCTATCTGTAACGTCGTTACGACATTAACACCCGCCTTAATACGATGATGCAATATCATGGTACAAATGGATGCTCGTTAGAGCTGAGAAAACGCGAATGAGAAAAGGTCTTCTTCGAGTTAGCGTTGAATCTTATGGAATTCCTTTGAAAAGGTCGCGCAACGTGTCGATCCGCGCGAAGATTAAAGCGTGCATAAAGTTTAAATGTTTCCTCAGGATCATCATGAACTATCATAGTTATAAACTTTAAACCTAGTATTCATTGGTCGTGTAGAATGCTCGTGAACAATTGCGAGCATCTGAAAATGTTACACCAGCACTATCAAAGTTACTGACAATTCTTTGCCAATTTTGTATACGTATTCTCGATTATTCATGTACAAATATTTATTAAATACAATCCTGGCATACTCGTTTTTCAATATCGATACTTTCAGCATTACGTAATTCAAATCAAATAATATGGAGAAAACGAGAAAACAGGTACAATATATTAATCTTTAATGCTTTACCATGAGTGAAATTTCACCTTACGCGAATTTTCCTCTAACATCAGCGTTCCGTAATATCGTCGCAATGTTATTTTTAGTATCGCAGATAATAACATTTCTATCTTTCGTTTAATATCGAATAATGACGAAACATATAATTGCATTGGTTTGAAAACTTTTGAAAGTTGAATTTAATTCGATTCGATCTAATTCGTTTAAAACTGAAATCAGTTTAAATGTAAAAAAGTAGCTGAATTCCATTGTTTACTTTTCGTTTCGATCGTTTGATCGATCGGCACCGGTACACCCCGTTCCAACACAAAACATCCCTAGCAAGTCAGGACCAAGCTCGTTTGGTTCTCGAGGCGAACCAGCCAGGTACATCTCATGTTGCTTTGAAATTTATCAGCGCGGCTAGATGTGGGTCAACCAGCGAGAGCACTCGCCGAGCATCGAAGCCCGGCAGATTTTTCTGGGATCTCCAACCGGCTCGCAGCTGTGACTTTCCCCGATTGACCTCACAACTCTATTCAACGAGACACCTTCAATACTCATCGTAAAAATAACGAGATATCGATCAAAATGTACGAGGATTCGCGGCCTGGTTGCACGAGGTCATATCGGTTTGCACGATTTGCTCCCGCGGCGAAATCGGTATCGTCTTTTAAAGAATCTTCCATCTCGAGATCTGTACGGAGTATCGACGAAAGTTCGAAATCGCTATGTGTTCCAGAAAAGTCAAGAATCTGAAAAAATGCTAGCTTGGAATTCTTTTCTGTTATCTCGAGAAGTTCTTTCATATTGATCGAAAAAGCTATAAGTATACTATCGACGAGAGTTTGAAATCGTCACGTGCTACATAAAAGTCAGTAATTTGAGAAAAACGCCAGCTTGAAATTCTGTTTAAGAAGGCTATAGTCGAGTAAAGGGGTCAAAGAGTAATTAACGTCTATCTTTTCTGCGATACATGATTCTGAAAAATGTTTATTCGCCGTGCGAAAGCATTTGCTCGAAATTGATCATACTCTCCGGTTGAGAGGGAAGAGCAGCAGTAAACAGAGTGTAAATAAAATAGAAACGAAGAGAGCGAATTGGTAGCGCATGGCACGTGACTCGCGTCGAATGACTGTTCCTTCGCAGACAAATGCGAGAATGTTACTAATTAATTGTTCCTTAATTATCCCGTTATCGAGCGTTTAATGCTTTAATTGGACGCACGTTTGTTTTCGAAGCTATTTAGTTGTTCGAGACGATAAGTATCTATGTGTGCGACGATAATTAGTTCTACTTCAATCATACCGATATTTCAAACGTTTTCGTTTTCGAATAGTATTTGAATTTTATTCTTTCAAGTAATTCGCGTAGGCGATATCGAATTTGTATTATGATCATCGTCCGATCTATTCGAAAATACAGTAGCGACAAAAATTTAAATAAACGAAGAAGAAAATTCTTTTTGTAGTCAAATTTATTATTATCATTATGTTTTATTGATAGATGATTTTCACTGTGAACCAAACGTTCGTATACAAAAGTCTGTCAAGCCTCCATATGTCTGCATAATCTAGTTTCCCGTAATTTAATTTATCAGAAAATCATTATTGCAATATACTCTGTTTATACTCGTATCCTCTCGTACGTTCTTCGTATTTCTCTAGACCTGCATCAAACGGTATCGTCTTAACACTAGAACTAACACACCAGTCAAATTGATTGGTTTTACAATTTTATTTGAAAATTCCTACTTCGTGTTATATTTGTCTCCACAACGATGTAATGACTTTCGCAACGATAATTAAAAGAATAATATAATGAATTTTATTTTGTTTCTTATGTATTCAAACTCGAAATAATTTTGTATCAAGGCAACTTATACCAACACCACTCAAAATGGCTGGTACTTGTCAAAGTGTAAAAGAGTCCTGCAATCTGTTTATCGAACCCCGATTAACCAATTTTCTCGTTTTCTACAACTTGCCACGCGTTTTTACAATTTTTACTACGTATCATTCAATATGACGATATCAGATATCAGGAAAATTCCGGATCGATCGCTAGATCGCTAGATGCTGACACTAGAAATAGCACATCAGTCAAAATGACTGGCTCTACAATTTTATAAATTTGTCAAGTCTCGTTTAGATGGATTAATAATAACAAAAATGTACTACATAACATGGAATTCCTTCTGTAAAAAAGTAATAAATCAACAAATATACAATTTTCTATTATTACGCACTTTTTACAGACCAGACATTTTCACTGGTTTTGGTAGAAATAGCTTCGTGTTATCGTGGTATCGGTAGTTTTAGTGTTAACGAACGTGTTACGTGAGTTAGGTCTCTTCAGATGGACGTTAAATCTACTATGGGAGCAAATGATTATCTTTTCCTAGAACGCAGGAATGTAAGAAGCAGCGAATTACTGTAAAAGAGTAATGACAACGTTACGCAAGTAATCGGATTACGTAAGATTCGACTGGAGGCAGTTCAGGTGTGGCACGTGCGGCATAGATCGACGAAAAGGGTTACGAGAAAGGTTGCCAAAGGAATGGAGAAGGGGGTGGGTCAGCGTTGGATAAGATCGTGAGAGAAAAGAGTTGATGTGTACGAGAAAAGTTCCGGAACAAAAGGGTAGAATGGCACTGCTACGTGACCGGATTTCGTGAGCGAATCGAATACCCAGGAATCTAACTCGCTACCTCAATGGACTACTGGACTATGCACCTTGTAGCCATCCAAAGATGCATTCTTTATATCTTTCGTGCTTGTTCCTTTTCTTGACATTTATTAAACGTTAAATAAGCGTCGAAGGTTAATTCTAGATATCTTCGGCTGTCGGAAAATTCCAAGAAAACTTGGATGAAACAATAAACTTGCAAAAATATTTCTCTGTCTTTTTAGTTCTTTAGTTCTTTATTTATGAAGATTTATACAGGTACATATTTTTAATTAATTTCTAAAGCTAATTAAAAAGGTTAAAACTTAGGAGGTACACATTTAACGTAGCATAGTACGTTTTATTCTTATATCATTAATATCCATTTGTTGCATTCGCTTGTCCAATTAAGAAACCGCTTGATATGCACGGGAAAAATGAAATACACGTTTAAGAATAACGTTGTCTGGAATTAACGCAATAATTAATGCCCTGGCTAGGGGATGTTTTTCAAACTTATTGCAAGAATAACTAAGAAAACCTAAATAAAAATTTTGTAAATGAAACAACGTGTAAAAACTGTTAAAGAGTTCGTTTATTCTCGAAGAATAAATAAATTGAAGTAATTGATTTTTATCTTTAATAGATGCATCTAAAAGATACATTTAGGTGATCATTTAACGCAACGATTAAATGGTTCTGTATACCTTCTTCGATGTTTTTAATAGTCAAGTTATATAAAGTGGCACTGCATGTGATTATTACGGTATGATTATCACGGTAATCATATCTATATAATTACATGCGAACCTATGCTCACAGCAATCGTGATTTTACTTACGCGAGAGAATCAACTCGTTAAGGTCCCATTCCCAGCGAGATCTGGTGAACTTAATGAGCGGACAAGCGGAAACAACTGTACCAGAATCGATTCTAACCTTGTGTCTATGTCTCGGAGAAACTTTTATCAATTCAATTACCTTCTCGAAATTTCAATTAATGAAACTCGAGGTAATTAAAACTTTCGACTTTTTTTCCATTTCTTTCGCAAAATTAGTACTTGAATAAATACCATAAATATTAATGCAAATTTAAAAGCGAAATACAAGTTTGATAAATTCCGAAGAAACACGCAGCTATGCTAAAATCATGGATTTTATCTCTTAATTTTTTATATCGATCGAAATAATTTTAAGTAAAATTAAGTGTAACATTTATACGCTTCGTTGAGATGCAGCAGAAAAAGAGAGAAAGAAGCTTTTATATTTTCCCAGCGAAATCCTTCAAGCGGTGGAGAAAGTATCTCTATCTGACAGAAACGATGAACAGCGCTACATATCGTTGAAAGTTCTAGCGAACAACGCAACAAAGTTTCTGCAATTACATTTAATGGCGGTACAATCGACTTATGAACGTTGTATCATCGATACTGTTTTTCTATTTCTCGACGCTTTTATGTTCGAATTACAACGCCTGACACGCATGTCATTTATGTAAAACAATACGGTATCTTACAAACAAGTCACGAGCGTTTCTCTAAGCTCCATAATTATAAACTAATGATATAAACGACAAAGTCTTAACAACTAGTGAGACTGTCATAAATTTCAATAAAATTTAAGCTTAAAAAAGTAGTACTATATTTAAACAAATAATATCAAGTTATCTATATACATAATGCTTAAAATATTTATTTATATCGAAGCGAGCTAATTTTAAAGTAATTTAATATCGGAGTTAATGAAGTAATGTTTTTTAATAAGCTTTCAAAAGACTTATATTTATATAACAATTGGCAATTTTTTTATTACTTCCCCCTTCGACCGTGTTATAGGGAAGACGGGGAGACGAGCATATCGCATCACCATGGGACATTGTCATCAGAGTGACAAAGTCCCATCTCGAATCGACACCACGAATTAGCCGATTCCATATTTCGATTAAAATGAAAGGAGTGGTTTGAATGAACGTAACACTGAATTAATAGTTTAAATATACTCTTTATTTCCAACAACTATTCGGGCTTGAGTGTCTGCGAGTAATACGAACGAGAGATATAAAAGTGCTCAGAGCGAATAGATGCACGGAAGTTAAGGTTTCTTCGATTCGATGAATAGTATTGAATATTCGATGAATAGTAGCAACTTAATGTCTTCTGATCCTGATGTCCGGTGATGCTGAGGTCTATAAGCAAAACTAGTGATGGAAGTTGTCCGCCCTCCACCAACGGTCCCTCGTGGATATACGTCGTCCTCGAAAATCCAACACGGGAAATCTGGCTTTTACAGGAATGAGCAATAACCCTAAGGTGCATCTCGACTTGAAGCGTGCATTGTATAAATTAAGGACCTCCACAGTTAGTAAAAGTCTAAATCTGATGACAGCAATTAATTGAACAGCTATTGACAATCTTGACCGCAGGAAGCTTTATATTACATGGTAGAGTCACAGGACGTAACATTACCCATGGAAAACGAAAAAACATAGTGCGCTCTGAATACAGGCTCCAAATAGCAGAACATCACTACCACGAAAGCACAACGATGTCAAATCTGGCCTGCATTGATTCTTAGCATTGGGAGAATCTCATTTTGTGGTACGCATCATCAGAGGTACGTTAAGGATTTCGTTCCCAAATCATCAGCTTTTCAGCAGCGTTGTAGGGCGCAGCGATTTCTTAATCGTAAACTATCCCATGGTTGGCTGAACCGCAATTAACCGATTCGTTCATAACGTCGTTAAACGGTCGCATGTCACGAGTCGGTTTCTGCTTTTACATGATCAATTTTATAGTCAACGGCATCGTCGCGATGAAGAAATAGAAGAAGTCGAACGGATCAAATGAACCATCATCATGGTTGCGATAAACGGTTTTAAGTGCAATACTATTAATTAATAATTGACCAATCGAAGATAATCTTCATTACAAAGGATGGCCAACGTAGATATACCGCGTGGGCATGTCACGCCGATATGGTCCAGGGTAGAAATTCCGAAGCGCCCGTGTATGGAATTAACAAGCTCTTACAAGCCGTCTGCAAGAGCGCGGCGAACTACCATGCACCCTGGGAAACGTGTTGCTTCACTCTTTTGTCACCGTTTCGAGATGCTGCTACTGTACAGGATAGAAAACTTCATTTCTGTCAATGTGTACACGATACCGTGCTCCTAACCAAAAAATTTAGAACGGGAGGGATTTCTGCGATTATGTATATCAGATCTTGGAAATTGTGCGACTTACTCATGTTTTCATGTGTTGTTTTAGACATTTTAATATCTAGTAAAATCAAATTTTGATTTTATTGGTGACATTATTAACAAAGAGGAAAGATTAGAAAGGTCAGGTTTCTGCGACAGCGTTTTGTTTTATTTTTTATTAAAAAAAATAAAATTGTGTAATAAAAGGAAGCTGCGATACAGAACAAGTTTTAATTCAGTTACATCATCAAATTTTAAATCTAAATCGCATTTTTGTTTCAACGGACAACAGGATTCTTAATGTTTTAACGAAATTCCAAGCAATGTTGGGCCGACACTTGTAACCTTAAATATGGATTCTAGAATAGAAATATCATATGACTACAGCGGCGACGTGGATATTGTACACGGCTACAAACCCGAAGGATTCGTGTTCAATTCTTAGTCGTAATTTTCCTAGTTTATACAATAATTACAGATGGGTCTCGCCCGGGGCTAGAGGGGAAGACAGTTACACCGACCAAAACAAAAGAAGCCGTCAGCGGTCAACGTCGGGCAGAGATGTGCCGCTCAACACAAATCGTCAAAATTTCTGTGATAGGAAAGAAAAAATGTACATACGAAAAATAGGATTAAGGACACCAACTAACAACAGTAACCCTACTAACACTATTAGGATAAGGCCATACTAACCAATATTAACCCTATCCGGACCCCGGATCGGATCACTAACCCTTGTGGAGAGCGGGACATGGATGGCCACAAAATAACGCTGACGAGGGATCGGAACCCCTTCAGGAAACTCAGAAGTACGTAGAAATTAAGATTCACTGGGACTAGGGTGAGAACACCACCTTCTGGGTGAAATAGCCGTATACGATTCGCCAGGGCCCAAACATCGGTTCTTGGCAGTTTCCCCTGTAAGGGCCCAGCTGTGGTCTCTAATTTTGCCATTATAATTCCTATAATATTTCTTTTTTTTTTACTAAAATTTAACTTTGGTAGGGATAGAAATATAAGATTAGGTCCAAAGTGACTCCAAAAGACACGGTTAAACAAAATGCATGGTACAACGGAAAGAAGCGAAATTAATAATATGTATGTACTTATTAATACAGCTATTGCATAATAACGAAAACTAAAAGGGAAAAGTCTTTTTAAAGTGTTCAAAAACTGCGACGCATTATACCGTTGTAAAATACTTATTTCAATTACTTGGTAATAATTCACTAACTAATTCGTTATAAATATGTATTATTAAATTTTGAGCACCAAGTAAAAATAGAAGAATCCAATCAAGAAGATACAGAAATGCATTTTCGTAAAATGTTCTTGTTGTAAAAATATCAAAATAGCTGCATTCAGTCTTGACAAATTTTCATACCAAGTTTTTGCAAGAAACTTTAGAGTAATACTAATGTAAACTAAGTTGACCGAGCTCTCATCTACGGTCTCCCTAAATTATTCACAATATTTGCAATGGTTACTTTTACACGATCTTAGAAACTTGACTCGATGAATCGAAACAGCAGCTTTGGACGCGTGAAAACGATCGACGCAGGTGTAGCCTCGTTTAATTCAATTTCCTGGCGAACATTTTGCCGCGATTCCATCTTCGCGACCACATGCAACACGCGATCACATTGATATTCCACGACGATAAAGACAATGACCTGATTTACGGTCGATAGCAAAATTGGTGTCAATAGCGGCATCCTGCGCTGCATCGAACACGAATCGTAAGTCGAGGATACAACGGTGAAGTGCGTAGCGGACGATTGGCACATGCATGAAGCTGTGTCAAGTCAAACTGCATTGACCGATATAGGTAGATAGGTGCCTGATTTGTTTTAGTAGAGACAATTTTAATTAAAACTTTTCGTCGGATTTTTTAAGGCGATAAGTTGTAAATTTTTTTTTTTCTTTCAATGAAATTTCTTGAATTTTATGATAATATTCATTAAAATCCATTTAGTTGTTGGTATGAAAACTTGAACCCAATTCTGCATTTTGTACCATTCCTATCGGTGTACACATTTATAAAAAATAATTAGTGAATTGACAATGTGGTATCTATTGTGACGAGGACATGTGTATCGAATTTACTACTTCAATTTAATTATACCTTTTTTACTCTGAATTACTCTGAAGCAATAGAATAAATCCAGAAATCCAAACACGGAATAAGTGTCCCTTCCTTTCCTTATCCACCCAGCTGTTTTCTCATCCAATTGGCCGCAATGACCGTTGTCCTCGCTTGCTCAACGAAGATTGCAATAAACAAATCCGCTTGTCTGGTGCGCCAGAGGCACACCCATCAGTAGTTTTCCTCCTGGACATCACCATCTCCGAACTTCATTTGTTAACAACTCTTCGATTGTGAGAACAGTTCTGGGATCACGAACATCAACCGTGTTCCTTTCTTTCAGTATCGTCATTTCGAAATCGTTTCGAGAGCGTACAAGAATATGGCACCTCGAGTCACCTAGCTCTGCACCGAAAACTTAATTCGGTCCTTTGGCTATCTGCAATTCTATGAATCCCGAACATGTTAACGCGTGGCTAGCTTCGACGATCGACATATCACGCAGTTTACGTCCACAACTGTCAACGATATCGTCACCGATTCGAAACTGCTTCGATTTGGCTGCCACTTCATTTACGTCCATCTTCCAAATCACCCAGAAAGGTTCAACAGCTTCTTTCTTTTCTATGGAGACGCCAAGGTTCTCGGATTTCTTCATTTTGCTTCTATAGTGCACAACCTCGGGATTTTCCGGTTTCACATTCGACCACGATTTCACCATACTGCAGGCTATTGCCAAGCGTCGAGGACATTTTCGTCACTGGCGGACTTCATTCTCCGCGAAGGGGACGTCCGTACACCTTCGAAATTTTCGCTCAAAGATACCGAGGAACCTCTGGACACTTCACCGTCGCATCTTTCCGACGTACTCGTGATGGATATTGCTTGTTCGATCGAATATTTCACACGATACTCCGTAAATTCTACGGAATCCCCATCGCAATCGTCCGTGATGTCTCCATGCGAAGCTACCGCGGTCATGTCCATTGAAACCGATGTTGCGATTATCAACTAGGTGGTGATCAGTCAGGTTGCAACTGATCGCTCGATATCGCGAACCTTGAACGCCATTAACACTCAAGATGGCGGTAGATTGAAGATGAAGAGTAATGTTCTTTACAGTTCGTTTATTTGCACTGTCTACCAAGGCTGGTGCGTGATGAGCCTCTCATGCTGACTGTGTGATGAAGACTGAAGACTCGTCTCTTGAAGCGCTTGGCCCTTATATTCGAACAGTCCGTCTAGGGCGTGTCTTTCTGTCCATGTTTCCTTTTGGGAGGGAGTCTATTCCTATCCAGTCTTGTAACTATCCTACCGTTGTGGGTGTATCTCATCTGGTACTGATGTTAAACTTTAGAGGGGAACCATCCAGCACTCTCGGTGGCAGACCCCTCTTGAGGCACTGTAAATTTTATAATTAGGGAGATGGGAATTTCCAACTTAACAAGAAAGACAGATGTGCTGTTGGTATCGTAACCCAAGACTGCTCAAAATGCCCAACGACCAATACATCTAATAAATTTTTATTTATGAGGAAGGGTGTTTTCCAGACAAGAAGGATTCCTGGGAACTACAACTGCCGTACATTTTTTCCTACTTTCTTCGATATGTATATGAAGAGATCCGTATCCTTCTTCCACCACGATCGAGCTTGTAAAGTGAGACTGAGACTTTCTTATTATTCCATTTTCTGGCCACCTTTTAATCCGATTATCAACTTCGACTTCATCTAATTCGGGCTCTCCAATTTCACGCATTGATCCGCTCCCACTCATGAACCCGGTCAAATAGCAATTTCCGATCTTAACGTCTCTATAACGTTTTTCTGTAACGACTGCGACATGCATTCTTACTTACATTGTTAAATTGCGATGCGATGTGTCGGTACTCCTGGCATTCAAAACATCTGGCAACTTTGCTTTTCCTTGGACAGTCCGCACTTAGTTGGTTTTTGTTTCCACATAGAAAGCTCCGCCGCGTCTCGTTCTGCTGCATTTTTCTTCGTCCAGCTTACTTTTCGTCTTCGCATTTTCCTTCATGGCCTCGTACGGGGCAAACTTCTCTTTTAATTAGCCAATATCCTTGGCGCCGTATTGTATGACGTTGTTAGTCTGCTCGCGAATTCCGTCAATAATATACTGTATTAAGACGGAACTCTCTCTCCTAGCTTTCTTCGCTATGTCGAACATTTTGTAGACATACTCCTGGTATGTCTCGGTTTCCTTGTTGTGTCGACTCCACAGCTCTTTATGCACTTTGTACGCGTCTTCTTTTTCTTTTAATGTGTAAGGACTAACTTCTGACTGGAACTAGTCCCAACTTACTCGTAACTGACTATTCTCTGCATCAAAACGTCCTTTTATACCAGGGTTTTCGGTTCCCCTACCATCAACATGTATCGTATACCTGAGGGGGACCCAAGATGGTCGGGGGGACCTCTCTCGATTTCCTGTTCAGAAGGGATACGGTCATGTTGCTGGGTCACATGGGCCATTGGAATTTCCTACCTGACCCGTTTGGGCCTTTCGTCTTTTCCCTATCTGTAATTCCTTGGAATTTTCTCAGGGTTTTTACAGGATACCACAATATATAAAAGTCTACAGCATACATGCCTTGCTTTCTGTTGAAGTAAATCTCTTTTCTAGGAAAACTCTACATCAGCACTATTGTTCAGTTTTCCTGGCCTTCCAAGCCATTAAGTATTATCTATCACTAAATCAATAGGAAGGGCCTTTCACCCTCATATCCTTTTCCGGAACATGCCTTGAATACATTGGTGTTAGGTTGCGGTTAGGTTAGTGCAGAGGGGTATGGAAGGGCCAGTTTTCTTCCATAATTATATAAATACAGGTAGGCCCACGGGTTCGGGCTGTGTTATAATGTAACGCTGCCAGAGTGCGGAGTCTGGATTACCATACGCAACACTTGTAGTTATTTTTGCACTTATACTCAAATATATTTCCATTCCACATTCATCCACGCGATCCTCTATCAGATAACCACAACACTTTTAAATATCTCTGTTAATTTGTCAACCTTAAAGTTCGGAATACCTGATAACCGCTTGAATTCGCGATAACGCGTCATATTTTTTCGAACAATAGCACTGACATCGATGCAACGAAAAATCAAGAAAGAGTAAATTCCAGTAATTGTAGGTACATACCTTAGAGGATAGAAAATTTAGGGAGACTGATGAGACCGAATGGAACTTAACGGAACTCGGGCTCACGACGGCTTACTTGTCACGTTGATGACACTCATGACACCGAAACCGAGTTAACGCGTACGTGCTGGAGCATTGCAGTTTGCTCTAATAGACTGATGATGTACAGAGAACGAACTGAAACGCAAAGTGCAATTCATTCTGAATGCATATCGTGTATGATGTCGATGAGAATTATATTGTGATGTAAATTGCTATAAAAACCGATCTAGTTTGCGGTCGAAAATGAGAAAAATGTAGAAATTAATTCAGTACGCGCGTACAAATTATTTTACTTGAAAGATTTGTATCGAACAAAATGTCCTCGTTTTTTTGATATTAAATCCAAGTAGGAAGAAGCCTATCAATGTTCAGAGACCGTCGCTTGCTTCATTTTGTTTGTTTCAAATGATATTATATATAGATAGTTTATCGACACACATCAGCAGGAAGTTTCGAATTGTATCTGACGTTTCCCACTCTTAATCGATAACCGTTATGTTCCCAAGTTTATTAAATTATTTTAGTTTATTATTAATAATGTAAAATTATATAACTTTATTATTATTAATGTAAAAATACAGATGAAAATGTTATTTGGTATATAATAGAATAATTACTTGGAATATTGAAAATAAACATATATTTAGCTTACTTGTAGTGGTTCAAGCGTTACATAGCATAAAGTAAGATTTTTTAGAAAACGACATATTGCTTTGTTTTAATTCCCATTCTCCCCGAACAGAATTATTTAATTTCCGTCTTTAATGTGTTTAAAATTTGCGCACACCAATTCATAAAACGCGGTTCGTAACGTCAGAGAATAACATCTTACCGTTATATTCCATGCAAGGACGTTCAATCAGAGTAAAAATTACTCCGTTGACATGAACACATATCAGCAAACAACTATTACACAATGGCACAAGAAGAACGATAAAGCAAAGGAAAAACTTACTATAGCTCCGTAGGATGATATCCCATTACAATTCAGTTGTTTTCCTCGCCCTGACAGCCGCCGTGTATTTTAACAGAGGAACGGGCCTCTGTTACCAGTGTTTGATAAATTATTCCTAATGCCGGCAACGGGACACAAGTCAGAAGGTATCTTTAAAATTGTGAATCTTAGGGGCTTCCCTGAGATGACCAGGAAAACGAACAGGAAACCAAAGTGTTTTCACGCCCGTTCGCAGGAAGGTCCGTTCGTGTAGCTGCCTCTATACGCGACTGCTTCGACGGGAAACTCGAATACTCTCTAAATATTCAGGAGACGCTACTTCTGGAATGTTGCTCTCCTTATCAGTGAAAGTTGCATGTTATAATTAATATGTATGCGAACGGTGTACGGGTGTAACGCGTCGGCATAGGCGTCTGAAGAATATCAGATAATAGAACTGCTTTTGTAAACAGAACATCGCTTTTAGAGGACGCAATAAATTTTGAACGAGGCGTAGTACAACAGAATTTTTTTTATTAAAATGTACATTATTACTTCTCACGGACCCTGCGAGCCGTAACGAGAGCTGTCAAACGAATGCGTCATGACTGACGAATTGCGAGAGTCACAACTGTCAGGAAATGGACTTAAAACATAAAATTGAAAGGAAATAAGTAATATGAAACGTACAAATGTTTTAATATTACGATAAATTTATGAACAAATACACAACATTATTTTCGAACAAAATTAAAATCTAACTAAGAATATCGTAATCGTAACATCACGTTGCTAGATAATGACGAGTGATTGAAGTATTTTTAATTCGAAGATAATTTCACCTTTAAACGCAACTTATGGGAACACTTGACGTTTACTTATATTTCAAACGTTTGTAATAGAAAATTGCAAGAAAAACTGTGAAAACAGTGATAAACAATTCTATTGAAACTAAGAAGATATGTACTGAATTGATAATTCTATAAATACTATAACCATTCCCACAAATGCAAAGTTAATTATAATTAGACTCTTTGTTTAATAAATGCAATTATATTAGCCAGACATATAATTCCTATAAAACAATAAGGTATCTCGCAAGTAAGTAACAGGTGTTTTATTAAGTTCGATAATTATAAACTAATGAAATAATGGACGAAGTCATAACAACTAGTAAGCTTGTCATATATTTCAGTAAAATTAAGCTTAAAGGAATAATACTATATTCTAATAAAATAATACAAATATATCTATGTACATAATACATAACATGTTCGTTTAATTTGGCAATTGAGCGTCTGCGAGTAGTGCCTACGAGAGATGTAGAAGTGCACAGAGCGAATAGTTGCACGGAAGTTAAGGTTTCTTCGGTTCGATGAGTTAGTAGCAACTTAATGTCTTCCGATCGTGATGTCCGGTGATGCTAAGGTCTATAAGGAAACCTAGTGATGGATGATGTCCGCTCTCCACCAACGGTCGCTCGTGGATATAAGTCGTCTACGAAAATCCAACATGGGAAAACTGGTTCTTCCCATGTTTTACAGGAATGAGCAATAATCCTAAGGAGCATCTCGACTTGAAGCGTGCATTGTATAAATTAAGGACCTCCACAGTTAGTAAAAGTCTAAATCTGATGACAGCAATTAATTGAACAGCTGTTGACAATCTTGTTCGCAGGATGCTTTATATTATATGGTAGAGTCACAGGACATAACATTACCCATCGAAAACGAAAAAACATGGGGCGCTCTCAATACAGGTTCCAAATAGCAGAACATCACATCCACGAAAGTACAATGATGTCACATCTGGCCTGCATTGATTCTTAGCATAGGGAGAATCTCATTTTGTGGTACGCATCATCAGAGGTTCGTTAAGGATTTCGTTCCAAAATCATCAGCTTTCTAGCAGCGTTGTAGGGCGCAGCGATTTCTTAATCGTAAACTATCCCATGGTTGGCTGAACCGCAATTAACGGATTCGTTCATAATGTCGTTAAACGGTCGCATGTCACGAGTCGGTTTCTGCTTTTACATGATCAATTTTATAGATAACAACAACGTTGCGATGAGGAAATAGAAAGAATCGAACGGATCAGACGACCACACATCATGGTTGCGACGAACGGATTTAAGTGGAATACTATTAATTAATAATTGACCAATCGAAGATAATCTTCATTACAAAGGATGGCCAACGTAGATATACCGCGTGGGCATGTCATGCCGATATTATCCAGGGTAGAAATTCCGAAGCGCCTGTGTATCGAATTGACTAGCTCTTACAAGCCGTCTGCAAGAGCAACGTGTTACTTCACTCTTTTGCCACCGTTTCCAGATGCTGCTACTGTACACAATAGAAAACATTTCTGTGAAAGCGTACAAGATACCCGGCTCCTAACCAAAAAATTTAGAACGGGACGGATTTCTACGATTATGCGTTTCAATTCTTGGAAATTGTGCGACTTACTCATGTTTTCATATGTTGTTTTAGACATTTTAATATCTAGTAAAATCAAATTTTGATTTTATTGGTGACATTATTAACAAAGAGGAAAGATTAGAACGGTCAGGTTTCTGCGACCGCGTTTTGTTTTATTTTTTATTAAAAAAATAAAATTGCGTAATAAACGGAAGCTGCGATACAGAACAAGTTTTAATTCAGTTACATCATCGAATTTTATATCTAAATCGCATTTTTGTTTCAACGGACAACATGATTCTTAATGTTTTAACGAAATTCCAAGCAATGTTGGGCCGACACTTGTAACCTTAAGCATAGATTGTAGAATAGAAAAATTATATGACTGCGGTGGCGACGTGGATGTTGCGTAAGGCTACAAACCCAAAGGACCAGTGTTCAAATCCCCCAGTCTTAACTTTCCTAGTTTACACGAGAAATGGATACGAAACTCGTTCGGGGCTGAAGGGGGTAAGACAGACAGCTACCATCGACCAAAACGAAGAAGCCGTTTTAGCGGTCGACGTCGGGCAGAGATGTACCGCTTAACACAAATCGTCAAAATTACTGTGATGGGAAAGAAAAAGTGCACATACCAAAAATAGGTTTAAGGACATCAACTAACAAGAGTAACCATACTAACATTATTAGGATAAGGCCATACTAATCCATATTAACCCTATCCGGACCCCGGATCGGATCACTAACCCTTGTGGAGAGCGGGACATGGATGGCCGCAAAATAACGCTGACGAGAGATCGGGACCCCTTCAGGAAACTGAGAAGTACGTGGAAATTAAGAATCACTGGGACTAGGGTGAGAACACCACCTTGTGGGTGAAATAGCCGTATACGATTCGCCAGGGCCCAAACATCGGTTCTTGGCAGTTTCCCCTGTAAGGGCCCAGCTGTGGTCTCTAATTTTGCCGTAGTACCTATAATATTTCTTTTTTTTTTTTTTACTAAAATTTAACTTTCTTAGGGATGGAAAAATGAGATTAGGTCGAAAGTAACTCGAAAGGGCACGGTTAAAAAAAACGCATGGTACAAAGGAAAGAAGCGAAATTAATAATATGTGTGTACTTATTAATACAGCTATTGCATAATAACGAAAACGAAAAGGGAAAGGTCTTTTTAAAGTGTTCAAAAACTGCGCCGCATTATACCGTTGTAAAATACTTATCTCAATTACTTGGTAATAATTCAATAACTAATTCGTTAGAAATATGTATTATTAAATTTTGAGCATCAAGAAAAATAGAAGAATCCAATCAAGAAGATACAGAAATGTATTTTTGTAAAATGTTCTTGTTGTAAAGATATCAAAATAGCTGCATTCAGACTTGACAAATTTTCTTATCAAATTTTAGAGTAATACTTACGTAAACTGAATTGACCGAGCTCTCATCCATGGTTTCGCTAAATTATTCACAGTAATTGCAATGGTTACTTTCACACGATCTTAGAAACTTGACTCGATGAATCGAAACAGCAGCTTTGGACGCGTGAAAACGATCGACGCAGGTGTAGCCAGGTTTAATTTTATTTCCTGGTGAACATTTTCCACGACGATAAAGACAATTACCTGATTTATGGTCGATAGCAAAATTGGTGTCAATAACAGCGTCCTGCGAACACGAATCGCAAGTTGACGATACAACGGTGAAGAGCGTAGGCGACGATTGACATATCTACAAAGCTCTGTCAAGTCAAAGTGCATTGTCCGATATAGGTAGATAGGTGCGTGATTTGTTTTCGTAGCCGAGACAATTTTGACCAAAAGTTTTCGTCGAATATTTTAACGCGCTAAGTTATTGTGAGTGAATTAACAATGTGGTATCTGTCGTGACGATGACATGTGTATGTGTATCGAATTTACTACTTCAATTTAATTCTACATTTTCTAGACAGTATCAAAAATTGAAATGCATAATTTCAGAAATACGTACGTTAGTGATTCATATTCTGAGGACTAATACCTTTAATCGAGTAATATGTGTCTGTTGATATATCGTAATATTTAAAATTTCCGTTATTGAAGATATCTCTATTAAATATCGGAGTAAATGATTTTGACTACAGCGCGCCTTTATGTACCTATGTTACAGAAAATAAAAGTTGACGTGGGAATATGCCACAATGAGACGTTCATCATTCAAACGATGCACGTAAAATTTTCTCTAATTATAATCGTTTGTACTGTGCAAACTATATGTTTATTTTGAAATCCAATTAAAAGACCTCGATCCCAGGCAGAATCTTCTGTAATTAAATAAATTAGAACTGATACGATCTGATATTAAATTCTTGTATATGATTCTCGATATAGTTAAAGTATTACCTCAGTTGTTCTTCTTCACGGAATGCATAGAGAGTTAATAGTTCTAAAGATCCGCAGTCTATTAATTATACTTTTCTCTCACTTCATTCGATATATTCCAACCCAAATGAAATTTGTTATAAGATGTTGAATGAATTGAAAAATATTTGTACATTTGGGATTACTATGACGCAATAGAATAAATCGAGAAGTCGATCGCATTCCATTCTCGTACTGTTTGACGCTTATTATTCTAATTGGATTATTCCAGATTTCGAATGATTCCAGAATCGAAGATAAGTTTAATTACGAAAGAACTGTAAGATGTAGGTATATGGCGTGGGCGTGTTAGGCCTGCATGCTCCAGTGCAGGAATCTTGGTGCGCTTTGGGGGAAATCGTGGCGGGATACCGAATTAACAAACTCTATCAAACCGTCTACAACCGCGCGGCAAAGTTTGTTGAGTGCCGAAGCGTATAGACGTGTGTCTAGTGACCGGTGCAGTTCACAATTCGGGTGAGGACCTTGGGTGGAAAGTGAATCGAAACTGATACAAACCAAGTGTCGTCTGAACTTACTCGTGGAAAACCCAATGCTTCCAATCTACATTCCAAACCATAGCCTCTTGACTAGTTATTTCAAATTGAATCAACTAGCTCGAACATGGCCCGTCTATCTCGATCAGGCTCATATGAGCTGAACTACAACCGCTCTGTTCTACCTCCTCCATGGCAAAAGGATAATCTGTCTCATCTTTCTAACAACGTAAACGATAGTAGAAAACGTAAGCTAGACACAATTAATAAAAATCTAAACACTAGTCAGAATAAACCGTCAACAAACCAAGTTACTACTTACAATAGATTCGAAATATTAGATTCTACAGACGATTAAATAAATACCTGCTTCCTCCGTAATTTGTATCAACGCATAATAAATCTAAAGACGGTTCTAAAGACCATCCATTAACCGATAACACTTACAGGATTGGAGATTCACTTAAAAGATAAACTTTTTATTATTTTAAGCCTACCTTAAAAACCTTAAGTTAAAAAGGTTGAGGTTATGGTGGATTCTTATATTTACTGAATGTCTGAATAACGGTGGGTGGGTCTTTGGCGGCTGGACAATGAGTTACGTCGCACAGACCATCTCACGCGACGTAACAACTAATATTAGCAATATAAGGCATAGAATCACAAAAAACCCGCTTCCATTATTCTTTGTTGATTTAAAGCAAAAGCCAAATAATAGAAAAGTCTAAAACATCAACTGTATAATGAATTCTGTAGTAAAAATTGAACCATCTTTTATTAAAAAAGTGATAGTTGTATGTAAAAGGTGCCAAAGGTACGGCCACACGCAGAAATATTGCAATCACAATTACCGCTGCGTTAAATGTGCAGGCCTTCATCCCACAGATCAATGCACTAAATCTCCAGGTACTGCTGCGATGTGCATCCACTGTCAAGGAGAGCACTCTGCAAACTATAAATGTTGCTCAGCCTACAAGACCTTGTATAATAACAAGTACCCTAAACCCAGAGTTGAGGACTTAACCAACCAAGTACTCAGTCCACAAAAATTCTCTACTCCTTCAATCTCGTATGCCCAGGTAGTTCAAGGAAATCAAAACAGATCGAATATTCATAGTGACTTATTAATCCATAGACTTGACAAATTAATCGAGAAACAATCAGAGCAAATTAATAACTTGCTATCATTGCTCACACACATCAAGGATAAATTAATACGCCCTGACGCAAAATAAAACCAATACGCATAGCTCTTTGGAATGTCAACGGTCTATGCCAGTACAAATACGAACTAGAACTCTTCTTAAAACAACAAGAAATTGACGTAATGCTTATATCTGAAACTCACTTTACCGATAAAAATTACCTGAAAATAAACGGTTATAACTTCTACCACACCCAACATCCCAGTGGAAGGGCTCACGGCGGCGTTGGCATTATCATCAAAACCAGCATTAAACATTATGAGCTTCCATCGTTCCAGAAGGACTACCTCCAAGCTACAAATGTAGCGATAGAAGATTGGCATGGTCCAATCACCACTTCAGCGGTATATTGTCCTCCTAGACATTTTTATTTCTAAAGAAGACTTCGTTAACTTCCTTGAAGATCCAGGCAATAGATTCATAGCTGGAGGAGACTATAACGTTAAACATACCCAATGGGGCAGCAGACTTATCACAGTAAGAGGCAAAAATCTTTTGAAAAGCATAAACATCAACAGACTTAATTACCTCGCTACAAATGAACCCACATGCTGGCCCACTGACATTAACAAAATACCTGATTAACTAGACTTCTTTGTAACTAAAAATATCACGCCATGATATGTCCAAATCAACTCTTCTGTGAAACTTTCTTCAGATCATTCGCCCGTTACAGCAGCAATTAACTCAACAATTATTGAAAATCAACCTGATGGCTTTATTCATAACCAACTCACCAATTGGCAGCTCTTTAGGGAAGTAGCTTTAGGGCAGCTCTTTAATCATTCACATCAGTGTTGTTTAACACGTAATATCAGCCAAGGCTTAGAAAAGAAAAAATATTGCTCTACGGTATTGCTAGATATTCAGCAGGAATTCGACAAAGTTTGGCACGAAGGATTTTTGTTCGAACTAAAGAAAATCCTATCACACACCTACGACTCCATCTTAAATTCCTATCTAATCAATAGACTATTCGTGGTTATATACTTAGACGCCACAACCGCAACATCTCCAATAGAAGCTGCATACCCCAAGGCAGTGTCCTAGGACCCTCGCTGTTCTCCATCTACACTGCCGATTTATCAACTTTAACAGAGATAACCACAGCGACATTTGCTGATGATACAGTTTTATTAGCTTCTCACTGAGACCCGATAATTCCATCCTCTACTCTTCAGCGAGGTCTCGACTCTATGGAAAAGTGATTGCACAAATGGCGCTTCAAAATAAATGAAAACAAAAGCACTCATATAACCTTCACGCTACGAAAACAAACCTGTCCACAGGTAACCATTAACAATAATACAATTCCTAACAAATATTCAGTCAGATATCTGGGCATGCTTCTGAACAGAAGAATGATATGGAAACAACGTGTCATAGACAAATCGAAGGTATTCAAGTCAAAACTTAAATTCTACTGGCTCATTGGCCGACGTTCCAGCTTAAGCAGAGTAAAATTACGCTTTATAAGGCCATAATAAAACCTGTCTGTAACTACGAAAATATGCAACTATGGGGAACAGCAAGTAATTCCAACATAGAAATTCCTCAACGGTTCCAATCTCTGAGATCACTAATACATGCACCTGGGTATGTTACCAACGAAACAATACATCGCCACTTCAAGATATCCACAGTCAAAGAAGAAATATCAAAATGCAGTAACAGATATAGCATAAGAGTTAACAACCACCAAAACCCTCTAGTTACTCAATTACTTAATACGTCGGACCAGATCCGCAGGCTACGAAAACACTA
The DNA here is from genome assembly GCA_014737365.1 of Bombus soroeensis. Lineage (NCBI taxonomy): Eukaryota > Metazoa > Arthropoda > Insecta > Hymenoptera > Apidae > Bombus > Bombus soroeensis. The sequence goes on from JACXIL010000238.1 coordinate 339,922, forward strand.
TCCTTTAGATCTGAGCACTAGATTCAGCTAGAATCAAACATATTATAAATAATTGTTAATCATGTCACAGTACTACGCCAGAAAAACTTACTTAAAATTCTCAATAAGAGAATTGATTGCAATGTGCATCCAAATAAAATTAAAAAATAACCGCGCCACAAATTATCACACACCCTGGGAAACGTGTTGTTTCACTGTTTTGCCATCGTTTCGAGATGCGGCTAACTGTACAAAATAGAAAACATCGTTTCCGTGAATCCGCGTATGATACAGCGTTGCTAACCAGAAAATTTTGGAAGGGAGGGATTTCTACAATTTGGTTTTACTAGATATTAAAATGTCTAAAAAGACAGATGAAAACATGAGTTCTATGACCGCGTTTTAATCCTTGAAAATTGTACGACATTCCTTTTGTTTTATTTTATAATAAAAGAAATAAAACTGCTTAATAAAGGGAAGCTGCGATACAAAACAAGTTTTAATTCAGTTACATCATCGAATTTTAAATCTAAATCAAGTTTTTATTTCAACGGACAACAAGATTTTTAATGTTTTAACGAAATTCCAAGCAATGTAGGGCCGACACTTGTAACCTTAAGTATGAATTGTAGAATAGAAATATCATATGACTACGGTGGCGACCTGAATATTGTATAGCCATCGCAGATGACCTGATCATCTGCGTAACAGGCCGCAAAACCAAAACAATAAGAACAGAACTGCTAGAATTCTTTTACAAGATTAACGATTATTATTACATATGGAAAGTAAAAATCAATGCAAGCAAATGCGAAACCATATAGTTTAGACCAAGTCAAGTGAAATCGGCACAATAGAAGGAGAACACTGTCAAAAATTCCAACTAAGAGAACAAGTTAACGAAGGGGAACTCATACCACACAAAAACTGCGTAAAATATCTAGTGGTAAATATAGATGACAAATTAAACTACAAGCGGCACATCGAAATTCAACTCTCCAATAGCTAGCAAAGCATTTTGGAAAACAAAAAGATTATTTTACTCCAAACGTCTCAACAGCAAAGTAAAAATCCTACACTACCAAGCACTAATAAGACCAATCATAACGTACGACTGCCCAATCTGGTACAATATATAATTTATGATATAATTAAATTATATAATTTAAATAATTTAATTATAATTTTTCCCTAATGGAAAAAATTCGCGTATTTGAAAGAAAATGCATCAGGACTTGTCTGACTACTTACAAATCAGAACGTAGCGGATTCAGAAAATACGTCAAAAACAAAAGAATCTACGACCTAGCCAACATCCACCGCATCGACTGCCACATTTTAAAGCTAACGAGAAACGATTTTGCGCAAGCTGCAAGGATAAAACAAGATAGTTTAATCTTCGGTCGCTTATTCCCAAACGAATCTTTATAAAAATACACTGACAACAGGTAACATCCCCCCCCGAAGCGTTTTTATACCTGGCCGAAAGAAACTACCTCCAATTCCAAAACAATATTCCAATAATATACCATATAAAAAGAAAAATAGGGATTAAAACAATACTCTACCAGGAAAACTTAAATGGGCAGACTGTAGACACTAGGTGGAGATACGACATGGCCCTTCCTCTGAGAGACAACAAAGACAAGCGCAAAAGCAACACAAAAGAATATTGGTGGATACCGAATCCACAATAAAATAAGAGAGGAAACCAAAAAATTGACAGAAATCAATTCTACCTCCGTGTAACATAGGTGTAAATATTGTAAATATTGTAAATAAACCTATTAAATATCCCCTCCCTCTCCCCCTCCATCTCATCCCGCCCCTCCCAAAGAACCAGAGCACCCAAAAAGTAGACTACCGAAGTGTCCTGTTTTGCGGCCAAAGTTTTTATTCAGGACAGAAATAATAACTAAAAACAAGACCACATAAAAGCTCCGCTGCCCAGCGGCTTAAATTTAATGCATACACTATAACACTAAAAATGTAAAATTCTGACACATTATAATAAACTAAATCTTGAACAACAAACTATAGAATTAAACGTTTGGAGTTTTAAGTAATGAAGGAGATAAATTATTTTTTCAGGTTTGAGTCAGTTTTTCACCGAGTATCTTGTTTCAGAGATATATGAGCTCGTGTTTTTTACTACTAATGTCGAATTGGTTATTGTAACTTGATTCGTGAATTACGTAACGAACGAAGAATCTGAACTACTGAGTAAAAATAGATTGTTATTATACATAACAAAGTATATCATAAGAAATTGATACGCACGACCCTTCCTACATAAAACATAATACTTATTATGTTCCGCGATGTGTCCGATACACAAACGTAACAACAGTCCTTGAATGGTCGTCGAAGATTCTTAAAGAACATTCCTACGAAGTATAAATCGATCAAATCAAGATTTGCACTTGCGCTTCCTATTAATCTGACTGTATTTATGTATAATCGTATACATATATGTATGTATTTTGTATCTTGCATATCGCAATCACTATGTGTATTCTGGAGGATATTTTACTTTTAAATTTCTCATTAAGCTATAAACATCTACAGTCTAACAACTATCAAATGAAAGAGAAATCAAATTCACTTAAACGTAAGATGGAAATTTGTTCCTTGCATCGAGACAAAGAAATTACGAACCATATGCTTCATATCTTCAGAAAATTAAATTCTATTATGTACGTCCAATATCTCAGCGTACTTATGCATGGTTTCCCTTTTCTATTACAACAGACCATACTTATACATATATTAACGAAAGGAAAGCCACCTGCTGTTTTTCTAAAAGACCGGCAAATTAAATCTGAGAGTGAATTAAAATGATTAGAGCAATTAATGAAGGAAGGAAGAAAGGCAAACAATCATATATTGGAGATTGATATACCTGATCTGTAAATAAATGTAATAAAAATCAAGAAGCGTATACTTTGAATTACTCTAAATACTATTGTTACGTCTTGTGACCCTAAAATATATCCTCATCCATCCTTCGGTCAAGATAGTCAACAACTTTTCAAACATACTCGGATCCGCAATAATTTATTGCCGTCCTCAGTTTTAGATTTTTACTTACGCTCCTTATTGCTTGTAGCGGTAAAACACGGGATAAGTGTCCCTTCCTTTCCTTATCCACCAGCTTTTTTCTCATCCAATTGGCCGCAATGACCGTTGTCCTCGGTTGCTCAACGAAGATTGCAATAAACAAATCCGCCTGTCTCGTGCGCCAGAGGCACACCCATCAGTAGTTTTCCTCCTCGACACCACCGTCTCTGAACTTCACTTGTTAAGAACTTTTCGGTCAAATCGCTGTTTCCAGCTTTTAAAAGTTGTTGAAAGTAAAAAGAGTTCGTGGATTATAGTATGGAAACGAGAATTTACGACTCTCTTTGAAGCGTTATGCAGCGAACGCGTCTTCTCGCGAACACGGTCGAACAACTATAGTGATATTATTTATTTTCTTTTATATAAATTTTCTAATAGTTGCTTCGATTTGGCTTTTCAATCGATCCTTGGAACTCCTGAATAAGTTCTTGCCATTCTTCATCAGGGTACCGATTGATGTCGGTTCAGTGGCTATCTGCAATTGTATGGTTTCTGAACGTGTTTTTAACGCGTGACTAGCTTGGACGATCAACATACCACGCAGTCTACGATCCAAGGTGGTTTTGTACTAAGGCTGATGCGTGATGAGTCTCTCTTGCTGGCTGTGTGATGAAAATCGAAGACTCGTCCCTTGAAGCGATAGGCCCTTTTACTCCAACACTCCGCCCAGGGGGTGTCTTCCTGTCCATGTTTACTTTGAGGAGGAAATCTATTCGTGTCCAGTCTTGTAACTGTCCTACCATCGTGGATGTATTTCATCTGGTATTGATGTTTTACTTTAGAACGGACCCATCGAGCACTCCAGGTGGCAATTACCCTCTTGACGCACTGTAAATTTTACAACTTGTGAGGTAGGAATTTCCAACTTCCCAAAAAAGATAGATGTGCTGTCAATACCGTAACGGAAGGCCACTCAAAATGCCGAACAACCCATTCATCTACCAACATTTATCAACAGCAAAATACTGACATTCGCGGACGATACTATTGTACTAGTCAGATACACTAATCCAAAAACAGCAGCCACATCACAAAATGGGGGACAGCAGCAATGAGCCACATAAATAAACTAGAATCCCTACAATGGAAAATACTGAAACAATGCGCCGTGGTATGCCAGAAACGAGGATATACGCAAAGACTTAAAAATACCAAAGGTCAAAGAAGAAATCGCCAGGTACGCAGACAAATACAAGGGAAGAAGGACACACATCCAAACTAGCTGGCTGCTGAAGGTAGCAAAACTTTCCTAGAAAGAAGACTAAAAAGAAAACACCCTACTGACTTGGCTAAAGAAATAAAATAGTCAAATTGGAAGATGGTGTTCCGCTGGGGGTAGCCATCCAAATGTTATTTAGCAATTAGGTTAGAAAAATTTACCAAATGTCCAGTTGGACAAATTGTAAAGTGCAAATTAATAAAGAAAAGAAGAAATAAAAACTAAAAAGAAATATAATAAATTTTTGTTTATGACAACGGTGTCTTCCAGACAAGGACTCGTGCGAACTACAACTGCTCTACTTTCCTTCCTACTTTCTCCGATAGGAATAAGAAGAAATCCGTTTCCTTTTTCGACTACGATTGGGCTTGCAAAATCCATTCTCTGACCACACTTAATCCGATTATCAACTTCGACTTCATCTAATTCGGGCTCTCCAATTTCTCGTATTGATCGCTCCCACTGATCGTTACCGGTATCTATCAACGCGGTCAAATTGCAATTCCCGATCTTAACGTCTCTATAACGCTTTTCTGTAAGGACACACTACATGCATTCTTACTTACATTGTTAAATTGCGATAGGATGTGTCCGTACTCCTGGCATTTGAAACATCTGGCAATTTTGCTTTTCGTTGGGCAGTTCGCACTTAGGTGATTTTTGTTTCCGCACAGAAACCTCCGTCGCGTTTCATCCTCTTGGAATTTTCTTCGACCAGCTTGCTTTTCGTATCAAACGTGTTAATTTATTTAATGACGAGAAGAGCTAATACTTGTGATAGTCAGATATATTTAAAACTCACTCTAAGTACAGAATACAGACTTGGTATAATACGCCTGAACCGTCGCTCGTTCAGTGTTACTCGTTGGAAGAATACTAGGTAATGATTGTCCTAGAGAGTATGTTCGTTTATTTATACTGGTCGGGGAGGTACCGGAAAGGTTGACTTCGACTCCGGTTAACGGTTCCAGGTAGAGACGGTATTGCTTTGTCCGGAGTTTATTTACTTTTACATTTCGTATTTGGTAACGGTGCCAATACTGCCAGGCAAAGCAACAACAAGCCACTCTCGATTCGAATCGTCCTATGATTCACGTGCCGCTACATCACCTCCTTACCAGTGATAACGTTTTATTGTTTTTTGTTTGTAATCATGTGCCGCTACTAATTCCCAAGTCCAACGAACTATAGCGCTTATACGAAACCTGCCTGTGACGTATCAGGAAATCGGACTCTCCTACCCATGCGAGTGATATATTTATTTCTTGTGTTTGCCTGTCTATCGCTTCGTTCGATTTGTTGTTCGATATTGTCATTTACAAGGAACGCGGGTTCTAGTCGGTCTATAGAGACTGTTACGTTTCTATTATTTATTATTTTTATGATGAAATTCTTTTCTCCACTTTGTACCACCATGTATGACCTGTCATAAAGTGTTTGTAGGGGACTGCGAACAGCGTCGTTACGCAGGAATACATAGGGTGACGCTACGAATTCACGGAAAATGAACAGGTTTTTCGTACCATGTCGAATGATCGGTTGCGGCTCTTTTCCTTCGATTCGCTCTTTAAGCCGATTCGTGTATTCGGAGGTCGCTTACCGAATCGTCCATACAAATGTTACGTGCCTGGTGACTTTACATGGGATACACTGTAGTGCCCAGTTTCTGCAGTCTTTGATAACTGACGGCCAGACGAAACGCGCCATCACCAGGTTTTGTGTAGGGCGTAGGGATGAGAAAGTCCGTGGAGCCAATTGAATGAATACGTTACGCCACAGGGCTTTCGGTACACACGGTCGTACTGTGTCGACCGATATTTTGCAATATATCTCTACGTTATGGTCTGGAAAACGTATTTTTTTTTCAGTTGCAACGCCTATGTACCGGAGTTGACGAAGTCACGTAGCTCGGTGTCATTTTCTTGCGCGGCGGCGAGAGTTTGCTGATCTACGCACTTCCCAATCGCTTCGATGCGTGAAACAGCATCGGCAACTTTGTTGTCCAGACGTTTTATATATTTCTCTGGATGCTGATTAAATGCGTATGTCAAGAGCTTGTGATCGGTGTATATTGCAAAGTTTCTAAAACGTTTAACCGCGGTGTACATCGCAAGAAGCACGCGGTCGTATGAGCAGTATTTTTGCTACGCGGGGGTCAAGGATTTGGTAAGGAATCCTAGTGGCTGCCATTTGTCGTTCACGCCTTGTTGTAAAACCGTTCCTATTGCGTAATCGAACGCATCTACCGCGAGGTTGACGGGGGCTCCTGGTACCGGATGCGCTAATGTTACCAAGCTATAAATTAGCTATAGAAAAACCAAGAAGGTCTAACGAATAACCCGCAGGCCATCCAAACGATAACCTAAAGAGATATCCAGTGTCAGAAAACAGTATCAGCATGGCCACTTGTGACGTGGGGCCTGGCGACACCACCGGCGACACCCCCGCCATAGGAGCCAAACCCCTAGCATATGATCCTTCCTAAAATCAGCTCTGCAGACTCCGCTCTAAAATTCTTAACCCTCACTCTATTGGATACACATAATAAACTCTGCGAGTATATCTAAAGTCAGAATTTTTTTTACTTTGGAGAATAATTCTGTTAAAGATTTCGGTTTCTTTTTTGTTCAACCTCCACTCGAACTCCCGGAATTATAGTGATCTCTATTTATTTGATATATTTATAATGATCGAAACGATGATTATTTAGATAGAGCTATTCCTTGATGTAGTAATGTAATACAACTAAAACGACTAAATTTGTACAACTAGTCAACTTCTGAGTAACATCTCAGCACTAACAGGTATTCGACAACTAATGTGTAAAGAACGTCCTTTTATATCACGGTTTTCGATTCCCCTACAATGTGTATATTGTATGTTTGCACCTGACGGTGACTCAAGATGGTCAGAGACGCATTTTTCGACCGCCTATTCTCATAAAGGGACACCGGCATGTTGCTGGCCCCACTTAGCTCTGAAGTGCCATAGTAATCGTGATAGGCGATGCTGCCGTTGTAGATGTTGCTGTGAGATACTGCTGCTTTCTTCTCGTTTATGTGACGTGGAAAAAAATCCGACTAGGGGCACCGGGATTTGAACCCGGGACCCGAACGTTCCTAAGCAAATACGCTGACCACTGGGCTACCGTCATCCGGTCGTAGTTGCTGTCGGGTGCTGCCACAGACGATTGGAATGTCCCATGCTTCCCGGCCCGTTAGGTCTCTTTCATCTTTTTCCTATTTGTAGTGTTTCCTAATTTTCTCAACGGTTTATTCAGGATACAACATTACAAAAAAGTCTACAGCATATAATGACACTTTGTGTATGGTGTTACGCTTAATCCATAAACGTTATGTCCCTAACCTTATGATCTTTTTTCTTAAAATATGTTTGTAATATGTACGTTTGTCAGCTGCATTTATAAAATATGTATGCACCTAAAAATACAGATGAAAAAGTTATTCGGTATATAACGGAAAGGTTTATTGTATCCTGGAAAGATTATCTATAAAAGCCCCGACGAAATATATATAGAGTTAGGAGAAAGCCTAAGTGCTGTCAGACTGAAAGGGGCAGGAAACTTTTATGGGCCGTGGGGCCCATCAATATGCCGCCGGTCCTTCAGTCAAATAGTTACTCGGAAGAAGGCGTACGTGACCATCATCACGGACAGTTACGGAATACGTGCCTGGTGAGCGCATAAATAGAAGACAAAGGGATGCTTGAGTGAGAAAGTCCATTAATCGTCAGTTGTTAAACGAGAGTCTAGTTGGGAGGAATTTAGTAGTTGGGGGTCGTACTAGAGGGAGAGTTGCTAGCCAGTTGGTTAATTAGTAGCTGGCGAGTTGTTATGAGTCGTTAAGCCGTTTGTATATTATCAATTTAGCTGTCTTAGTTATATCACATTACTGTATTAAATTCAAATTAAACGCTTCCTGTTTAACCACTGTAAATAAATTCATCTACCAATAAATTTATCATACAAAATAAATATCAATAGCAATCCTGATTTCTATAATTCCGATTTCTATAATTGTGATTTTTATAATCCTGATAATGCTATCATATTGAAAATAAAAATTTAAGCTTATTTTTAGTAGTTCAAGCGTTGCATAGCATAAAGTAAGATTTTTTAGGAAACGACACATTGCGTTGTTTTAATTCCCATTCTCCCCGAACAGAATTAGTTAATTTCCGTCTTTGGTGTGTAAAAAATTTGCAGGACGTCCAATCAGTGTAAAAATTACTCCGTTGACATGAACACATATCAGCAAACAACTAGTACACAATGACACAAGAAGAACGATAAAGGAAAGAAAAAACTTACTATAATTTGGTAGTACGATATTCCATTACAATTCAGTTTCTTTTCTTGGCCGTGACAGAGGCTGTGCATTTTAGCAGAGGAACAGGCCACTGTTACCATGGTTCCCTTAATTATTGGTAATGCCTGCAACAGGGCACAGGTCAGAAGGAATCCTTAAAATTGTGAAAGTTAGGGGCTTCCCTGAGATGACCAGGAAAACGAACAGGAAACCAAAGCATTTTCACGCTCGTTCTCAGGAAGGTCCGTGCGTATAACTGCCTCTATAAGCGACTGCTTCGACGAGAAACTCGAATACTCTCTAAATATTCAGAAGACGCCACTTCTGGAATGTTGCTCAAGATATCATTGAAAGATGCACGATATAAATAAGTGGGTATGCGATCGGTGTATCAGTGCAAAGCGTCAGCAAAGGTGCCTGAAGAATATCAGGTGATGGAGCTGCTTTAGCAAACAGAATGCGTTTCGCAGAGCATTTTTGGCTATTTATATTTATTTAACATATTCACTGTCAGCGAAATACAATCTCGCAACTTTGGAGTTGTATTTCTTTTTCCTATTAAAATATACATTGTCACGTCTTGCGGTCCGCAGGAGCCGTAACGCCAGCCGCGAAAGGAATACGTCATGATTCGCGAATTGCGCGAGTCACAACTGTCGAGAAATGAAATTAAAAACACAAAATTTAAAGGAAATAAGTAATATGACACGTACAAATGCTTTAGTATTACAATAAATTTATAAACAAATACACAACATTATTATCGAACAAAATTAAAATCTAACTAAGAATATCGAAATCGTAACATCACGTTGCTAGATAATGACGAGTGATTGAAGTATTTTTAATTCGAAGATAATTTCACTCTTAAACGCAACTTGTGGGAACACTTGACTTTTACTTATGTTTAAAATGTCTTCTGATCGTGATGTCCGGTGATGCTGAGGTCTATAAGGAAAACTAGTGATGGAAATTCTCCGTCCTCCACCAACGATCCCACGTGGATATAAGTCGTCCTCGAAAATCCAACACGGGAAAACTGGCTTTTACAGGAATGAGCAATAACCGTAAGGAGCATCTCGACTTGAAGCGTGCATTATATAAATTAAGGACCTCCACAGTTAGTAAAAATCTAAATCTGATGACAGCAATTAATTGAACAGCTGTTGACAATCTTGATCGCAGGATGCTATATATTATATGGAAGAGTCACAGGACGTAACATTACCCATGGAAACGAAAAAACATGGGGTGCTCTCAATACAGGTTCCAAATAGCAGAACATCACTTCCACCAAAGTACAACGATGTCAAATGTGGCCTACATTGATTCTTAGCATAGGGAAAATCTCATTTTGTTGTAGGCATCATCAGAGGTTCGTTAAGGATTGCGTTCCAAAATCATCAGCTTCCCAGCAGCGTTGTAGGACGCAGCGATTTATTAATCGCAAACTATCCCATGGTAGGCTGAACCGCAATTAACCGATTCCTTCATAACGTCGTTAAACGGTCGCATGTCACGAGTCGGTTTCTGCTTTTACATGTTCAATTTTATAGATAACGGCATCGTCGCGATGAAGAAATAGAAGAAGTCGAACGGATCAAATGAACCATCATCATGGTTGCGATAAACGGTTTTGAGTGCAATACTATTAATTGGTATTTAACCAATCGAAGATAATCTTCATTACAAAGGAACGCCAATGTAGTTATACTGCGTAGGCATGTCACGGCAATATGATCCAGGGTAAAAATTCGGAAGCGCCCGTGTATGGAATTAACGAGCTCTTACAAGCCTTCTGTAACCGCGCGGTAAACTACCATACACCCTGGGAAACGTGTTCCTTCACTATTTTGCAACCGTTTCGAGATGCTTCTACTTTACAAGATAGAAAACATCGTTTCTGTGAATCCGCGTATGATACAATGCTGCTAACCAGAAAATTTAGGAAGGGAGGGATTTCTGCGATTATGTATATCAGATCTTGGAAATTGTGCGACTTACTCATGTTTTTATGTGTATTTTTAGACATTCTAACATGTCATAAAATCAAATTTTGATTTTATTGGTGACATTATTAATAAAGAGGAAAGATTAGAAAGGTCAGGTTTCTGCGACAGCGTTTTGTTTTATTTTTTATTAAAGAAAATAAAATTGTGTAATAAAGGGAAGTTGCGATACAGAACAAGTTTTAATTCAGTTACGTCATCGATATTTAAATCTAAATCGCATTTTTGTTTCAACGGACAACATGATTTTTAATGTTTTAACGAAATTGCAAGCAATGTTGGGCCGACTCTTGTAATCTTAAGTATGGATTGTAGAATAGAAATATCATATGACTACGCTGGCTTCGTGGATATCGTATACGGCTACAAACCCGAACGACAGTGTTCAATTCCTAGTTGTAATTTTCCTAGTTTACAGGATAATTACAGATGGGACTCGTCCAGGGCTGGAGGGGAAGACAACTACCACCGACCAAAACAAAGAAGCCGTCAGCGATCAACGTCGGGCAGAGATGTGCCGCTCAACACAAATCGTCAACAACGCCTGTGATAAGGAACCAACATAGGGACCAGTAATAAAAATAGATGTAAGGACCACTTACTAACAACAGCTAACCCATCTACTAATATTATTAGCTTAAGCCCACACTAACCATATTAACCCTATCCGGACCCCGGATCGGATTACTAACCCTTGTGGAGAGCGAGACATGGATGGCCACAAAATAACGCTGGCGAGGGATCGGAACCCCTTCAGGAAACTCAGAAGTACGTAGAAATTAAGATTCACTGGGACTAGGGTGAGAACACCACCCTCTGGGTGAAATAGCCGTATACGATTTGCCAGGGCCCAGACATCGGTCCTTGGCAGTTTCCCCTGTAAGGGCCCAGCTGTGGTCTCTAATTTTGCTAATTCCTATAATATTTCTTTTCTTTTTTTACTAAAATTTAACTTTGGTAGGATACAAAAATAAGAATAAGTCGAAAGGACACGGTTAAACAAAACGCATGGTACAAAGGGAAGAAGCCAAATTAATAATATGTATGTTCTTATTGATACAGCTATTGCATAATAACGAAAACTGAAAGAGAAAAGTCTATTTATAGTGTCCAAAAACTTCATTTGTTAACAACTCTTCGGTTGTGAGAACAGTTCTGGGATCACGAACATCAACCGTGTTCCTTTCATTCAGTATCGTCATTTCGAAATCGTTTCGAGTGCGTACAAGAATATGGCACCTCGAGTCACCTAGCTCTGCACCGAAAGCTTAAGTCGGTTCTTTGGCTATCTGCAATTCTATGAATCCCGAACATGTTGTTAACGCGTGGCTAGCTTCGACGATCGACATATCACGCAGTTTACGTCCACAACTCTCAACGATATCGTCACCGATTCGAAACTGCTTCGATTTGGCTGCCACTTCATTTACGTCCATCTTCGAAATCACCTAGAAAGGTTCAACAGCTTCTTTCTTTTCTATGGAGACGCCAAGGTTCTCGGATTTCTTCATTTTGCTTCTATAGTGCACAACCTCGGGATTTTCCGGTTTCACATTCGACCACGATTTCACCATACTGCAGGCTATTGCCAAGCGTCGAGGACATTTTCGTCACTGGCGGACTTCATTCTCCGCGAAGGGGACGTCCGTACACCTTCGAAATTTTCGCTCAAAGATACCGAGGAACCTCTGGACACTTCACCGTCGCATCTTTCCGACGTACTCGTGATGGATATTGCTTGTTAGATCATATATTTCACACGATACTCCGTAAATTCTACGGAATCCCCATCGCAATCGTCCGTGATGTCTCCATGCGAAGCTACCGCGGTTATGTCCATTGAAACCGATGTTGCGATTATCAACTAGGTGGTGATCAGTCAGGTTGCAACTGATAGCTCGATATCGCGAACCTTGAACGCCATTAACACTCAAGATGGCGGTAGATTGAAGATGAAGAGTAATGTTCTTTACAGTTCGTTTATTTGCACTGTCTACCAAGGCTGGTGCGTGATGAGGCTCTCATGCTGACTGTATGATGAAGACTGAAGACTCCTCTCTTGAAGGGCTTGGCCCTTATATTCGAACAGTCCGTCTAGGGCGTGTCCTTCTGTCCATGTTTCCTTTGGGGAGGGAATCTATTCCTATCCAGTCTTGTAACTATCCTACAGTTGTGGGTGTATCTCATCTGGTACTGATGTTAAACTTTAGAGGGGAACCATCCAGCACTCTGGGTGGCAGGCCCCCTCTTGAGGCACTGTAAATTTTATAATTTGTGAGATGGGAATTTCCAACTTCCCAAAAATGACAGATGTGCTGTCGGTATCGTAACGGAAGACCGCTCAAAATGCCTAACGACCCATTCATCTAATAAATTTTTGTTTAGGAGGAAGGGTGTTTTTCCAGACAAGAAGGATTCCTGGGAACTACAACTGCCGTACATTTTTTCCTACTTTCTTCGATATGTATATGAAGAGATCCGTATCCTTCTTCCACCACGATCGAGCTTGTAAAGTGAGACTGAGACTTTCTTATTATTCCATTTTCTGGCCATCTTTTAATCCGATTATCAACTTCGACTTCATCTAATTCGGGCTCTCCAATTTCAAGTATTGATCCGCTCCCACTGATCGTTACCGGTATCTATCAACGCGGTCAAATAGCAATTTCCGATCTTAACGTCTCTATAACGCTTTTCTGTAACGACTGCGACATGCATTCTTACTTACATTGTTAAATTGCGATGGGATGTGTCCGTATTCCTGGCATTTGAAACATCTGGCAACTTTGCTTTTCCTTGGGCAGTTGGCACTTAGTTGATTTTTGTTTCCACATAGACAGCTCCGCCGCGTCTCGTTCTGCTGGAGTTTTCTTCGTCCAGCTTACTTTTCGTCTTCGCATTTTCCTTCATGACCTCGTACGGGGCGAACTTCTCTTTTAATTAGCCAATATCCTTGGCGCCGTATTGTCTGACGTTGTTAGTCTGCTCGCGAATTCCGTCAATAATATACTGTATTAAGACGGAACTCTGTCTCCTAGCTTTCTTTGCTATGTCGAACATTTTGTAGACATACTCCTGGTATGTCTCGGTTTCCTTGTTGGGTCGACTCCACAACTCTTTATGCACTTTGTACGCGTCTTCTTTTTCTTTTAATGTGTAAGGACTAACTTCTGACTGGAACTAGTCGCAACTTACTGGTAACTGACTATTCTCTGCATCAAAACGTCCTTTTATACCAGGGTTTTCGGTTCCCCTATCATCAACATGTATCGTATACCTGAGGGGGACCCAAGATGGTCGGGGGGACCTTTCTGGATTTCCTGTTCAGAAGGGATACGGTCATGTTGCTGGGTCACATGGGCCATTGGAATTTCCTACCTGACCCGTTTGGGCCTTTCATCTTTTCCCTATCTGTAATTCCTAGGAATTTTCTCAGGGTTTTTACAGAATACCACATTATATAAAAGTCTACAGCATACATGGATGCTTTGCTTTCTGTTGAAGTAAATCTCTTTTCTAGGAAAACTCTACATCAGCACTATCGTTCAGTTTTCCTGGCCTTCCAAGCCATTAAGTATTATCTATCACTAAATCAATAGGAAGGGCCTTTCACCCTCATATCCTTTTCGGGAACGTGCCTTGAATACATTGGTGTTAGGTTGGGGTTAGGTTAGTGCAGAGGGGTATAGAAGGGCCAGTTTCCTTCCATAATTATATAAAGACAGGTAGGCCCACGGCTTCGGGCTGTGTTATAATGTAACGCTGCCAGAGTGCGGAGTCTGGATTACCATACGCAACACTTGTGCTTATTTTTACACTTATACTCAAATATATTTCCAATCCACATTCATCCACGCGATTCTCTATCAGATAACACCAACACTTTTATATATCTCTGTTAATTTATCTACCTTAAAGTTGGGAATACATTATAACCGCTTGAATTCGCGATGGGGTGTCATGTTGCAACGAAAAATAGAGAAAGAATAAATTCCAGTAACTGTAAGTACATACCTCACAAGAGAGAATATTAAGGGAGACTGATGACAACCAACGGAACTGAACGGAACTCGCGCTTACGACGGCTTACTTGTCACGTCGATGACACTGATGACACCGAAACCGAGTTAAGGCTTACGTGCTGGAGCATTGCACTTTGCTCTAATAGACTGAAGATGTACAGCGAACGAACTGAAACGCAAAGTGCAATTCATTCTGAATGCATATCGTGTATGATGTCGATGAGAATTATATTGTGATGTAAATTGCTATAAAATCCGATCTAGTTTGCGGTCGAAAATGAGAAAAATGTAGAAATTAATTCAGTACGCGCGTACAAATTATTTTACTTGAAAGATTTGTATCGAACAAAATGTCCTCGTTTTCTTGATATTAAATCCAAATAGGAAGAAGCCTATCAATGTTCAGAGACCGACGTTTGCTTTATTTTGTTTGTTTCAAATGATATTATATATAGATAGTTTATCGACACATACCAGCAGGAAGTTTCGAATTGTATCTGACGTTTCCCACGCTTAATCGATAAACGTTATGTTCCCAAGTTTATTAAAATATGTATACATGTTAAAATACAGGTGAAAAAGTTATTCTGTATATAATAGTATAATTACTTGGAATATTGAAAATAAACATATATTTAGCTTACTTGTAGTGGTTATAAAGTAAGATTTTTTAGGAAACGACATATTGCTTTCTTATAATTCCTATTCTCCCCGAACAGAATTATTTAATTTCTGTCTTTGATGTATTTAAAATTTGGTCGCATGTCACGGGTCGGTTTCTGCTTTTACATGATCAATTTTATAGTCAACGGCATCGTCGCGATGAAGAAATAGAAGTCGAACTGATGAAATGAACCATCATCATGGTAGAATAGAAATATCATATGACTACGGCGGCGACGTGGATGTTGTGTACGGCTACAAACCCGAAGGACCAGTGTTCAAACCCCAATCCTAACATTCCTAGTTTGCACCAGAATTGGAGACGATACTCGTCTGGTGCTGAAGGGGAAGACAGCTACCATGGACCAAAACGAAGAAGCCGTCAGCGGTCAACGTCAGGCCGAGATATGCCGCTCAACACAAATCGTCAACAACGCCTGTGATAAGGAACCAACATAGGGGCCAGTAACAAAAATAGATACAAGGACCACTTACTAACAACAGCTAACCCATCTACTAATATTATTAGCTTAAGCCCACACTAACCATATTAACCCTATCCGGACTCCGGATCGGATCACTAACCCTTGTGGAGAGCCGGACATGGATGGCCACAAAATAACGCTGGCGAGGGATCGGAACCCCTTCAGGAAACTGAGAAGTACGTGGAAATTAAGAATCACTGGGACTAGGGTGAGAGCATCACCTTCTGGGTGAAATAGCCGTATACGATTTGCCAGGGCCCAAACATCGGTTCTTGGCAGTTTCCCCTGTAAGGGGCCCAGCTGTGGTCTCTAATTTTGCCATTATAATTCCTATAATATTTCTTTTTTTTTTACTAAAATTTAACTTTGGTAGGGATAGAAATATAAGATTAGGTCCAAAGTGACTCCAAAAGACACGGTTAAACAAAATGCATGGTACAAAGGAAAGAAGCGAAATTAATAATATGTATGTACTTATTAATACAGCTATTGCATAATAACGAAAACTAAAAGGGAAAAGTCTTTTTAAAGTGTTCAACATGTAATAATACTATCTATTTCTAGAATTTATACGGAATCCACATGGAAGTACAAGCGTCGTTCACCTGGATAGTCACCCTCGGTTCAAAGACTGAACGTATCCGACGATGCAAACGAATTTCACTGATGGGAAACATTGTCTGAGAAAGTAACGTGACAATCCATCGAACACAGAGATTAAACCACTTCGTTCCAGCGTTTTCGTTTCATAGGTATAATCATGCGGTGGCCAGCTAGGCGGCCGAGAATGAAAATTGGGAGTGAGATCCAAACAAACTGTCGCTACAAATGCAGACCAGCTACGAAATAACACGATCCTCCATAGATAGGAATCGTACTAGTAACACATACTCACGCATATACATATGTTATGTATTCTGGAGAATATTTTACTTTTATATTTCTATAAAGCATTTTATATTCCTATAAACATCTACAATCTAACAACTATCAAATGAAAGAGAAAACAAATTCATTTCAGCGTTAGATGGAAAGTTGTTCGTTGCATCGAGACAAAGCAATTAAAAACCATATGTTTCACATCTTCAGGAAAGTAAATCCTACTAGATACGTCCAATATCTCAGAGCTCTCATGCATGGTTTCTCTTTTCTATTACAACAGACCATACGTATACATATATTACCGATAGGAAAGTCTCCATCTGTTTCTCGAAAGGACCGGCAAATTAAATCTGAGAATGAATTCAAATGATGAGAGCAATTAATGAAGGAAGGAAGAAAGGCAAACAATCATATATTGGAGATTGATATACCTGATCTGTAAATAAATGTAATTAAAATCAAGAAGCGTATACTTTGAATTACTTTAAATACTATTGTTACGTCTTGTGACCCCAAAATATATCCTCATCCATCCTTCGGTCAAGATGGTCAACAACTTTTCAAACATACTCGGATCCGCAATAATTTATTGCCGTCCTCAGTTTTAGATTTTTACTTACGCTCCTTATTGCTTGTAGCGGTAAAACACGGGATAAGTGTCCCTTCCTTTCCTTATCCACCAGCTTTTTTCTCATCCAATTGGCCGCAATGACCGTTGTCCTCGGTTGCTCAACGAAGATTGCAATAAACAAATCCGCCTGTCTTGTGCGCCAGAGGCACACCCATCAGTAGTTTTCCTCCTCGACATCACCATCTCCGAACTTCATTTGTTAACAACTCTTCGGTTGTGAGAACAGTTCTGGGATCATGAAAATCAACCGTGTTCCTTTCTTTCAGTATCATCATTTCGAAATCGTTTCGAGTGCGTACAAGAATATGGCACCTCGAATCTCCTAGAACTGCACCGAAAGCTTAAGTCGGTTCTTTGGCTATCTGCAATTCTATGAATCCCGAACATGTTTTTAACGCGCGGCTAGCTTCGACGATCGACATATCACGCAGTCTACGTCCACAACTCTCAACGATATCGTCACCGATTCGAAACTGCTTCGATTTGGCTGCCACTTCATTTACGTCCATCTTCGAAATCACCTACAGAGGTTCAACACCTTCTTTCTTTTCTCCAGAGACGCCAAGGTTCACAACCTGGGGATTTTCCGGTTCCACATTCGACCACGATCTCACCATACTGCAGGCTATTGGCAAGGGTCGAGTACATTTTCGTCACTGGTGAACTTCATTCGTCACGGGTATAGTGGAGGACGTCCGTTCATCTTCCAAATTTCCACTCAAAGATACCAAGGAACCTCTGGACGTTTCACCTTCGCATCTTTCTGACGTACTCCTGATGGATTTTGCTTGTTCGACCGTATTGTTCACACCATACTCCGTAAATTCTAGGGAATCCCGATCGCAATCGTCCGTGTTGTCTCCATGGGAAGCTACCGCGGTTACGTCCATTGTAACCGATGTTGCGATTATCAACTAGGTGGCGATCAATCAGGTTGCAACTGATCGCTTGATATCGCGAACCTTGAACGCCATTAACGTCGGAGAATAACATCTTACCGTTATATTCCATGCAAGGACGTTGAATCAGAGTAAAAATTACTCCGTAAAAATTACTTCCTTATCAGTGAAAGTTGCATGTTATAATTAATATGTATGCAAGCGGTGTACGGGTGTAACGCGTCGGCGTAGGCGTCTGAAGAATATCAGGTGATTGATCTGCTTTTGTAATCAGAACATCGCTTTTAGAGGACGCAATAAATTTTGAACGAGGCGTAGTACAACAGAATTTTTTTATTAAAATGTACATTATTACGTCTTGTGGTCCGTGCGAGCCGTAACGAGAGCTGTGAAAGGAATGCGTCATGACTGACGAATTGCGAGAGTCACAACTGTAAGGAAATGGACTTAAAACATAAAATTTAAAGGAAATAAGTAATATGAAACGTACAAATGTTTTAATATTACAATAAATTTATGAACAAATACACAACATTATTTTCGAACAAAATTAAAATCTAACTAAGAATATCGAAATCGTAACATCACGTTGCTAGGTAATGATGAGTGATTGAAGTATTTTTAATTCGAAGATAATTTCACTTTTAAAGGCAACTTGTGGGAACACTTGACTTTTACTTATGTTTAAAACTTTTTCTAATAGAAAATTGCAATAAAAACAGTGAAAACAGAGTTAAACAATTCTATTGAAACTTAGAAAATATGTACTGAATTGATAATTCTATAAATACCATAACCGTTCCCACAAATGCATAGTTAATTATAATTAGATTCTTTGTTTAATAAATGCAATTATATTTCGCCAGACATATAATTTCTATAAAACAATAAGGTATCTCGCAAGTAAGTAACAGGTGCTTTACTAAGTTCGATAATTATAAACTAATGAAATAATGGACGAAGTCATAACAACTAGTAAGCTTGTCATATATTTCAGTAAAATTAAGCTTAAAGGAATAATACTATATTCTAATAAAATAATACAAATATATCTATATTCATAATACATAACATGTTCGTTTAATTTGGCAATTGAGCGTCTGCGAGTAGTGCGTACAAGAGATGTAGAAGTGCTCATAGCGAATAGTTGCACGGAAGTTAAGGTTTCTTCGATTCGATGAGTTAGTAGCAACTTAATGTCTTCTGATCGTAATGTCCGGTGATGCTGAGGTCTATAAGGAAAACTAGTGATAGATGCTGTCCGCCCTCCACCAACGGTCCCTTGTGGATATAAGTCGTCTACGAAAATCCAACATGGGAAAACTGGTTCTTCCCATGTTTTACAGGAATGAGCAATAATCCTAAGGAGCATCTCGACTTGAAGCGTGCATTGTATAAATTAAGGACCTCCACAGTTAGTAAAAGTCTAAATCTGATGACAGCAATTAATTGAACAGCTGTTGACAATCTTGATCGCAGGATGCTATATATTATATGGAAGAGTCACAGGACGTAACATTACCCATGGAAAACGAAAAAACATGGGGTGCTCTCAATACAGGTTCCAAATAGCAGAACATCACTTCCACCAAAGTACAACGATGTCAAATCTGGCCTACATTGATGCTTAGCATAGGGAAAATCTCATTTTATTGTAGGCATCATCAGAGGTTCGTTAAGGAATGCGTTCCAAAATCATCAGCTTCCCAGCAGCGTTGTAGGACGCAGTGATTTATTAATCGCAAACTATCCCATGGTAGGCTGAACCGCAATTAACGGATTCGTTCATAACGTCGTTAAACGGTCGCATGTCACGAGTCGGTTTCTGCTTTTACATGTTCAATTTTATAGTTAACGGCATCGTCGCGATGAAGAAATAGAAGAAGTCGAACGGATCAAATGAACCATCATCATGGTTGCGATAAACGGTTTTGAGTGCAATACTATTAATTGGTATTTAACCAATCGAAGATAATCTTCATTACAAAGGAACGCCAATGTAGTTATACTGCGTAGGCATGTCACGCCAATATGATCCAGGGTAAAAATTCGGAAGCGCCCGTGTATGGAATTAACGAGCTCTTACAAGCCTTCTGTAACCGCGCGGTAAACTACCATACACCCTGGGAAACGTGTTCCTTCACTATTTTGCAACCGTTTCGAGATGCTTCTACTTTACAAGATAGAAAACATCGTTTCTGTGAATCCGCGTATGATACAATGCTGCTAACCAGAAAATTTAGGAAGGGAGGGATTTCTGCGATTATGTATATCAGATCTTGGAAATTGTGCGACTTACTCATGTTTTTATGTGTATTTTTAGACATTCTAACATCTCGTAAAATCAAATTTTGATCTTATTGGTGACATTATTAACAAAGGTGAAAGATTAGAAAGGACAGGTTTCTACGACACCGTTTTAATTCTCGAATGTAGTACAACTTGCTTTTTGTTTTATTTTTTAATAAAAAAAATAAAATTGCGTAATAAAGGCAAGCTGCGATACAAGACAAGGTTTAATTCAGTTACATCATCGAATTTTAGATCTAAATCACGTTCTTGTTTCAACGGACAACAAGAGTTTTAATGTTTTAAGGAAATTCCAAGCAATGTAAGGCCGACACTTTTAACCTTAAGTATGGATTGTAGAATAGAAAAATTATATGACTACGGTGGCGACGTGGATATTGTATACGGCTACAAACCCGAAGGACCCGTGTTCAATTCCTAGTCGTAATTTTCCTAGTTTACATGATAATTACAGATTGGACTCGTCCGGGACTGGAGGGGAAGACAGCTATCACCGACCAAAACAAAGAAGCCGTCAGCGGTCAACGTCGGGCAGACGTGTGCCGCCAACCATTGCTCGTCATCAGGGCTGTGAAAATATCACGCAAACCTCGCAATGCACAGGGAATAGTTCATAAGGTGGAGCTCTAAGACTGAAAATAGATTTTAGTGCCAAAGAGATTTAAATAACCTGTTAATACTCATCTGATCTACACTCTAACCCTTTCCGAATCTAATCTGCACACTAACCCTTTCCGCACCTAATCTACATACTAACCCTTTCCGCACCTAATCTACACACTAACGCTTTCCGTACTTAATCTACACACTAACGCTTTCCGTACTTAATCTGCACACTAACTCTTTCCGCACCCCGGAGCGGGAACTCTAAGCACTGTGGAGAGCGGGACATGGATGACCGCAAAACAACGCTGACGTGGGTCGGGACCCCTGCAGGAAGCTCAGAAGTACGTAGAAATTAACAATCACTGGGACTAGGGTGAGAGCATCACCTTCTGGGTGAAATAGCCGTATACGATTCGCCAGGGCCCAAACATCGTTTCATGGCAGGTTCCCCTGTAAGGTCCCAGCCGTAGTTTCTAATTTTGCCGTAGTTCCTATAATATTTCTTTTTTTTTTTTGCCAAAATTTAATTTTGTTAGCGATAGAAAAATAAGATTAGGTCGAAAGTGACTCAAAACAGCACGGTTAAACAAAAAGCATTGTACAACGGAAAGAAGTGAAATTAATAATTTGTATGTACTTATTGATCTCGTTTCAGAGATATATGAGCTCGTGTTTTTTACTACTAATGTCGAATTGGTTATTGTAAGAATCTGAACTAGTGAGTAAATAGAGATTCTTATTATACATAACAAAGTGTTTCATAAGAAATAAATACGCACGACTCTTTCTCCAAAAAACATAATACTTGCTATGTTCCGCGATGTGTCCGATACACAAACATAACAACAGTCCGTGAACGGTCTTCGAAGAATCTTAAGGTATCGTCGTACGAAGTATAAATCAATCAAACCAAGATTTGCACTTGCTCTTCCTGTTAATCTGAATATTTATAGTACTAGTCAAACATTTCGTGAGGGTAATAAACATATCTTTAAGGAACTAGGAATAATGTATGTAATTATTTCTTCGGTGAAAAAAAATTCTATGGAAGAAACTACGAACAAGCAATCTATAAAAAATTCTATAGTATTACTCATATTCATTACTTCATATTTATTACTAATTCTGTTCATTGCAGTTAAATGGGCGTTTGTTAATTAGACAAATATTCCCTAACAACCTCAGAAAAAATTTTAAAAGAGAGTAGTTTCCGCAATTGATTAGTATTCATTTCCACTCATCGAGTATTCACTTCAACATGTAATAATACTATCTATTTCTAGAATTTATACGGAATCCACATGGAAGTACAAGCGTCGTTCACCTGGATAGTCATCCTCGGTTCAAAGACTGAACGTATCCGACGATGCAAACGAATTTCACTGATGGGAAACATTGTCTGAGAAAGTAACGTGACAATCCATCGAACACAGAGATTAAACCACTTCGTTCCAGCGTTTTCGTTTCATAGGGATAATCATGCGGTGGCCAGCTAGGCGGCCGAGAATGAAAATTGGGAGTGAGATCCAAACAAACTGTCGCTACAAATGCAGACCAGCTACGAAATAACACGATCCTCCACAGATAGGAATCGTACTAGTAACACATACTCACGCATATACATATGTATATGTATTCTGGAGAATATTTTACTTTTATATTTCTATAAAGCATTTTATATTCCTATAAACATCTACAATCTAACAACTATCAAATGAAAGAGAAAACAAATTCATTTCAGCGTTAGATGGAAAGTTGTTCGTTGCATCGAGACAAAGCAATTAAAAACCATATGTTTCACATCTTCAGGAAAGTAAATCCTATTAGATACGTCCAATATCTCAGCGCTCTCATGCATGGTTTCTCTTTTCTATTGCAACAGACCATACGTATACATATATTACCGGAAGGAAAGTCTCCATCTGTTTCTCGAAAGGACCGGCAAATTAAATCTGAGAATGAATTCAAAAGATGAGAGCAATGAATGAAAAAAGGAAGAAAGGCAAACAATCATATATTGGAGATTGATATACCTGATCTATAAATAAATGTAATAAAAATCAAGATGCGTATACTTCGAATTACTCTAAATACTATTGTTACGTC